>JAJGRX010000745.1:0-406757 GCA_025461125.1 Carex kokanica
CCGTTGTGTCTTTATTTTCAAAACTTTAATGACTTAAAATTGAAAATCAAATATCAGTATAAAATCGTTAAATAATATTTATATCATTTTCTCTACATGTGCAGTAAAAATTATATTATATTAATTTTATTTAATTAGCATCGAATACTCGTAAAATTATACTTATACTAGTAATTTCTAGATGTTGATTTTTCAAATTATTAATACTTATTTAAAAAAGTTCAGAAGATGTAATTTTTATGTGTGTCTGAAGAGAGTAATATAGATGGAATCTAATAACTATATTTTATTATAAATTTTAGAATATTTCTTATTCAAAATTTCAAAGGTGGAGGCATTTAAGATAGAGGATTTTTTACCCTCGTCTTAATATCAATATGTAGGAGATTTATTTCTTTGAGTCCGTGAATAAATTGAAATCAACTCAAGAAGGTCATAATCAAATTGATGAACATCCAAGCCTGCTAAAATCTGGTTTCAACTATTTTTGTAAGTAATATTCTGTGCTGTTTGACTAATTTGCAAAACATATAAACATTAAATTTTACAGTTTCTTTGTTTGAGATGTATGCAGGTTTAATTGTTACGTACGAATGTCAAAGTAAGTCAAAAATACATATCATAACAAGTTGATGCGACAAGTTGTACAAGATAATCTGATACATGATCTCCTCAGGCTTTAAGGAATGATTTGATACAAATGATCTGATTGATGATTCACACGAGCTATTTGGAATGTCGGATATTATCGAGATGTTGAATCATAAAGATTACGGAAGATCATAGAGATCGAGATCATGAAGATTACGAAGATCACACTTTACCATTTTCTTTTATCATTTTTAATTTAGAGTGAGGCTATGGTACTTCGGCTAGTGTACTGTGGTAGTGTACTACGGCTCAATATGGTACTTTTTAAAATCCTAACGGTCGATCCGAACCGTTCAATGTGATTTTCATATGAATATGTACTTGCAAACTAAATTTTATATTTTTTCGAATTTTTTACTTTTTTTTAGATAGGTAGAATTTTGATGGTCCAGAATTTGTATAAAACACTGAAAATTCCATCTATCTAAAAAAATAGTAAAAAAATTCGAAAAAATATAAAATTTAGTTTGCAAGTACATATTCATATGGATATCACATTGAACGGTTCGGATCGACCGTTAGAGTAAAAGTAGTGATTGTGTGGACTTAGAGTCCTTGTTGCTCACCTATTCCAAGCCGTTGTGCTTGCTTCTTTGCCTGAGCATGCAGTGCTCACCTTTCTGTTTTGTGGACTGTTGGAGTGTTGTCTCGCCGGTCACAACTTGTATTCTTTTCTTCTTGGGTAATAGAAAGACGCACCCAGTTTAGGTCGCGGTGCCCTGAAGACGTAGGTCATTTAGTTGGCTGAACTCCGTTAACAACTCATGTGTCACTCTCTTTAACTCTATCGATTTATTTTAGTATACTATATTATATTTTTATTCACAAGTTCTTGATTCTGCCAAGAACTACTCATCAACACACACGTACACGTAGATTTAATTTTTATATGTTAATACTTAGTCAGTAGAGTTTAAATTTTTAAACAGCCCCATATTCATCCCCTCTAAGTGCTGTTAGAGACAACATCAATAACTAAAAAAATAAGATAACTTACCTTCGACTAGTTAAAAATCTCTAAGGTACGTTTGGATCGTGCAAGGATTAGTGCAAGAATAGCAATTTTTGGGTTAGTGTTTGAGAATAGTGCTAACCCGAGTGGTTTGAGAATAACGCTAACTTTGGACTATTATAGTTAGTAAAAATGTTGTTTGGATCGTATAATTGGAATAGCGATGGAAGGAATGAACAAAGTAATAATTAAACTAATATTATATTACATTTAACATTTAAACTAATATTATATTATATTTAATATAATATTTTATTTAATACTAATCTAATATTTAAAATAATATTATGTTACATTTAATATTTAAATTAATATTATATTATATTTAATATTTAAACTAATATTATATTATATTATATTTAATATTTAAACTAATATTATATTATAATTAATCTAATATTTTATTGAATACTAATCTAATATTTAAAGTAATATTATATTACATTTAAAATTTAAACTAATATTATATTACATTCAACACTTAACATGTACACTAATATTATATTACATTCAATTTTTAAATTAATATTACATTATCTTTAATCTAACATATTATTTAATATAATCTAATTTGATATTATATTTATTTAATACTGATCTAATATTTAAATTGATATTATATTACATTAATATTTAAACTAATATTTTATTTAATACTAATTTAATCTAATATTATATTTAATACTAATATAATATTTAAACTGATAATTATATTACAATTAACATTTAAACTAATATTATATTACATTTAATATTTAAATTATATTATATTACATTTAATATTTAAAATAATATTATATTATATTTAATATAATATTTTATTTAATACTAATCTAATATGATATTATAGTTATTTAATACTAATATAATATTTAAACTAATATTATATTCCATTTAATATTAAGACTACAATTGATATTTAATCTAACATTTTTTTAATATTAATCTAATTTGATATTATATTTATTTAATATTATATTACATTTAATATTTAAACTAATATTTTATTTAATACTAATATAATATAATATAATATTTATTTAATACTAATAAAATATTTTATTTAATACTAATTTAATATTTAAACTAATAGGAATCAAATATTTTATTAATATCACTAACCCCACTAGCTCTATTATTGCTAACTCACCATTTCTATGGGTTAGTAGAATAGAGCTATTCTTGAGCTAACCCAATTTGCTAATTTGTATTTGGATCACCAAGGTTTCAGATAACTGCAGAGCACCAAGAGGTGAATAGAACAGTCGAGAAATAAGGATGTTGTTGGAAAAGTAACTAACAAACTAGTTTAAATATGAATTTTGATCAATAAAATAAATAACAATTATAATCAAAATATATTCAATAATATAATAAGAACAATAATAAAACTTTATTATCCATTCTAGGGGAACCTTCCGTCTTGTGCACAAGAATAATTGGATAAGACAACCTCAAGTTATGTCGGAATTATACTGCATGGTGCCGCGACTGTGGTAGAGATTCATGTAGCTTCTTTCAATAACGGCAGCAAAATAATATTTCTATTATCAAGAAAATAATGTTGTTTGTGGGAGAATTGAAATTAATTGTTTTATGAATTAATGTGAATTGTAGAATAATACGCTCTCCAAATATCGTGTGTTATTTATGAAAATGGACTCTGCTGCTTTTTCGAGAGAAAGGCAGGAATCTGCTTTTCTGGATCCAACCATTCAAATTTTTTCATTCGCGTATCTCGATAAAGAAATTTTTTCATGCACAAATCTCAACAAATTTGAATGGTTGGATCCGGAAAAGCAGGTTCCTGCCTTTCTTTCAGAAAAGCAGCAGAGTCGGACTCGTTATTTATAGGCAAATATGTACAATTGTGACATATAAATTCTTATTCATTATCTATTACCTTTTCAATATATTAAAGAAAATAAATGGTGTTTAATTGTGCACGAATGACATTTAATATGTGAATGAATGAAATGGGGATCACAGAAATCAATAGTTCCATAGTTCATAAAGTTTAAAAAACATTACTATAAAAATTAGTATTTATTTAAATAAATTTTGAGTTTAAAATAAATTTCTAACATATATATGCTTCTCCCATTCAAGAGGCTAAATTATTGTCAGGATACAAATTTGAAAAATCACCAAAATGAAAACTAAACTATTGTTTTTCTAACAAGTTCTCAACAGTAAAAATGAGCTAATTAATCATTCCGTATATATACTTTTCAATTGAATTACCGTGTTCTTATATTCAACCGAATCAAACTAACTTTTAGTTGAACCTTTTTTCCTTTATACTTCCGCCTGTGTAAAAAGCAGATCCCATATCATGATAATTTCTTTATCTTATATTTTTTTACTGCGCCGGTTGATGGGGCAACTTCCTTTTACGGGAAGAATATTCCGCAGGTATCTGAATTAATCTCAATTTTATTCGGACATGTTTTAGATTTACATAAATTTTTAAGATCCATAGCAGATTAAAATAAATGTTTGTGGGATCTTATTCTACCATGTCACATATATGACTGGAGATAGGAGTAGGTCCGATGGGCATCGGACCTACATTTAGGTTCAATGAGCTCTAGGACCGTACGATTAGCATCAAGATTTATGCGCACGGAAATTGATACAGACTTGCACGGATTTTGATACAGAGCACACGAATCTTAATGCAGATCGAATGGTCATCACACCCATCGGACCTACTCTGATTCCATATGACTGGATTCGAATTGGATTTTACGTGCCTTGAAACAATCTGGCATGCACTCTGCCGCACCAACCCGTGTTTTGTTCCTCTCAACGGTTTCTCACTTCTTCTATCAGACTATCACACGGCTACTCTTTCTACACCGGATCTCAATAAAATTTAGATTTTTAAAACACGTATATATGTATGAAATGAACGTGTTTTAATATTTTTTTAGTAAATAATAAAAATATTTATTATATTAGCATTACCCGTTATTTATTCGCTACCGTTTCGTTATCCAACAATCATAACGGGTAAAAGTAGGATACGAGTAAGATAATTCGTAACGAATAAAGATAAAGTACGGATAAGAACAATTCGTAATAAATACGGATACAAAAATGCTTCCACCCGATCCTTATCGTACTCATTGACACCCCTATCTAGCATCTCTGCCGAATTTATCTACTTTTAACTACGTAGTTTGCAAATAAATCTCTTGCAATTTCTTAAAAATTGATGTTTATTTAATTCCGTTGAAAAATTGATGTTTTTTTTCTCCTTCCCATTTCCGAAAATACAAACTCTCCCTTAATAATGTTAGGGTCCTATTTATATTTTAAAACATGCTTGTTATATTCTGATATATTCTATTCCGTTCATTATTTTACTCGTTAAAAGAAACTGGCGTCTTTTTTCCTCCCTCCAACCCAAATAACTTACCCTTTTCGTAGCAGTCACAGACTCGTGGGGACACCTGGAGTCCACTGTTTCCGACTAGACTATACTTAGAAATTTCCTTGCCCCCCTAAATCCCCGTATCCCTATTTTTCTTTTCAATTTTTTCCCGTCTCTCTCTAAACCCCACCCGACTCGACCCCCAAATCTCTCTTCCCCCCTCCCCTTCTCTTTCTGGAAAAACGAATATGAACGGAGGTACAGGAAAGAGCGGCGACGGATCTAGGGTTCCGGCAGCGTCGATTCCGGCGGGGGTAAGGAAAACTATCGATAACATTAAGGAGATCGCGTCGAACCATAGCGATGAAGAAGTCTATGCCATGCTTCGCGAATGCTCGATGGATCCCAACGAAACTTGTCAGAAGCTTCTTCTCCAAGGTTTCGATGGAGATTTTTTCTCCCTTTCTTTCTTTCTCACGTAGATATTGCTTGATCCAGTTCAGTTCGAGCTCCGTTTGGTTCACTCGAGTCTGGTTGTTTGACTTCCTCTCTCCAATGCCTGGAGATTTATAGGCTGTCAGTCTTATTTGCTTTTAGTCTGCTAAAACCACTATTTCGGAAATTATACTTTTCGACAATTTTATGTAATCTGTTAATTTTGTGATTTTATCTAGGTTAGTTTCTCGGAAGTTTATTTTTCTCAAGTCCCATTATTAACTGATGGAGAAAATCTTACTGGTTAAGTTGTGTCCCTGTAATACGTTACTGTGTAATTAAGTTAATTTTTTTCTTTCAGATACTTTCCATGAAGTCAAAAGGAGGCGTGACAAGAAAAAGGAGGTAAAATCCCTTTATTTCTCCCATCAATCCTACTTAATTATGATTGACACAATTTCTTGGCTTATTTTGAAGTTAATTTTAATGTATAAGCCGCTAAATGGTGCTTGGACAACAAATTGTGGGAATTAATTAAAAAGGTTGGAAATTGAACAATACATTGTTGGATAATGGATGTTTATCTTTAAGGCACAAATACATGCTTATCTCTCAAAAACTTGAATACTGAGAAGCAGCTAATTGGAGTATGTATTTTCTTATAAGCCCTAATCACTGTTTAGTAATGCCTGGTTTTAGTTGATGCACTTGTAGTTTTACTTTTCAGTACTGTTTAATTAAATTCTGGGACTGGTATAACCAACCTATCTTCTTTTGGTATGAGACGATTCCAATAATTTAAATTTTTTTTTTTTTGCTGCTCTTCCATTTTGATTGCTTAACTGAGGAAAACTTGGGCTTAGTGAAAGGTTGAATATTAACATACTGCCAAATATCCATGCAAAACCTTAACTCATAGGTTATAGTTCATTGTAATACAAGTTCAAAGCAAGTGCTACTTGTATGCAGTCAAGTCTCTCACTCTCTGCAATGCACTAATATTCACTGATTACTCCACTTTGTTGCTTTTTAACTTGACAGGGAGGTAACAGAGAGGCAGTTGATCCAAAAAATAGGCCTGAAGCTTATGGGCGAGTAGGGAGGTTCTCTTCCCGCTTCTTGAAAGGTACTTCCACTCATTTTAGTGGAACTGCAGTTTATTGTGATAGTTCCTAAGCAAGTAAAAGTTGGTGACAGAAATCGCCCTCTTTGCGCCTGATCGAGGTGTACTGGATTACCAACCATCGAGGGGGGGGGGGTGACCTTTATGCAATACCTATGCTCATACAGTGTAGCTGGCAGGCATTCAACTCAATTGTGATATCTTAGGGAGGGAAGGGAAGAAAGGACCTAATCACACACAGTTCCAACAATATAACATGAGTGAGGCTATGGTACTATGCATAGCACAGATTGGTCTGTACTACACAACGATATTTTTGTTTTCAAAGTTCAAATAGTCAGATCTGAATGGTTCAACATGATTAACATACGAAAATATACTTGCAAACTAAATTTTTATATTTTTTTAAATTTCATTACTATTTTTTAGATAGGTAGAAAATCACTACTCTTGAATGGTCTAGAATATTTAAATCAAATGATTTTCTACCTATCTTAAAAAATAGTACAAAAAGAAAGTTCCAAAAATATAAAATTTAGTTTGCAAATATATTTTTGTATGTTAATCACGTTGAACAGTTCAGATCAATTGTTTGAACTTCGAAAATAAGATATTCATTCATAGTAGAGATCAATTACGCTATGCATAGTACCATAGCCCCACTCATAAAACATTAAACAAGACTTAACATTAGAATCATAGTCAAAGGCACCTGATTTGGTCTCGAGTACTGTCAGTGTAGCTACCTTACTTTACCAATAATTGACCTGTCAGGTATTTGTCCTGATAGTCCTTATTTCTGACTTATAATGTCTTGAAAATTATTTGTTCTTCTAATGGCTCAGATAAGGCTGGCAAAAGTGCAACATCTTTAAAGGAAAATGGAGCAATAACTGATAAAACTGTAGAAAAAGGAAAAATGCCGACTGAATCTGTCAGCCCCAGAAAGGAGGCCAAAGCGTCTACTTCTACACCAAGGTAAATAATCTTGTTCTATCTGCCCTAGGGTTTCAATTTTGCATCATATGCCCATTAGATGATGTACTAGAGCTTGAGTAAATATTTATAAATCACATACACTTTGTAAAAAAAAAAAAACATGCTGCTTTGCTTGATGCAACAAATCCAAATGGCAGAAAAGATTGGGCCTTCTGTATGGTGGTTCCTTGTGAAACCTCTAGCAATTATATATATTTTTAAACAAATCCCAAGAATACGTTAAAAAAGTAGATACCTAAGTGAAGAATTATCGTGAGTTTACTGTTGCTTCTATACAAATGGTTTTGTATACTTATTTATCCTTCTTTCATTTTTAGCCTCCCCACTGGTCAACCAAATGGGGCCATCATAATAGACCATCCACCTTCATCTCACAGCCGCTCACCAAAGATCACTTCTGCTAATCTCAAGGCAAAAGAATCTCTGCCACCTCTTTCCAACACAACTGCTAATAATAACAAGCTCAAACCAAAACCCTCTTCTCCATCAGCCCCGACTGAGAAGGGGGGCTCAGATGGATCCCTCCCACCAGCCCCTGTACTTGGTGCTGGTATCTTGGCAAAGCCTCCTTCCTCTTCTCTCTTGGCAGCTGCTGTTTGTTCATCTACATCAGATCCCGTGCTAGTGCCGACAGATGCACGCAGTCCTCGTGCAGCTGGTACAATCAGGCGTCCTGTTAGTAGCCAGAGGAACTCCGGTACTTCTTTCACCAACAGAGGTGATTGTGTATACCTTTTCAATTGATTTCATAGAGTACTCGGCGAAGTAATAAACATTTTTGGATCCTTGTGCTGTGCTATTTAGTTTTGCACAAGTATGTACTCTCAATAAAGTACCTTTTCCAAGCATAAAATGGTGGAATTGCTCACCTTGGGACAGATCAGAACACTAAGTTGTTGGTAAAGTTACAAAAAGCAGAAAATAGCTGCACTAACTGGCAGTTGTAGAAAGTTTCTGTATTGTAAATGAAGCACGCAATTGTGAAGGTTTATCTTGGATATTGTGCGTGTGTATTGGGGGGGTGGGGATGTATAAATAATTAACAAACTTTCTTGGGTTAACATTGATACTTGTTTAGTATCATCTATTTTCACTCAGATTTTGGCAGGCTTAAGTCAAATTTACTTGCCTTGTATTATCTGATAAAATTTGAGATTGTTAATGCAGAGACAACTCATGCAGCTCCGTCTGCTCATGTACGTCCTTCTAATGGTCGACCCTCTTCCAGCAGCAGATCATCGTCTAACAGCAGACCCTCTTCTGGATACAATAGCAGAGGCTCGCTTCCCAATGGTCCGCATAGAGGTAGCTCCATACTTGTCTGTTATTTTTGAGAAATTTCCTCTCCTGCTCCTGCAGAAAAACAAATTGATACCTGTGCTTTGCATGTTGCCATTATAAAAGCAGAAATATAACCTTCAACTCCAGAGTTTTTTTCTTGCAAACTGCCTATTGTGTGTATTGTGTGCAGATCTGCCTTGAAAGTTTTATTTGATGCTTTGTATGCTTAATTGAAGTATTAGTGTGTTATCATCAGATTAGAAATAACATTTAGTTACTTGTGATTAGTATGGTTGGCGTGAATCTTGCCCCAAGAAATGATAGTGCTTACTTTTGGTTAATCAAAATGTTGTTTCAGGAGCACCGAATAAGGAATGGAAGCCAAAATCTACAAACAACATTGCCTCCGCTGAGCCGTCCAATGCACCCACTGCCACTACAGATTTAGCATCTTCAAGCTCTGAGCATGTTACAGTTTCTGTCCCTGCACCTGAGCCAAATGAGAGCACAAGTATGGTTACGAAAGTGGAGAGAAAGCTAGATGAGCTTGACGTATCAGAAAGGCAGCACGTCATTATTCCTAATCACCTCCAGGTATGATCCATGCTGGCAATGAACTTGTCGATTACTGGTACAATTGGAAACATTTTACTCGTTTTCTCTGGTGGTAGTATTGCTAAGAGTATTGGTAATAGCAACTTTTTATGGACAAACTGTTATAATATGCTGAAGAAATGGATTTTGGCTTAGAACACAATATAGGATCTTGTACTCTTTACTGGCAACCCTTTCTCTCATGATGGAAAAAAAGTGAAAACTCAAAAGGGATAGAAGGTAAACAACAAAGAAATTAACTTATGGACCAAAATACAATACAGTATGGTATGCTACCAATCAGCAGTATTGTAACTGCAAAATATTCAATCCTACACAGAAACAATCTCTATATTTTTTGTTTGTGTAATATCACAGGTGCCAGAGTCAGAGAAGTATGGTCTGAGCTTCGGGAGCTTTGAATCAAGCTGCAGTCTGATTGCAGCTTCTGTGAATGGGCCTAAAATGAGTGAGAAAAGCACTGAGTCATACAAGCCTGAGGCTGCATCGCCCCAGCAGGCTGAGGAATCAGCCCAGGAAAGTACCTCAAGGTGAGAGAGGTCTTCTTGTTAAATTCTGGGTATAACAGCCACAAGTCCTGTTCTCAAGTATTTTGTATATTTTTGCGTTTTGTATGAGATTAATAATCAGATTTAGAAATGGATCTGGCTATTATAAAGTAGTTTTTGGCTGAGAAACAAATAAAGAAACCAGAATGGCTGGCAAATAACTGTACCTGTGCTGGATTGTACTACATTCTCCTCTATATATTGAAATTTAGGACCTTTATTTCAGGGTCTGAATGACATAACAATTTTCTCTATATTCATTACTAATTTAATATTAATTATTTTATTTTCATTTACATATGCTGCATGTGTACAGCCCTCAGGTGGTACCTTCTACTATCCCTGTACCAGATCAACCAAGTACAATAAGGCAAGTAGCAGAAAGCATCTCTCCTGCTGACGCCCCTGCCTCTGCCTCAACTGCTAATGCGGAGTCCAAGGAGGAGCAAGCCACTGTGAGCCTGCAAGACAGTGCCGAGTTCTCGTCAGCTCCTTATTCCTCATATGAACAGGCCAATCATGCTCTGAGTGTAAACCAATCTCAGCCTATGAATGTGCCAGGAACAGCTTCACAACAGCAACAAGATGGTACCGCAAATCATATACCTAATTCAATGGTATGGCTTCAATTTCTGATTTTGACTTCTTATGCAATTTCTTGTACAAGTTGTTTTAGGCCTGAATTATACCTGTGGTGCTGTCTACCATTATAACTGGTGATGCATGAATAAGGGTAGAGTTGTAAAATTTTTCTAGCAAACCTTAAAAAAGAAGATAATTTGCATATCCGTATAAAGCTGATAAACACATAATTGAATAGAAAGAAAAAGAATAAAGCTGTAATTTTTTAGCTGATGCTGGAGGTCCAGTCGTGATGATTATTCTACCAGTACAATTGTACAATTAACTCTTTCTGTTGCATTTCTTGCCTTGCCATCTCCTTATATTCCAGTTGGGTTTCATTTCTAGCCTACCCCAACTTGTTTTGGGACTAAAGGCTTGGTTGTTGTTGTTGTTTGCCATCTTCTTATTTTCTTATTTGGTCAGGTCAACCATGTGCTTACTGAAAACCAATCTCAGGACATGGACGTACCAGAAACAGCCCAGGTAATGGCGCACGATGGTAACGCTGTCGGTCAGCCAAATGTGATGGTATGCTATTATTATTATTTTTTTCACTTGCATCTATCAGAATATGCTCAAATAGTTGTTATCATGACCTATGCTGCACCTGTATAGGTGCTTACCCTATACAGATCCACATGGCATATGCTTGTGATTTATTTAGGGCATGAAACTGGGTATATCACAACATTTTTTTCGCAAATTTTAATCAATTTAGCCTCATCTATAGCTTGCATTACCCACGACACTGTCTGGGATTTATCCGGTTTGTCAGAAAAGATGGACCGTCGCCTCCCATTTGTCTGGATTGCTTTCTCCCATCCACCCATAATTTTGTATGAGCCTGATATTGAAGTTTATAAACCTGAAATATTTTTTTTGCATAAAAATAATAAAAGTTCGTCCTAGGGTTTTGGGAAATTGCCCTATAGTTGTATTTGTGTCATATTGGACAAAGAAAAAAATAACTTGTATATTTGTCTGTGCACATAATGTTTCAAAAAAAAGGTGTACACGTTTTGCTGGTTTAGTGCCTTAAACTAAGAATTAGATCCAAAGTTGCATATTTGTGTCTACACATTTGAAGTTTCATTTGAAAAATTATTTTGTTAAACTTGTTACTGAACAGGTACAACAACCATTTGATATGTCATCAAACTACTACTCCCAGTTGTATCGGCCCGCAGTTGATGATGGCCGGTTCTCTCCATTCCTTGCCCCTGGTGCAGCTATCAAGTATGGCAACATCTCAGTTTTGACTGGTCAAGCTGGTCACATTTCTGCAGAGGTTGGTATCTTTATAACAATTAAAGCCTTTTTTTTTTTCTTTTTACTATAGTTCTTGGCGTGGCAATCTGAATGACAGGTTGTTATGCCCTAAATAAACCCAATATGTTGCTTTCCCCAGAAGTTTCTCCTCAAAAAGACACTTATGAAAGGTGTATAGTAGGAAAACTATGCTTCATGGATAAGGATGCGTGTATCTATATGTATACGGCGATTCGGCAATTTATTAAAATCTAGGATACAATATGTTTTACTTTTATGTACTTAATTTTTCTCTTATTTTTGTGCATGAAAATATTGATATATAATTTTTTTTCCAGAAAATAAGTTTATATGAACCTAATTATAGGTACAAGATCTTCTATTTTAATAATACAAAGATATGATAATATGATTGCTGAGTTGGATAGTTAAACCAAATTTAAAAATATAATGAGGACAGAAAATGTAAAACGAACAAAATAATAGACTTAAACTAGTCTACATTGGAGCTTGTAAAAGAGCAAAGAGTTCTCAGTACATACAAGATCCCCAGATCACATGCATTCCCAACACACCCCTCTTAGTGGTTTGGATTGTTGCTGTAACAGGATTTTGTGCCAAATTTGGTATCATGCGAATTCCATTATAAATCTGCCAAAAAAAAGTTAATTTTATTAAGTGGATTACCACGTGGCTTGACTGATACGTATTGTGCATGCATCCATATCAAATACTCATCTGATACAAATATGGTAGCTTTAATGTATAATGGTAGCATAGTAGAAAATGAGATATTTAAATTCGAAATGGTATAGTAAAAAAGAAAAAATGTACTTTATAGAGAAGGTGAATCAAAATTTTGGATCTTTGACCACTTCTTGGGGGTAATTTTTTTGAACACTGAATAAATAAAAGATGACAAATATTGGCTTGGTACAAGCCATCGTCCTTGATTACAGTCATCTCTAAATTTTGTCACATTGGTTCTAGCAGGGAGGGAACCCAGTAATAATATCATCCTCTGGCTCGTCCACAGTTGCTAGCCCAGCAGGCAGCATAATACCAGCGTCTATCTCAGTTCCACAACAATCCTTGCCAGTCTTTCGCCACCCAGTCGGGGCACTACAGCTTTCACATTACCCCCCTAACTATCTGCCTTATAACCAGTACATCTCTCCCTTCTATGTACAACCACCCACTCTCCACCCTTTCCTTGGCAATGCAGCTGGTACTGCATTTCCGCAGCAGGCACCTACTGGGGGCATCTATGCAGCTCCAACTGGTGCACCAGGTGCTGCTCCGTCCTTGCCTATGAGGTATCCTCAGGTGGGCGGACAGTACAAACCTGCAGTTAATACAGGGGCTCTTACCAATGTTGGTTCAGCGAGCATGTACAGTGCGTATGGACTGAGCACCATTGGTTATGCGGGTGCTTCGCCTGTGACGACTGGGAATCCAGGTGAGAGTGATGAAATGACTGGGGCGCAATTCAAGGAGAATAACATGTATATTACAGGGCAACAGGTACGTCTTTATTATCTAGCTTTTTTACATTTCTGTTAATGTTTTTTCTGTACAGTGACAAGTGAGAATTAGTTTGATAGGAATAATAGAGATCAAAAGGTTATCTTGCGAATATGAAGAAAATTTGGAAAACTAAATGGTACTTAACATGGTTGGTTCAAAACCCTGAATTAAATAAGAATCAATATTCCAGGTAGTAGTAGGCAAAAAAGGGAAAAAATCAACCTCGATAGAAAATAAGCAAATATATAAGGCCAAATGGATATTATTTGAACTGAAACTTTGAAAAGAATATTCTCATTCTGGAGGGGCACATGATGGTTCTATATTTCTGGATCTTGTAGGGTTGGAAAACAAGTTTACACCTTTCGTAATTAAAATCTTACTAAAAATAATTACATTCCAGAGTGAAGCCTCTGCAATGTGGATACCAGCACCAGGGCGGGACCTTTCTACTCTTCAGGCTGGGTCATTCTATGGGCTCTCTCCTCAAGGAGCAGCCGGGCAGCATTTAGCCTTTGCTCCTGGCCCGCCTGGGCAGCAGGCCCAGGCTCCTTCCACAGCTGCTGCCGGTCCCCATGCCTTTGCTGGAATCTACCCTCACACTGCCGCAATGGCCATTCCACACCACCAGCTCCTCCAGCCACCTCCCCCTCACTCAGTTGAGATGGTGGGCCCTACTGCTGCTGGGGTGGGGCCTACTGCCGGCCTCTACCCGCCCCCACCAGCTCCACAACGAACCCCGATCAACTGGGCGGGTAGCTATTGATTCTGCTGTGAGATGGTGTGGAATTGATTGTCTGTAACCCCTTTTTTGAACTCTTACTGTTTTTCACAGTTTCCTTGAAGAGATTGTCGAGTGTTCTAAGCTTCTGTTAGAAAAATGAACTTAGAAGAAAGGAGAAAGAGGGGGGGCGGGGTTGGGGAGGGGGTAAATTGAAGGGGTTGTACATAAATGATATCATATGATAGGGTGTCTGGTGAATATGCATGGAAGGGGCAAGGATAAGGGTTCCCAGGATTTAGGTTTCTAAAGAAGTTAGTTAGAGGTTCTCTTGTTTTTTTTTTTTTTTTTTTTTCTATTTTGGTTGTTACTGCTTATTGTTATAATTATCTCCCTTGTTTTTTTTGAAAGACTTAGCAGCAGTTGCTAAGTATCTCATCTCACTCTCTCTCTCTCTCTCTCTGAGTTTCTAATTTAGTAATCTCTGTTATTTGAACTAGAGTTATGTTGTAGGTTATTGATTCTTTTGTGATGTAAGTAATCGAGGATACTAGAATTGTTTAACTTGTTCAGTTTGTAGTGTCCTTGGTTAATAGAAGCAGCATTTCAAGCTTTTTGTTGTAGACCTTTTCAAGCGGCTGATGTATTACCTCAGTTTAGCTACTTTGTGGGACGCAATGGATTTCCTCTTTTATTTAAGCAATAGCTTGATTTTAAATCTAAAACTAGGTGTTTTCTATGTTCTGAAAACTTCGGATTTATTCAGGTAACTAATCTACCGGACCACCTTTACTAAAAAGTACTTGGAAAGTGAATATACGCATGATAACTAGGAACTTGCATCGTAAGGGACAGATGTTTTTCTTCTTCTTATTTTTGAAGCAGAGCGGAAAGCCCTAAAATATGGGGCATGAGAGAGTTGTACATAAAATAATAAGGGTAATACCATGGAGGTCCCGATTTGTGACAAGTTGACTTCTTATAATTTTGACTATCACTTTCACTTCGAATTATACAATTGATGGTAATAATCTCCTTTTACAGTGAATTGATTATTTAATGCTCCATTTAAATATAAATGATCAGAATATCCTTGGTTGTTTACAGATAATATTCAAAATATTCATAATTTATGAGTTTTAATTTGTAAAAAAGTTAGTAAAATCTTTAAAAAAATGTAGGCACTTGATTAAATATTCATGAAACATGAGATGTTTGATATTTCATTTTTTATAATATTAGTTTCGTATATATGCTTTATAATTTTTATATGAAAGGTATAGTTGTAAATAATTAAAATTGATAAAATTAATTTTACTTATACAGCAAACATTATGAAGTAGTTAATTATTATTAAATGTAAAATTGATATTGGAAATTATAAAGTATTATCATTTATAAAAATATTCAAACAAGAATTTAAATTTATCAAAGATATTCTGATCATTCCATACATAAAGTTTAGTATTAAATAATAAATTAATTGTTGAGAGTGGTCAATGTCATCAATTGCATAATTCGAGGGAGGGAGAGGAAAGATGCCGAAATTTTTATATATAAGAAAATAAATTAAAAAAATATTAAAAATGAGAAACTGTTCATAGGATTTTGAAAAATAAGAAGGCTGGTATATGCCATGGAGTCCCGCTGGGACGCTATGGCATACTCCAGCCCGTCGGAAAAAAACAGAAAAAAAAATTAAAAATACGGGACGCCATGGCATATCCCGACCCGGGGAAAAAAAAAAACACCCGGGGAAAAAACGTAAAAAAAAAAAAAAAAGGGACGCCATGCCATACTCAGGCCCTAAAAAAAAAAAAAAATCAATTTTTTTTTCTGCTGTGTTCAGTCAGAAATCCAATAATTTTGATCAGATTCAAAATTCATTTTAGAGAAAATGGCTACATGGATTTTTGTGTTCTTTATATCAAAATAAAGGTATGAAAGTCTAGTTTCCAGATAATATAATTTCTCTATACAAAAATATTACAGATTGGTACAGTTTTAGCAATTAATTGACAGAGATCAGAATTCAGAAAAGCTGAAATTCCAGTGAGCAGTCCTATAATTTTGATCAGATTCAAAATTCAATTTAGAGAAAATGGCTACATGAATTTTTGTGTTCTTTATATCAAAATAAAGGAATGAAAGTGTAGTTTGCAGATAATATAATTTCTCTATACAAAAATATTACAGATTGGTACAGTTTTAGCGATTAATTGACAGAGGTCAGAATTCAGAAAAGCTGAAATTCCAGTCAGAAATCCAATAATTCTGACCTCTGTCAATTAATCGCTAAAACTGTATCAATCTATAATATTTTTATATAGGAAAATTATATTATCTGGAAACTATACTTTCATACCTTTATTTTGATATAAAGAACACAAAAATCCATGGAGCCATTTTCTCTAAATTAAATTTTGAATCTGATCAAAATTATTGGACTGCTCACTGGAATTTCAGCTTTTCTGAATTCTGACCTCTGTCAATTAATCGCTATAACTGTACCAATCTGTAATATTTTTTTATAGAGAAATTATATTATCTGGAAACTAGACTTTCATACCTTTATTTTGATATAACGAACACAAAAATCCATGTAGCCATTTTCTCTAAAATGAATTTTGAATCTGATCAAAATTATTGGATTTCTGACTGGAATTTCAGCTTTTCTGAATTCTGACCTCTGTCAATTAATCGCTAAAACTGTACCAATCTGTAATATGTTTGTATAGAGAAATTATATTATCTGGAAACTACACTTTCATACCTTTATTTTGATATAAGGAACACAAAAATTCATGTAGCCATTTTCTCTAAATTGAATTTTGAATCTGGTCAAAATTATAGGACTGCTCACTGGAATTTCAACTTTTCTGAATTCTGACATCTGTCAATTAATCGTTAAAACTGTACCAATCTGTAATATCTTTGTATAGAGAAATTATATTATCTGGAAACTAGACTTTCATACCTTTATTTTTATATAAAGAACACAAAAATCCATGTAGCCATTTTCTCTAAAATAAATTTTTAATCTGATCAAAATTATTGGATTTCTGACTGAACACAGCAGAAAAAAAATTGATTTTTTTTTTCTTTAGGGCTGGAGTATGGCATGGCGTCCTTTTTTTTTTTTTTTTTTTTTTTTTTTTACGTTTTTTCCCCGGATCAGATTCAAAATTTATTTTAGAGAAAATGGCTACATGGATTTTTTTTTTAGGGCTGGAGTATGTCATGGCGTCCCGTATCTCGAAATCCTATGAACAGTTTCTCATTTTTAATATTTTTTTAATTTATTTTCTTATATATAAAAATTTCGGGGAAAGATGATTGTCAAATTAAAGTTCGGAGTTCAATTTGACATAAGAAGTATATTGAAGGTTATTGTCGATATATGATAATTCCAAAACATATATGATCAGTGAATGGTTTGTTAAAGTGCTAATGTATATAGACTTGCATGGATTTAAAAGGGCAAGTTTCGGGATGGTCTTGCTGTCGAATTAATTTAATAGAATCGTAATCATCATTCGGAAAGCGATCGTTTAACGTTCACTGAGATTTTGATGTTAAATTGATAATTTGCTAGCACGATTTTGATATGTCAATATTCAATGAGGAGGGATCCAATTACATCTTTTTTGGTGACACATCATGACACCGTTTTTTATATAGGTCAATTTTGCGATTTCAAAATCCAAACAGCCGATCCAAACCGTTCAACATGATCACCATATTAAAATGTGCTTGGAGATCAAATTTTACATTTTTTTGAATTTTTTTACTATTTATTAAGATGGTTACAAAATCGCTGTTTTTCAATGGTCTGAAAACAACGATTTTTGTAACCATCTTAATAAATAGCAAAAAAATTCAAAAAAAATGTAAAATTTGATCTCCAAGCACATTTTAATATATCCATCATGTTGAACGGTTTAAATCAAATATTTGAACTTTAAAAATAATAGGTGTCAAAATATGTCAAAAAAAAAATGTAATTGGATCACACCTCATGTTCAATACACACTTCATGTCCGCACTCGCCACTTCGCCAGACGCCAGTGCTTCAAAGACCCAAAAAAGAAAATTATAAAATGAAACGGGCCGAAAAGAACTCGAGTCTTAGGTCCGTAATTAGTTATAAATCCGAACAGTGTTGCTCAGAATCGGCCGGTTTAATGCTGCCCAAGGTTAAAAAGACATTTATTATTTCTTTCTTATCCCTTCCCCGCTGTCTATCTGCTAGCGATTGAGAATTCGTTTGCACAGTGGTACAGTAATACACCCCCACGCAGCCACGCCATGGTTTCTCTCTCTTCACCTCCCTTTCCTCTCTCTAGAAACCTCATTTTAGCGCCGAAAGAGGCAAGGTCGTCTTCTTTTGGCCTCACACGAAGGTCTCTCCTTTTCTCCGTTTGACTCTATTTTATTTAAATTGCTCAGTTTAGAATTGGGTCTTTGACAATTAATATTAATTTTTTTGTACAATTATTCTGCAATTTGCTCGTATAGATTAGAAAATACAATGAGATATGTGGACTCGTTGGTTGGGAGCAATGCATGCTGTTTTGTTGTTGTTCTGTCCCTGTGAAGCATTCAATATATACTATGTCTTTAAAAAGTAATAAGAAATATGCTCAAGTTGAATTATAAGCCCAAAATAACATCCGTCAATATCAGAAAAGATATATATCTCACTGAACTCTGACCGACAGGTTTTTGTCACCACTCAGTACTGGTACTATATTGGTAGTGTTCGGCTGGTCAGGACTATAATTTTTCCCACATGGGTTATACTGAAATTATCTTATTTTTAGAACTTCAATTAACACGGTACATTATCTTGCAGACAAATTGTGCATTTAATGCCTCTGAAGGATGAACCAAGTGTAAGCCAAGCTGCAGGAGTTCCATCTTACCCCTTTAGTTTAAGATTGATGTCTCTAAGAAATGGTACGATTTTAGTTTTCCTTTATTATTTTTCTAGAAGTTTATCCATCTGAGGGCAATTAGTTTTCTGGTCCTTTTATTGCTTAGATGCTTTATTGAGGCAGTTTTGGGTTCAACTGAGGCTTATAGTCCATTGTATTCATGTAACATGAAAAATATTGACAACAGTTATAAGTTTGGTGAGCATCTGTATGTGCTATTGTTGTTCTTTTTCTTTGCTCTAGGTGATACTGCTGTGGCATGTGAAGGATTGTGTAAAGTAATTTGGAGCTTAGAAATCGAACTAACCAATGGGCGTGTGTACTTAACTGGTGAACCCGATGTCCTGGGCTGTTGGAACCCTGATCTGGCTATTCCATTGTCGCCCTCCCTCCAGATGGCTAACTTATGGGAAACTGAAATAATGGTACTCCTATTATGCATGTATATTGTTCATTCATTTTAACTCTCTTTGTGTACACGTGATTTGCTTTGTACTGCAGTATTTTAAGTAAAATAGAAGTAAAGGTTGCGGTTCGAAAGGAAGTAACTAGTCCTAGGCTCCCAGCCCTTGTTCCAGTTGAAATATGCAAATTGCAATTGTGTGGAAATTGTAATAAAAAATTAAAGTTGGTTTGCTACTCTTGAATAAAGCAAGCCCCAAATGAAAATCGTAATATGTTAATAACTTAGTTGTTGGCGGCAATTGTTGCCAACCTTCAAAAAAAGAAAAAGAAAAAGAAAATTGTGATATGTTCTCTCTCTTTTTGTAATAAGAGTCATGTTAAACCCATTATCCATATCTTTTTGTATGCCTCTAAAGGAAATTAAACTTGAATCTATCTGTAGAGAGGTGAGGCCCATTGCTATCAGTTGTAGGCCTCAGTTTTGAAACTTGTAATATGTTAAGTGGTTGTTCTGATCAGAGATGTGACTATAAATAATAAAATCTCCAATTAGGATATGGGAAAAAATGAAGCTAAATCCTCATTCTTGCCCATTTTAGGGAACAATCTTCACCTCAATGATCAACTATTAAAATCAGTTGCTGTTGATATGACACTAGATTCTAATAACATATCTATTCCCTGATAAATCATAGGTGCCTTGTGGGATTCACATAAAGTACAACTATGTTATGATGAAGAAGACAAGCTCATGGCCTGTTTTCTTATACCGGCCAGGACCAAAGTTCTCGCTTTCGATACCTCCCTCATGCAAGGGAAATGAACCTGTTTCTGTTAGAGATTGTTGGGTCCGTGACGTGGGCCATAGAAACCCAACTCCTTCCTGGGACTCTTGGTTATTTCATCCAAGTTTAAGTCATGATCCATTTGAGCCTGTGAATGGATCGCTTAATCAGGCTTCCTTTTCAGGTAGTTTACATTTGCAATATTTTCATGCATGCCCCTGAAAGTCGTCGAAATGTCTTATATTCCCTTGGAAAACAAGAAATATCTAACAATATCCTTCTAAAAGGTTATGGAAAATATCACATACATCTTTCCTCTCCTAATTTAGTTTCCAATTACTCTTTTTTGTTTCCTTATTTTCCTGCAGTATGGTTACGTTGGGTATTTTTTGAGGGAAGGTGTAGTTAGATCTATTGTTTGCAGTAATGTAGCGGTATCTGTGATATTCCCTACACTTTTAGGGATGCACATAATAATACTAGTTGTTGGGCTTATGTTTTTCTGCAGAGACGCGAAAGTGCTCCTGTAATGAGAAGGATATTAATCCCACAAGTACAAGCAAGTACCTATTTGGGTCTTTTCTTCTGCTCTTTAAAAATTTTCTGGCCATACGTTGATGTTCACTTGTTTAGGTATCAATTTAGTTCCAGAACTGTGCACTAATCCTGTCAATGCATGGCTGCTACCTTCTACTTATTTTATGCAGATGAAACAAAAGAGCTAAAAGATATCAGTTCGTGCAATGTTTTCTTATCATGGTGCTGAATAATTTAATGTTTACAGTGTATTGACAGGTCAAAACGGTGTACTGAAGAGTCAGAATGGAATTCCCTTGATACAAAAACCTCCAAGTAATCTAAGCAAAGATATTAAAGAAAGGCGTACTGAGGCAAATTTTTCCCCAAGGAATCAACCAAATGAAGATCCATCGATCCAAAGCACAGAAGATAAAGCAAGTTATATCAATGAATATTCAAATTTGAAGGACCAACTCGTTAAGAAATCATGGCTACTGCTTCAAACTAAGGACTTCCAAATAGAAGAATTTAATCCAGTAAAAGACCCATTAGTTTCCAGCATGGCTACAGTTCCAGAAAATTCCAGCAGGAAAAAAATTACCACGAAGATTTTGATAAACTCCTCTGCATGTAACATGCGAAGGATTGCAGTTCTAGAGAATGACACCCTAGTGGAGCTAATCTTGGAGCCACTTAACAATTCTGTGATGTTCAACAACATATATTTGGGGGTTGTTAAGAAGATGATGCCCCAAAAGGGTGGGGTCCTCGTGGACATAGGCCTCACTGAGCCGGTCTTTATGTTCATGAGAGAGAACAGGGGACTATTTGTGTACCCTAAAAACAATGCCATTACAGAGAGTAAGAATTATGAGTGTAGAGAGGATGTGAATAAGTGGGCTGGGGTTAGTAAAGGGGCCAAAATAATCGTGCAGGTAATTAAACCAAAGGAAGAGGGAACTAGTAGCAGCACCAATTCTGTGATGCTCACGCCATACCCGATAGTCAAAAGTAGATTTTGGGTAAGTAGGCAAAGACTTTGGCACCTCTCCCTTTTTCCCCTCTTATAGAGAGTCCTGTTGTTCCATGACCCAAGTCGGCAAATAGTTGACATTTTTGCTGGTATGGTCATTGGATCACATTCCCATTAGAGCCAAAAGATCTTTGTAAGCAAAAGCTTTGTGGGAAACCAATTTAGTACCAGTATGCATTGCTCACAACTCTGAAAAAGTTGCATATATGAAGAAAAAAGTGAATAGTGGGAACTATGGGACAGTGGTATTAAGAGAAAGAAACACTGATGAATTATGGTGAATTAAAGTTTTTGGTAACTAAGTTGGCATCATTAGTAAGTATGCACTGTATACCTTAGCCTTCTCCAATCAGTTGCTCTAAAAGCTATCTGGTAGAAGGTTGGGTTTCCTGTTGATTTTACCTACTTCGCTGAATCCTACACCCAAGCAACTTCGACAAACAAAAATCATGTCCCTGAATATCGATGGGAGATTACTTCTTGAATAACACGAGACTGCTGGGGTCAAATTCACGACCTCTTCCCTAATACCATTTTAAGCAACTCGTGCCCTAAATTTTGAGCTGCCAGAGAAGGTTAATTATATTATTTATTGCTTTAACAGATACTTATGACTCACAACGACATGGTTGATGTCCCACTGGCAGTAGAAGAGCCAGAGAGGGCCCGTCTACTTGCCATTGCTAAAGCATTGAAGCCGGCTGGTTTTGGTCTGAAGGTACTCATAGAGTAGTTTCTAGCTAATTATAATAGTTCGGGTGTATATGGACCATATCTACTTTAGGTTATATGAACCATGTCTACTTTAGCTTCTATTGTTTCCTGGTTAGATTATATGCAGATTCAAGGGACTTATTTTGCTACACATGCTTATTGCATTAGCAAATATACCATATATTTCCTGTATTTGCTAGTAGCTATTTTTGGATATATTTTGTAATTGCGAACAGGTATTAGACTATTGTGAAATAAAATGCTTATTCTGATTAATAAAAACATATTTACTCCTATCTATAATTGCTTAATTAGCTTATTTTTTTCTTTCTCTAAACCGAAATTGAACTAAATTGCCAGAAAAATATCTGGTTGCTCGGTCTCAA
Organism: Carex kokanica; assembly: GCA_025461125.1. Lineage (NCBI taxonomy): Eukaryota > Viridiplantae > Streptophyta > Magnoliopsida > Poales > Cyperaceae > Carex > Carex kokanica. The sequence continues at coordinate 22,964 of JAJGRX010000745.1, forward strand.
GTTTGTAGGTAATGATCTTATAGTGATCTTTTTGAAATAATATGAATTTAAACCCTTCTCTATTTGATTTTCTTTTTTTGATGGTTGGCAGCGAATTGCCGCCAACAGATATATTGATACTAAAAAAGTTTATTTACAAATTCCTAGTAGCCAAGTGGCGAAAGCTAGGTACCGACCCAAAATAAAAATTACACCATTAACTCGCGAAAATTGCCCTCTTATTTGATTTTCTTGTAGCTGGATTTTAAAATTGTATACTTTTGTATTGTTTGCTTAAAACCTGAAAATTCGGGTGTTGTTACCAAGAGAATGATATCCTAATTGGAATCTGCTGAAAATATTGTATCATTAGAAAAACTAAAGTGCCCTTCCGCTTTGCAAATTTAGGCAGAACCAGCAGCTGCTGGCCACCCATCTGAAGAGTTGGAAAAAGATTTGGACATTTTGCTGTCAACTTGGGATGGGATAGTTGAGCATGCAAAATCGGCAGTACAGGCTGAACAAGAGAAAATTGTCGGTGCTGTGCCTGCCATGCTTCATCGAGCCATGAATCAGAACTTGACTGTCATTTATGACTATTTTCCTGATAAGGTAATATCTAATTTTGTCTTTTGCAATCATTTTTACAATTTGCAAAATAAACCAGAGATTTCTTAAGCTTGCAATTACATTGTGAGCATTAAGCAATTTTTTATTTTTTTTGCATAAAACACCAACTGTTGAATCCACAAGAGCGAATGACTCACTTTATCCTATTAACTAAGTATAGAGATCTTCTGCCATTATGTATAGTATCCCTGGTTTCTACAATCCTTGACCGTGACTTAATTTGTTGTTAATTATTTTTTCTAAGAACTTCGATAAGATGTTTCTTTGTGCTTACGACTAGTTATTGCTTTTTTATTGTTGCAGCTAAAAAAACTCTGTTTATTAACTGCTATACATGATATTCAATTTGCCTCAGGTCGAGAGTGTGCTGGTTGACTCTCCTCGTAGCTATCATGAGGTACTGCTAATTTAAAGGAATGGCGTACTTATCAGCTTGCATTCCTGCACTGTACCTGGCTGGTACTGTACAGTATCAGTGTGGTTCACGCCAGAGTAGCTCTGTTTGTGTTTTCTATTAGTAAATTTCCTTGGCTGAATGCCATATTAGAGCCTCACTGCTGCCCAATTCATTAAATGAATGGCAATTAGCATATATTAATTTGCACACACATATAAAGAACAGTAGAGGTAGAACAAATTAAACAAAAGAAGTATTACACATTTTTCATTTTGGTCCTTAAAGTCATAAAAGTATCATTTTGCTTTTAGATTTTCCAATGTTTACCAAACCAGTCCTGCATTTAAATTAACATCCGTTAGAAAAAATAATATTGTCATCTATCACATGGTCTGTTTAGAATTACAAATAGCATGGATGTAGTCACACAACTAATAAAGTTGACATGAATACTAATATATTGTCTTCAATATCACATATTAATTACATAGATACTGACATTGTTTTTCGTGTATCATAAATTATAATCTAGATTCTAGACCCTTGTTTGTTCAATGATCAACATCTTATCCTTGTCTCAGTAAATTAATTACATTTTTAGTTTGAACTAATTAGTGTCTTGCATAATCTATTAGGTGACAATTGACGTACAAAAAATAGCACCAGAGCTCTGTGATCGGGTTGAGCTCTACAAGAAGAGAACTCCAATTTTTGACGAATATAAAATTGAAGAAGAGATAGAGAGAATTCTTCGTAACAGGTATTAATTGAAAAAATTATTTTGCTTGTCGGTCGAGATCTTCTTCTTTGTCGTGTTCTTCCTATGGGTGTGTCTGCGTGCGTGTTTGTGGGAGGAGGGAATGGGCACATGGGTGTGACTGGGGAATTTGATCTGAACAAAAAAACTAACCAAACAAAACTTTGATTTTACTTGGTTCTTTTTTTTGGAATTGATTATGAAAATAAGATCAACAGAAGCTTACAACCGCATCATATCAACCGAAGATTACTGTTCCAGTTTAATACCACCTCATGTCACTTGTACCATTTATATGTACAAGACATGGCATGCTCACTTACGTATAATCTTTTAATTCTTATAGAGTACCACTGCCATATGGTGGACATCTGGTGATAGAACAAACTGAAGCCTTTGTCTCAATAGATGTGAATAGTGGGAGGAGTATGCTTGGACAGAGATTTTCTCAAGAGAAAGCAATTAAAAAAGTCAATCTTGCTGCTGCTAAGCAGGTAATGATTAAGACCTCCGGCAGATAAGGTGGGATATTCCCGGGGGTGGCCAGTCCCTGCTGGATAATTGTTTGCTATTTGGTCTTATATTTGTGTGATTGATCACTTGAAGCTTAATTAAGTCTTAAGAGTTCATGGCTGAAAAAGTAAGTGCTTAAATAAAATTGTTAGACAAGATTAGTTCCGTTCCCAATACTCGGTGGTATTGTAATCCTTGAATTCAACACTTTACTGATAAATTTTCTATAGTTAACCATGGTCCATTACATGTACCAAATTAGCACACACACAAACAAGAACACAGAAGCACACAAAAAAGGAAAAGCAGTGAAGCGAGAGCTGATTAGTATACCTTTGGTAATTGTAAATACTAATATTTTGCTTGTTATAATAGATTGCAAGGGAATTGCGCCTAAGAAATATTGGTGGAGTCATTATTGTGGATTTTATCGACATGGCCAATGATCGTATGTCAAATGCTATTTTACGATTGTTTTGGCTCTCATAGTACAATATAGCAAATATCGGTATCTCGTGTTATGTTGTGTTTAATACTCACTATTACCTGAATCAGTTATTGTTTCCTTCTGAAAAAAAAGAAGAAATGCAAAATCAACTGTGAGATTGCGAAATCTTTTTTCTTCTATCCTCTATGGGCTTCTGTTGGCTGTTGGGAGTGGGCACCACCAGAGGAAGACTTTTTAAGAAAATATTAATTGATTTTTTTTTTCAGAAAATAAGATCTCTGTGTATGAAGAAATGAAGAAGGAAGTAGAGAGGGATAGGTCTAAAGTGGCAATCTCAAAAATATCCAGTCTAGGATTGATGGAAATAACAAGAGAAATGGTGTGTAATAATTTTTCTTTCTTTTTGAATGTTCTTGATTTCTGTACTGGTTTTCTGGTTGATACAGAAAGTTTTCATCTTTACAAATACTGTGCAGTCACTCTGCAATCAACACCCCGATCTTTTTTTCCAATCATATGCAAGTGATATTGAACCATTAAAATGAGGTGATTGAAAAGTTTCTATGTAATCAACTTTTTGTGTCCTTTGACCCATTCGACAAAGTGGTAATTTGGTCAATTTCTTTTACTTGAATTTACCTTGGTTTTAGCAGTTTGGGTCTTTTACAAACAACAATTAACTTGTTGGTTGTTATTGTGAATTTAATATATGGTAATTTGCAAAAGCATTTTAACATTCTCAATATAACAAGAGGTAAATTTGTCAATGCCCAATGAAATGAAGCTGATCTCTTGTGATTTGTTTATTTACTTATTTGTTCCTGTGCAGGTGCATCACAGTGATTCATTTGTGATAAGTAAGCCGTGCAAGTTTTGTCAAGCAACTGGCCGTGTGGAGGCCTTAGCGACAACATTTTCAAAAATTGAACATGAAATTTCACGCTTTCTTGTAAGCAACAAGTCCCAATTTTCAGCAGGGTCCTTTTGCAAATTACATCGACATGTTTCTATATATGCATACTGAGTACTATACTTTCGGCTAGCATTTCCGCATACGATTCTGAATTACTGATGGATACAGATGGTGGCAACTGGCAAGCAATTATGCATCGGCTATGTTGACATTTGTATCATTTAATATGAAAATGTTAAGGTTGATGTAGTCATCTTTTGCTCAAAAAGTTTTTGACTGCATATTACTGGAAAAAAGCCAAAAACTTGAACAATGCGGTCTTAGATACAAACAGAAAAGTACATGTTATTTGGAAATATATCTACTCTGTTTTGCTCGTCTTACTTGAGGATTGCAATCTCAATTTTGAAGAACCTTTTGTCTTTTCTTTTGTTGGCTTTTTTGGTTTTCCATTTTCTTGGCTTTTTTAATCTTGGTTTTGAACAGCTCCTTGTTAATACTTTGATCTCTGTAATAATATACCTGTAAAAAATTAGGTAGCCTATTTCTTTTGTGTCTTGTATTGGAATAAATTATTAAAAAGAATGTTGATTCCCACAGGCTTCCTCAAATGAGAAACCTGACCCGAGAAAGCCAAAATCATGGCCGAGCTTTTTGTTAACGGTGGAACAGCACATGTATGTCTACATGACGAAGAAAACAAAACTGGAGAAAACAAAACTGGCTATTTTAGAAAGCTCTTTAAATGTTTCGGTTTCGTTAAAGGTATATAATGCATGCTTAACTCTTCTGCTTGATTTTTCTAATTTTCACCTTTCAAAAGATTGGTTGGTGTCTGTTGTGTATGGAGAATTGAATGCAAAGTCCTCTGCAAAGCCTTCTTAATTTATTATTTTCTTTTTTTATATCGAAAACACACCTAGTTTATTTTTATTTGTATTCAATATGGTGCATCTAATGCAAATTTTTTATGCTTAGCTGTCCCCTAATGTTCTTAACTTATTTTTAATTTTTAATGAGAAATTCACCTCTTTATTCAATTATTTTCATTCTGACATGAAACAAATCTTTTTATTTTGATGGACAGGCCGCGAGTGGCTTTCCTTGGGGAAAATTTGAGTTGATACCACCAAGATGCGAAAAGAATAGTAATGCATAATAATCGGCTTCCAGAAAAATAAAAAAAGAACTGATTGCTGACAAACAAAAGATTCTAGACAGATTCTGTCCTAGTTTTTTATGCAATTGTCCCATATTTTGATTTTCACACCTTCTGCTTAATGCAAGATGCATGACTGCTAGGAAACCTGTTGTTGAAGAGAGAGAGAGAGAGAGAGAGAGAGAGGGAGTCTGATACATCCTTGGCAGCTGCTGCCAAGTTTTCAAAAAAGAAAAAATAAAGAGAGCTGAGTGAAGCTGGTTTTAAGCTGCTGTCAAACTTAAAAAAAATAAAAATAAGAGTATTTGATGGTGCAGGGTGCTAGTCTTGCTTGCATTTACATACATGTCAGGGTACCCGAAGTATTTCAACTTCAGCTCAAGGTTTAGTATGTCGGTACAGCTGTTGGAATACTACTGATGGTGTGAGGTGCTGCCGTGCTGGTCTGGTACTTGTCAGTGTAGTATTGTAGCTATTCTTTCTTATGATTTGTGACTTCATAACTTTTAAATTTGGCAGCCGCTGCCATGCTGAGAGAGAGAGAGAGCGGGGGGTAGATCATGAGTTGTGTATTACAATATGTAAAACCGGCAAAAATGAGATGTGTACTGTTGAACTTTTTCAATGTGAGGATCAGCTCATTTAAACTTCAAAGTTGGATACTGTCCATCAAATATTTTATTTTAAATGAAATTGTACAAATTGAATATACGGATAATCAGTATAGATAACAATTATTAATGGCCGCTTTACCAAAACTCTTGAACACCACAGTAGAGATATCACAGGTCTTTTCCGTATAAACTGCTAAAAAATAAAAAAAAATTCCCAAGCGATTAAATCAAGGGCAGACAACAACATTTCTCAACGATTAAGTGCGGAAAAAAAATCCAAAATAAACACAAAAAAAGATGCCCAAAAAATTAGGATTGGATCCTTGAATACATATTTTGATAATTAGTCATCTCTAACTTAATTAAAAAATATTAAAAAAAGATAGAATTGTCAAAATGTGAACAGTGGTACATCTCTACCTCTTCAGCCTCTAACATCACACGTAAAGCGTACCATAGTGACTAATTAATCTCACCAAAATAATAATAAATAAAAGAGATACAAACGAACCTCTCAACATGTTTCAGTGCTAGTGTGAGTCTTTCATATTTTCCAATAATTCTACAAACAAAACTGACAATGCCTATCCCAGCCAAAGGATAGAAGGCATTGAACATTTGAACGGGACGAGAGTAATTGATACGATGATACAAAGTGATTTCTTTGGAATTCATGTATGTCCTGGCAAATTACCTTGTATGATTGTATCTCATCAAGACAAGAATAATGCTGTTATAAGAAATATCAGAGTTCTCTCAGAAAAATAAATATTAGAAACACCCTAATTAATCCAGGAATTATCATATGCAATAGATTACACTGTCTAACTGTTGTAAAGGGGTTAATCAAAGTGTAATTGTGGCATAATTGCATGAACAAGATTAATAAAGACTAACTAAGAGTATCTACATTGGACTTTCTATTTTAATTTCTAATTTAACTTGACAAAAAAAAAGTCCAATTTCTAGGGTGTATGAGAATTTCATAATTAGTAATTAAGCTTTCTTTAAAAGAAAGCACTTTCAATTACCACGTTGGAAAAATTATAGATTTTCATTTGTTGATTGTTAATTGCTAATTTTATATTGGACTTTTAATTATAATTTCTCATTAATTTTAGAAATGAAGATGCTCTAAATTAATTTCTATAGTTTCTATGATAGATTTTTTGAGTAAAGGTTGGAGGTCAAGCCACCTAACTATTTAATATTCACAAAGAATTGTTTCTTTCGGATTTCGAACCTGCGATTTCTCATACAGAAAATATTGTCTTTGCCACTTGACTAAAGGCTGATTCAGATTAAAAAAAAATTCTAGGAATAGCCAAAGCCGAACATCTTTTGTGAGCATTTGGTCCAACCATTTGAATTGTGGTTGGTTAAGTAACAATAAATCGGGGCCATAACACAAAATAAAATGTGAACTGAGGCTTAGTGCGAGAAATTCTTAATAGTTTTTACCGCACATTTGTTGAAAAATGAAAATCCACCCTTCTCTAAATATACCAACCTTTACCGGGTTTGATATATATTTTTGGAAAATGATTTCGTCCCGCTCCTAATAGTTCCCTAAACGTATAACAGATATACATGAAATTCTGTCTTATGAGTTTGAACAAGAATACAATATGGACATTTTTTTTTAGTAATAGATTTACTTATGTTTAAAATGAAAATATAGAGGCAACATTTGTTCTTGGCTCTTTGTTAAGGAAATGACAATCAGAAAATTAAGCGGCTGCAGAGATAGACACTAAAAGAGGATTAAGAGGTCATTATAAAAAAAATAGAAAAAAATAATTGTGGTAAAGATTAAGAGTATTACAAGATACGTACTAGAATAAAAAAAATATACACTTTTAATAAGAATCAGCCCAAAAGCACAATAAAAGAGGGAATAGGAGTAGAACTAAGGTGTTCTTAAGTTCATCAAGCCCCTTTATGAGCTTAACTCAAAAACCTATTGGATTGACTTCAAACGGCACATCCAAACCGTTGAAACCGTTCTACTTCACGAGTGATGCATTTACATGTCAAATTTTAAAATTTTTAAACTAATTTAGTATGAAGTCAAGCGGTAAAAAAAATGATTTATAAGTTAATTTTAATGAGTTCATTTTTTATCGTTTTTGACCGCTTGACTTTATACTAAACTAGTTCGAAAAATTATAAATTTGACATGTAATGCATCATTCGTTAAATAGAATGGTTTCAACGGTTTAGATGTGTCGTTTAAAGTCAATCCGATAGGTTATGAGTTAAGCTCATAAAGGGGCTTGATGAGCATAAGAACACCTTAGTTCTACTGGAGGGAATAGAATAAAGAAACGAACTAAAAAAACAAGTAGCAAGTAAAAGCAGACAGAAAACCACCATGATGTAGGAGTATTATATTTTATATAAATATTTTTTTTAGTTATTAAAACAATAAAGGGGTGGTGGCGCAGTTGGCTAGCGCGTAGGTCTCATAGCTTCTGAGTAATCCTGAGGTCGAGAGTTCGAGCCTCTCTCACCCCAATAAATTTTTTTCGTTATGATTTAGGTTCTACTGTATTTTTGGGGCTACTTTTTGGAAACTCTACATATTGCGGCCAACAGTAAACTCACTCATGTTCCGGTATAATGAAAGCAATTCGAGTTTTCGATTTAAAAATTGTTTTTGAACAAAATACTTTTCACATTAGATGGATTGATATAAAGATTTTTCAAATCAATCAAAATTTGATACAACATTGATTTATTGTTACTTAAAAGAAGGGTGGATTTATTACAGCCATATCTTTATTTGAGGAAATTTCTAATGCCAACTGAATAGAACATATAATTAATATTGACAAAAAAAATTCAGATGAAATGATTGGGAGCGACTAACAGTCTCCCTCAAAAATTCCCTAAACGTCCCCAGGTAGTTAAGTATTAACTATCTGAGGGACTACTAACTACATAGGAGAACCACTAACTACTTGGAGGACCGTCTATATTTGAAAAAAATACAACTGGTGTGCGCATGTATGGATACTTATGCGCCAAGTATTAATCTATAATATATCAAGTATTCATAATTTTATACCTAAGACATCAAATATTAAAGAAAAAAATGAACATCAACTTTCTTTTCTCTTTAATAAACTTTCTTTCATATCAAGTATTTCTAAAAAAAATACTAGTATCTAAAATTTTAAGTATTCATACTTACGCATTTTCAACCTTGAGGGTATTGAACCCTACCTTAAACTATTTTAAAACCTATTTTAAAACCCCCCGATAACCTAGACTAGTGAAAATTGTTATAAATTTAATACAGTATCCCTGTGGATCGACACCCCAATTATATTATACGGTAGGATCATGCGCTTGTGATCTGAACGTAAGTAGAAATTAGGGTTTATAAATCTTTAAAAGTAAGTAATTCAATTTGGACTCATCAAACTTTTTGGCTCCGTTACCGGGGATAGAGTAAGAATTCTCCTTTTGATAAAGTCTTACGTTGTCATTAGATGTCTAACATAATAATTGGGACTAGGTCAAAACCTTTTACTTTATTTTAGGTTATTTTATTTTTAGCATATTTACTTTTAGCACTTTTATTTTCTGCACTTTCTTTATTTACTTTTCTGTCTTTGGGAGCAAGGTAGTTTGATATATTTCTTCTATAGGCTGTTGTCTGCAACCCTAACAAGAAAGGCGTCACCCTACCATCTCCTGAAGAAGGCGCAACGAAAGATAAGCTAGCCTCAGACATGAGTATCCCTAGCATTCCTTCAATTACCGTCGATCCACCCCCATCACAAACCCAACCGCGGGAGCAACCTCTAACACGTCACGGCCGCTAAGGGACTTCACCCTTTCACAAGATCTGAGGGATCAATGTAGCTTCAAGATGCCCGAGATAGAGGCGAGCAATTTCAACATAAAAAACTCCTACCTCAAACTTGTGACTAGGAGTATTTTTGAAGGAAGATCAGACGAGAACCCTCAGAGCCACCTCAACAAGTTCAGAAGCGCGTGCAACGCGATCAAGGGGAACTGAGCCACACCCGATGATATCCGACTTCGCCTATTCCCATTCTTCTTAGGAGAACGACTGCAATCATGGCTTGAATCATTAGACCCCGATTCAATCACAAATTGGACTTAAATGATGAGAGCCTTCCTCGCTAAGTACTTTTCGCCCGCCAAGACTGCGCAATATCGAAGCCGTATCACTACTTTCGCATAGGAGGACGAGGAAACTCTTAGCGACGTATGGGACCGCTTAAAAAACCTCGAGAGGGAATGTCTGCATCACAGACTAGGAGAGTGGCTTACGCTTCAATCCTTTTACGACGGACTACAAGCCTATTCAAGACAAGCACTAGACTTAGCTGCAAAAGGATCTTTCATGAACCTAAATGCTGAGGAAGCCGCGAGAACAATCACCGACAAATGCCAAAGTCAAAGCTACTCGATGTTAGAACAAAGTGTAAAAAGTATCGCAACCGACGTATATAGAGTTAGCAATCACTATCAATGCCAAACTCGATGACCTATCCGAGCATATAGATTCCCTTTACCCAACAGGATAAACTATAACCGAATTGTCGCTATGAGAATCATGTGGAGATGTTCATAACCCAGAAGACATGTGCCCATTTCTCGTAGAAATAGAACAAGTCAACTCTGTAAGTCATTCTATCAAACCTAAAAATTTGAACGCTAACACTTATAATGCAGGTTTGAAGAATCAAATGAACAATCTCCACAAGCAATGTTCTAGCGAGCCATATTTCGAATACATGATAGACAAATTCCTAGACATGTAGGAAGCAGCGTATGCATCAATAGCCTTGAAGTTGGAATCATTAGTGCAGAGGTTGGAGATTCTAGAAGATCAAGTCTCTCATATGGCTCGAGCCTTCGCCACATTCTCCGCCGAAACATGCAACTCTATGACAACGCGACAAGGCACGCATTACAAAGATCCACCATGGCCGAAAGATGTCCATCATCCTCATCCGCATTACAAAAATAATTGCATACCTAAAATACTTAGAATTGATAGCCAAAAAGCCGATCGCAAGGTCTGAAAACCTTTCAAATCGCATAAGCAAAAACCTGCATGCGGGGTAGCTGTGGGACAATCTAGGCCGTATGCGACAGTGACAGTGCCGCATGCGACGTAGAGAGGTCAAAATTTATACTAAGCCCCATAAAACCACTATGAGATGAGTACTAAGCCCAAGAAGCAGGCCTGTCCGAGTGATCCGTACGCGACTCTGCTTAAACTGCCAGCTCGTGAGATAAGCCCGTTCGAGTCCTCCGTACGAGACTCGAACCAACTTGCCGGCTTGTGAATAAGCCCAGTCGAGAATCCATACGAGACCCAAACTGACTTATAGGTCTATAAATACCCCAAAATTCAATGATATAGGATAGAGTTATGTACTTTGGAGATCCGCAACAAGCTTGAACTCGGATACGCAATAAATACACACCTAACACGCACGGACTAATCACTTTTGGATTAGGGCGTGCTTAGACACACTGTGCCTTAATCTTTTCGGAGATAGGACATGTCAACCTCACTTTTTTATTTATATTTCAAAATTAGGAACTCAAATATTGAATCCAAACCGTTAATCATGTTTATCTTCTTGAGGGATGAGATACTTAAAATTTTATGATTTTTAGAGCTTATTTTATATATATCAAGAACGCATAATAATATTTAACCGTTTGCATTTGGCTTGATTAGTTTATTATAAAATAAACTTTGAAAATAATAAAATCAACAAACTCTAATTTTCATGACATGTTCGTCACGTCGTAACTGGTCATGTTAGTTATGTGTGGTCACGTGTGGTAACCCCAATCCCTGATGCACACTTGCCCAGGGTGATTCACATGTCTTTTTATTTTCAAATTTATTTCAAAATTTACTGTTTGATGAAAAATCACGAGAGTCACCAGGGGTGATTTATCTTGAATGACTCGTGTGATCATGTACCGTGTTGTGACCATATAGTTCGGAAGATGGTCACGCCACATGACACACGAGTCACAACACGTGATCGACACATGTGCCGTGTCATTCCGTAACAGAGCCATACCTTGTTATGATGTGTTTGGTCACGGCGTGAATTAGGACCCGAATCTAAGCCAACTTGACCCAACCGTATGAATTTTTTTTTACAAGACTTAAGGATAAAAGTTTTGATTTGATCCTTTCATCAATTACCTCTTTAGAGGGTATTTTAAGTGTGTATTACTGGTCAAATCACAATCAGTCAGCAATCAGCATTGTCTAGTTTGTTACAAAATGCTATGTAACGCCTATTTATATTGATTGTGGTACAAACAATATACAGGTTAATGAAATTATATAAAGCAATTATGAGTATCTCTCTTGTAATAAGAATGTCTTGATCTCTTTCTCTTTCACTCACTGTTCAAGTTTGGTTTTCTTTATTCTTTTGTTCAGTTTTTGTTTTATTGTTATCTGAATTCCCTTTATTTTAGTCCAGGTTTTTATGATTTTCTTAGGTTTTTCTTTTGGTTTTTAGTTTTGAGTCTTAGTTAACATGTTTGTGCGTAACAGGTTTTAGTCAAAACCGGAACTTCTTTCAGCCATCAATATATATACAAATAAAAACTTGATCCTTATTTTTACTCAAAAGAGAAATGACTCCACCTATTTTTTGTGCAATATTTTGTTAGCTCTTATGTGGTTACTGGTTATTCAAAGAACAGTTCATTTGTACTTCTGGGATGCGCATTTTCAGAGCTAAGTTTTGCACCATACATGTTGAACATGGTCGTTGAATTTTGAAAAATGAGAACATTCCATTTTTTTTTCTTCTGACCAAAGGGTACAAACGATTTCTTTCAGCAGAGCTACAAATCAACAATCTTCAATATTTTTTCAACAAAAATGGCAACGTATATTGTAGATTTGCTCCCACTACCCTCTGTTACCTACTGTTTCTTCTTCACTGCTTTAGAAACTGACAAAGACCTGGACATGGCAGGCACAGCTGTGCTTACCCCTTTTTCCTGTGGGCCCTGCTCTCTCAATGCTTGCTCGGATCTCCTTGGCTCTTCGTGTATTACTCTACTAACGTTCACGGCATTGCCTGTAGATGATCTTTCCTGTTCTACGAAGAGTAATTGAACGATTGTACGGAGCGGCATCCGGTCATTACAGATGGCCTCTGCACGTGTATCTGGTAATAGTTTTCGGCAGTCGATCATTCGGCAGAGCCGCTTTCTTTCTGCTTTGCTGACCTCAGCATGCTCCTATTTAACATGAAAAGAAGGAAAAAAAAGGAATGACGCGAGCTTCCGTCTTTTTTTTTTTTTCTTAGCTTGGTCAATTAATGAAAAGAAGATCCACACTGTGCTATAACGGTCTAGCCATTTAGACTGAACTAGTAGTGGGCGGTGGACCTGGTGGCTACTTTCGGGTTTTAATTTTTAGGAAATACGCTGTAATAAATACTTCTTTTTTATATTAAATTTGTTGGCGGTTCTCCGCCAACCTTCAAAAAAAAAGAAAAGAAGATGCTTAATTAGGCCTTGTGCATAATGGTGATATTTTAGATCAAGTTGAGGTACCTGGTAAGTACAGAGTAGTCATCCTATGGCATATAGTGAACATCATTCACTAAAATTTAACCAGTGTTTTGTCATTCTTAAGTCATATATATCAGTTTTTCAGTGCGTGTAATCTCTGTGTAATTCATTATTCATGCACATGTTCACAAGTGTGGTTTTATGCTTATGTTTATTGCCAAGCAATAGTGAAAAAAAAAGCTTTACATTTCAGCGAATTGCAAAGAGAAAAAAAACCCTGATTCTTCTAATGACTATTTTTTGCATTTGCAAATGATTCATGCTAACAAATTACCTTGAGGTAGGTATCAATAGCTCTATACAGCCCATCATGTTGCTTCCTTGCAACATCTGGCAAAGCCTCAGCCATATCAATAAATCTTGACACCGGTAAATCCAAATTGCTTCTTGCCACCATCTCCAAGAACGAGTCAAACACAGTCGCCACATGTTCCATTGCGGATCCCATCTGCCGTGCTTCAGCTGGATCTGATGGCCGGCGTCTGAACTGTGCTAAGAAGCCTTCAAGGACTGCCTCCGTTGCACCCAAATCATAAGTTGTTGGATCAGATTGTGATGGAATTAACAAGTCATTTGCACTTGCTTCGTGAAGTTGCCTTCCTGATTGTTTTATCAGTTCAGCTTTGGTAGAAGAAGAGGCTCCTGTTTGCATTGATGGTAGTAAGATTTCATGAATAGACATGAACATGAACATGAACATGAAGTGTCATACATGCAAAATTATAAATTTCGTGATTTGTAAAGATTTATATTTACCTATATAATTAGCAATTCTCAGCAGCCTCAACAGAAACCTGCAAGTAACTGAACCCGGTTCTGGTGGTAACATGGTAACAATAGACTCAAGGATCCTCCTCTGTTTGACCAGCATCTCTTCCGGTTCAGGTTCGGGCTGGGATCCCTCAGTGTAAAGCGGGTCAGGCAGATGCTTGCATGTGTATACATGGAGTGCCTCGCCTATCAATGCTGGTGGTAGAGCCTTGGTGGATCGGACGGTGTATATTACAGAGCGAAATAGGTCGAGATCGAGATCTGATATGTCTTCAGTCCACCAGTCTTTTGGTACTGATTGGTGTTGTTTCTTTGCATAGTCTGGTCTAGTATACGTGTATGACCAAGTTACCTACATTAGGAACACATGATTTTTAAGAATTTGCCTATAAGGAATGCTGGTTTGTACCAGGAGACGGTGCATATGAAGGTTTGTAAGAATTCGTATCACCTAAGGTAACAGAATATTTCTGTTCGGATCCAGACCGTCCAAACAGAACCTGCACGAATATTAAAGGGGCCCCGTGCGTTTCACCTCGGGCCAGATTGACCCGAATTCCGATCAAACGGTCCAAATCTAAACAGAAATATTCTGTTACCTCAGAGGATATGGATTCAGGTTTGTAAGGCCTAGAACCATCAATCTATAAAATGCAAGACGCCGCTCTTTTGACTAACCTGAGATGGATGTACCAATATTTTTTCTACAATAGAATCCATGCAGGGTTGCACAATGCGGTTCTCAGCCCAACCCGAGAATTGCCAGGCAGACTGCAGTGTCACAATTGAATCCCGCCATCCCTGTAGAATGCATGAATCGAAAAAGTTCTCTAGTTTATTTACCAAATTGCTCCTGCAAACCGATTCTGTCATCTTCAGGTACCTCGCCGCTAGAATGGCTGGTATGAAATTGTGTGCACTAACATTGATTGAGATGCTATAACAAAACTTGGCACACAGCTCGAAGGCCTGATGGCCTCCAGGAATGTCATGGAGAGAGAGGCAAAATGGCAGGGCCCGCTCATCAGTAGGGGAGGAAGCGGAGGAGCAGAGTTGCTGGAGAAGACCGCATTTGAGGAGGAGAGGGAACTACATTTTATATATGCAATAAAAGGCCTGAAATCAAGAGGTTGCACTATTGAAAATCGTTACAAAGAGAAATTGAAAAGTTGCAGTTCGTCCTTCAGTTTTTTTTTTTACTTATCTCTTGGACTTTAAGGTACAAAATAGGTGAATTCCAGTTGAAGATATCACCTGGCATTTGCGGAAACGGTTGTCAACTCCAATTGAAAATGAACTGTGGATTAATATGTATGATAGGGATACTAGCTGTTCATGTTACATGTACTTTATGCGGAGCTGGATACCGCAATGACCACATTTGTGAAATTAAGTGATCATCATTCAATAAGCAAACTAAATCCACAAAATGGGAACTATAATTTAATTTATTTGAAATGTTTTACTCCATTATTATGAATAGTCTGTGATTGATTACTTTCACATAACTTTAATTTAATTTTCTGAATATTGCTGCATGATTGTACTAAAAAATAATTGCAGTCAGTTATTTGTATTGCTCACTCCACACGAACATAAAATATGTGATAATTGAACTAACTATTCTTCTCAAAATGATTCTCATATTCATATTACTAATATGAATTTTTATACAGCTACAATCAAGAATTGCAGTTGGAACACCACAACAGTATCATACCACATTAATCTATGGTACAATATCATGATGCTCTTTGTCTATTACTTTAATCAACCTAATATTGTTCTCTCAACTTTAAGCGATCACGTCTCATCAACTAGCCTGATGAATAGATAAGTATCACTTTTATGTTCTATTAAAATCAATCCTTAGATTATATTATAATAAGTCCCTGATGATGATTACAAACTAGCCACAGCATGTGGAGTACTCATTGAAGTTTGATTAAACCATATCTAGTTATATATATAATTATGAATCATGTGACCTAACCAAAGCTATGTAAAGTGGTACATAACTAGATTTATAGCAATCATTTGATTCCATGTGTTATCAGAGAAAGGGTACCAGTATAGGTAGTGGTTTGGGTCTGGTTAAGTTGGGTCAACCTGAGCTGGATGTATAATCTAGTACATCCTAAAGCTCTTTAGAGTATAGTTGGATTCGGTTGTGATCGTCACGCTAAATAAAAAAAGATAAAAAAAAAGGAGTAGGCTAAAGAAAGGAGTTAGGAGCTCCCTTTTTTCTGAATTTTTTTTCTCAGTATTTTAGTCAGAATAGTAGCTTAGACTTTTGATCAGAGAGCATCTACCTTTTTCTTTTCTTTTTTCTTTTTGGAAGCCACGCTTCTACAGAAGTTACAAACTAGAGACCTTTTTATTTATTGTAATTAGTTAAATATTGATTTCAGGATTTCCTTTATGATTAGGCTGCTTACATTATGTAATTGATCGATGATTGTTTCTATTTTATAATGTGATACATTGTACTTAAAGATATGCTTTAGAAATTTCAATCAAGAAGCACTCTCTTCTTCTATTTAATTTGCAAAAGTTAAATTGTAAGAATATAGAAGTTTTGTTATGATTGGATGCTTTGCTTTTCAATAAAAGTGTTTAACATTTTGCATTCTTCATGTTCGGATCGATATATAAATAATTAAAAAAAACTTGACTTAAATTTTAAATTTGTTCAGTGTGACTTCATAAACTATTGTATACTACAAACTTCCAACAAATGTGATTGTAAATTTTTTTACTTTGAGGTACTAGTATTACAAAAAAAAAATATTTAGAACTTGGGCTCGAATATCGGTCACTTGAGTTCAATTTCCATTTCTTATGGATTGGCTTAGTATTTTGTGCCACTTTTCTACTAAAACAATGAGTATATTTTTGTGAAAAGAGAGTTTACCTTGTGTAAATGGTACTTGGTGTTGTTAATTTGTATGATGATGTCAGTTGGAACTTCAGATAAAACAGACCTGCAGAAAAGCAACAAAAATTGATTAAGTTTTCTCTTTTATTTTGTGGTCAATATTTTTTTTCTTTGATTTATAGGTACAAACCTGGTAGCTTCCTCTGTGTAGAAAGTGTCTGGTTTCGATCCAAGTTTCATATATTTCATCACTGATTTCTGCTGCTCCTCTTTCTACTAACATCAGACCTCCCTCGATTTTTATTTCTATTTTAAAAAATTTAAGTTTCTTTCTGCTCGTAACTTCCTCAAAATCTACAATGAAGAACAATAAGTGGGGTTAATCATCCTCTTCGTAAGCCCTGATTTATAATTGTTTCAATTTTAAAAAGGGTTTAACTTCTTGTTTTCTTTCCTTTTTGCAAAATGCCAAAATATCAACTGTACCCCGGTAAAATAAGAAATATCAGTTGTACAGTCACTCTACCTACATGCACCTATGATTACAAAAGAAAAACCGCACATGCCTCTGCTTCCTGTTCTAATATTAGTGTTAGTTGACAAACCAAGAGGAATATGAACAAATAAAGATATTTAATTTTTTGCTTTCTGTAATAAATCTATTTGCTTTTAGATTGTAACAATTGAGAATCCAGGATATATGTGGGCCTGATGGATTGGGGTCTATTGATTCTATGGATTAAAATTTAATTAAAACATACATTAAGTAGACAATATTTATACATAAAATGACTCTAATATCACTAACAGTAAACTTTTAAGTTAAATTATAACCGTCTGATTAACATAGATTGTCCAAAACATTTTAGCATACTGAAGCATGTGAACTTCTTTGCAGGGCTATAAAACACGTCATGAAATGTTCCAAAAATGCAAATATCTAGTCCAGAAAGTAATTAAAATCAAATAAATCTGATCATTTGCAAGTGTTGTTATTTTTTGTTGCATGTCTAGTTGTCTACCAAGAAAATGCACTTTTAGCCCAACATTTTGAAGACAAATGTAACCCAATGAATTCTGTTGTTTGGGAAATCCATATTACAAAACAAGTTTTTTTTAAGCATGTTCTTGGCAAGTGAAGG
Organism: Carex kokanica; assembly: GCA_025461125.1. Lineage (NCBI taxonomy): Eukaryota > Viridiplantae > Streptophyta > Magnoliopsida > Poales > Cyperaceae > Carex > Carex kokanica. Next base: position 40,776 of record JAJGRX010000745.1, read on the forward strand.
ATTGTAATCTAAGTGCTTGAATATATTTTAATGAATTAAACAAATTATTTTAAAAAATAAACCAACTTCACTAACGAGGACAATTCAATTTTTCATCTATTTCATTTTAATTTTAATTCACTTGTTAAACAATAAGACCAAAATTATGTTACTAGGAGGGTCCTTTTTGTAAAACTGACCCCTATCACTCTTAGAGCTGGTGGGGCATGAGACATGAAAAGTTGAAAAGGAGGCTTCAACCTTTTTGTAGGTAAAACTCAAAAATCAATATTTATTTGAGATGGGAGACAGAGTGAATGAAAGAAACCTCAGTAGTCACTCACACAGTCACACACACAGAGTCTTGGGCCACATCTCCTGCTGAAGTGATCGCTTGTCTCTCACTACGCTTTGCTCACATCTCAAATCTACTGCCTCTCAAGTTTCATTTATTGCTCTGTTTTTTCGATTAAGTCGCTCCATGTATTGTGGTCATCAAGGATTAATAGTAATAGGAATGGAGATGGTCTGACGAGTATCAGATCAAATTTGGTTTGATTTTCGATTAGAGTCGTACGATCCGTGCAAAATTTGTGTACACTTGATTCGTATGAATTTTAAAATTAAAATTTGTCCGTGCAAACTATTTGGTGAAATATAGATAGGAATCTTAGTAAGAACATATTGAGTTGAAAAAGGTGAACATAATTATAAGTTGAGGTACCATTTTTATTCCGGGGAAAAATATCCAAACCCAATAGTCAAATTAATTTTTATCGTACAAATTTCATTTTTTTGGTTTATATATGCAAAACAAGCTTATCTTCATTGTTCTAGATATATAAGTTTTGCATTTGTAATCAGTGTATAATAATGAGGAAATTTTATATCTCATGCATATATGTCCTTGAATTTTAGCAACCGTTTTTTTTAGCAAAATTTCTCTCCCTGCTATTCATTTCTTACCTTTGTATCAGATTTTTTTATATATCCATAATTAATGTTCAAAATTTAAATTTTTGCATAAATTTTTGCACACTCATGTTCATAAATTGTACAAATACTTGACTATGTAGGTTTAGACTCTAGACATTTTAACTTTAAATACTGAATAATCTGAGTGTAAACATATGAATGTGCATGTTTAAATACTGAATAGTTCAAATTTAAATATTGTGATAGTTCAAATAATACACCTAAATATACAAGTTAAACACACCGAAATAAGTTAAGGTTATGCACTTAGTCAAATAAGTTATGGTTATGCACTTAGTAGTTCAAGTACAATACCTATGTACAAATTACTATACGTGGGCAGAGTATGGATGCGGTGGCGTAAGGTGCGTGTGCGGGCATGTGCGAAGAGTGGTGGTGGTGACTGCAGGGGTGCTAGGCACACTATTTTTATTCTAAAAAAGAAAAATTACTATTTTATTATATATAGTAAAATAGTTAGAATAAAAAAAAAATAGAAGTACAACTCACAAGGATGAAGTTAGAATTTTCTGAATGAGATGTTACAGGTTTAAAATTCAATTGAATTTTTTTTTTGTAAATATTAAATAGTTGTGACTGAATATCTAACTTTTACTTAGAAAAAGAGAGTACAACTAGCACTTCCATCTAATTAATAATAGGTTTAAGATAAATCTAAGTCACTTTTGGATTTGAGTGGGTGAAAATTCTATTCTATAATGAATAATAAAATTAGCATAACTTGTGGATAGATATTTATGTCGATTATGTGTTATATATAATTTTTAGAAGAAAAAAATGTATGTTAGTGTTGTCATAATTTTTTTGTACAGCCAAAAAAGAAGTTGAAATTGACATTCAAAAACATCAATAATACAATGAGAATGTCAAAACTTGAAAGATAAATGATGACGAGGCATAATACAGTACTCATTCTTCGCTGATTTTTATTAGGTTATATGTAAAAAACATCTTTTTTTTGCTTGTTTATGTTCATATTGGTCTCAGCATGACATGACCTCCACTTGGGTTAATGGAGACTTTGCCCTGATAGGTCCCATTTTTTGGGTGAGGTCTGATTGTGATTATATGACCCAAGAATAATTCATCCAACAATTTCACATATTGAGTTTGATCCATTTCCGGTACCAATTCAATATTTTTTTTTTTAACTTGTTTTATGGCACATCACAATAACTCAAGATATTATTTATTGCATTGATAATTTAATTTCTTAAATTTCAAATAATAAAAATAAATTGTTAAATTTGTTTTTCGTCACTAGCAATATGTATCTGTCAAAAATTATAAAATTTAGAGTTTGATTAGTAGAAAAAGATTTGGTTACCACTGTAATGTGTTTTTTTCTTTCTTTTTGATCTTGTATCAAATAAACTCGAATATTATAATTTCTTATAAGCAAATAGTTTCTGTGGTATAGAACATGATCAACAGTTTAGATTCGTTTTTATAAATTGATTCCTTTAAACGAATTTAGAATTGCATAGCCTTCCAATTGTGCAAAAAAATAGAAGAGAATATGCACAAACAAACATGATCTATGTTGGCAATAAAGCATGTTGGCCACATTTGTGACAAAGGCGATCCGGACTAATTACACAAATTATGGCCACTTTTTAAGGAAGCAAAAATCCAAAAATAAGGATTTGTAAGAAGAAATTGAAGATCCCCTGAATTGCCGACATTTTTAAAAATACCCTAAGTTAATTACAGATTAATAAAAATGTCCGCACCCTCAAACTTTTATGAAAAATGTCCAAACAGGCCATTTAATGGCCGGTTTCGATTTAAAAGGGAAACCGGCCATTAAATGGCCGGTCCCTTTTTTTTTTTTTTTAAGAGACAAATAGCTAAAATGCTGAAATATAACACTAAAATTTGAATTTTTTAGTTAAAAAATTAGTCTCTAAATTTTTTTATTAATTATCAGTGATTTGAAAATAATTTTATTAATTTTTTAACGAATTTTTTTTTTTCAAAACTGAGAAATTTATTTTCTGTTGTGTATGTATGCACAAAGAAGATCATCAATATTTTTTTTGGAGATGCAATATTGGAAACCTTTAGTAGCCAAAGGCATCATGTCATGAATCACATGGGCACACCTTTTTGAATTTGTTGGATGCTATACAACTTAGTTTGGATGAAATTTTGGTCCAAGTTGCATCATAACAAAGAATTTTGGCAACATAAGCCCAAAAATGAAAAACTTGATTGCGTGACTATTAAGTGGTCATGACGTAATTTTTATACAAACATTGTACCGGATCCGAATGAGTGTATTATATGTTATGGTGATTATATGGGATGCATATTCCATTTTTGGAATGTACTAAGAAGATGTATTAGATGTTATACAAACATTTATATAATTTATGTATGATTTTATATGAATTCATATATAATGACCTACCCAACTTAATTAAAAATTTTGATTTTTAGTATTATTTCAGCATTTCAGCTATTTGTCTCTTAAAAAAAAAATCAGGGGACCGGCCATTTAATGGCCGGTTTCCCTTTTAAATCGGAACCGGCCATTAAATGGACGGTTTGGGCATTTTTAATAAAAGTTTGAGGGTGCGGGTATTTTTATTAATCTGTAATTAACTGAGGGTATTTTTAAAAATGTCGGCCCGAATTGTGTTGGTTTTAGCTAAGATTGGACTTTGGAGAGTCACCATCCCTTTTATATTTAATTATGTGTGCAATGTCGTAAATTTTGTAATTTTGATATTTCAATTGAGAAGAGGAAAATAAAAGATATTGGGAGAATGATGTTTCTATGAAAACATTAACATTTAACCTCATGTATATCAAAGAGTGTTAAAAAAAAAAAAAGCTGGTTGTGCTCGTTTAATCGAGATGGTTGCAACCTTTAAACCGAATTAATCAGAGGACGAAAAAAAATAACCTAGCTGTAATTCAGCTAAATATATATATATTTTTTTTAATTTGTCTTTTTTTAAGTCACCGTATATATATTTCATCATGAAAATTACGATAATTTTGCAAAGCAAAATGTATATGGGAAAAGTAACCCAAATTTGAGTTTATATATGGATCAGTGGTCTGGCCAATTCGGTCAGAGGTGTAACGCCCAGGTCCCCATTAATATTTGTGCCAAAAAAGATCAGATGGTCCTATCCAAACTCAAAATTTATGTTACCTCAGGTGATATGAATTCCACCCACCCCACCCACACACACATCCTCTTGTCCCTCTCTTATTCTCCATTGCACTACTAAAAGATAACCAAAGGATGCGAAATAAAAAGGCAATATTGGAGGACATATGGGACCTCCATCAATATTTGTCAAGGGAAAGACCATCATGCACCAAGTTCCGACTTTAAAGTGTAAATTTGCATCTCTACCCTCGTTTTTCATGTTATTGAAGTCACATTTCCAACTTGATATATATATTTATTCATGCCCGTCAAGATTATTTTCGGCTAGATGGTTGTGTTGTGACGGCCGTATTAATAGCATCATTTGATGATGTTTTATTCAGAAAAATATTTAAATGGAGTCATAAGAACTCGATTGTGTGTAGTAAGCTATAGTTGAAAATCAGACTTAAGAGGACATGCATGCTAAGAGCTATATATTTTCAGACTTTGTTCCTAAAATAAAAATACGTCTTGAAGGAAAAAATAAATAAATTAAGACAAATGTTAATAAATAGAATGTAACTTAAAAAATATATACAAATTTAAAATATTAATTCATACGTTGAATTAGAATCTCACTCATTAATTAATTGATGAACATTTATTAATTAGCTAAAAGTTAAATATATTTTTTGCCATAAAAATGCTTGATGACTTAAATTATTTTTAAAGTCTTGAAGTTCAATGTATGAAATATCAATTTGATTTAACGGTTTGCTTAGATGGCATGTAATTTGAAGTTCTCCGAAAATTTTGCAAAATGACCCTTTTCAAAGTTAGACGAACTCTTCAAGTGTAAAAAAGTCACAAGAAATGTTGCTTGGCAGAGATTTGGGAGCATAGTAACAGTTTTGTAATTCAGGATTAATTCAGTCTAACCTACACATTAATTCATGTTGGGACATTATACGATATAATTCAAAAATAATTCGTTGTTTTTATAGCACAAACAATATATCAAAATAATTAATGCTTGTAATTTTTAAGAATTATATCAAATAAATAACATGTTAGTATAATTCGTCAAATTTAAAAATAACTCAAAATGATACTAAAAAATAATATAAATCTCCATTCCATTATTAAGCACGTTGGGTGTCCGATCCGCCAACAGCTACGATTGAAAGATTAATTTTTGGATTTAACCTCAGCCCTCCAATCACATATATCTTCTTTTGATTAAATGCATCTGTTTTATGTGTAGAAGTTTAAATTTAGCTACAATCGCCACACGTACTGCTACACGATGTGTTACAATTAAAATTAAACAAACTCTAAAATTTAGCGATATAATTCTCCGTTTTCTTATTTCTCCCTCTTCAATTGAAATTTTCTATATGGCGGATCACAATGCAAATCAATTTTTTGTTCACTTCCTTATTTATCTATTTTCTTATTTCTATACATATTATTGTGATAAATGTATAATATATTTCTAATTTTGTTTTTCTATGAAAATTTGTCATTTTGTATGAGAATTTATTTTTGTTATCTTATCATATATTCCGTTATAACGCACCGGCATGATACTAGTATTATTTAAGAACGTTGTGGCTGTGCTGGGAGTGACGACAATTCAGTTTGGTATAATACTTTTTAGTTTTTACATATGTAGAGACTTCCAATATAATACAGTTTCAGAGAAGTCATTGGTTGCAGTTGACTTGGTTGGAGAAAGGCTATTTTATAAATTCCAACTATTAATTCGTTGACGTCGAATTTCATGCATGTATGCATGGATCTCACCGCGACCAACAAGTTGATTAGAAAATCCGTATCACCCCAGGTACCTGATGTGCAAGTGTTAAATCCGGACTGTTCTTCTTACTTGACACGAATCTCAAAGCAGACCTCCTATAGTCTCCATAGGCACCAGATTGAGTTTGGCCCAATTGGAATTAATCTTAGCCGTTCTTTTTTTAAATTGTACCTCAGATAGCTGGAGATACGGACTCTCTAAGGGGTGCATGACGTGAGGGTGTTATTCACACACACACTATACACTTGACAGGATGTGGCCGACCTAGAGGAAGTGAACCAGTAAAGTATTACTTAACATTTAGGAACCAATTTACTGTCAAATTATCACCTTCATAATTTTAAATTTTTTAATTGTGAATATTAATTTATTTATTTTCAAGTTAATTAATTTTGATATAGTTTAGCTCTCTTCGTAAATATTAAATATGTGTTTGTAATTTAGTAGTTAAACTTTAACTTCTAATTTAAATTTTCGAGTTCAGTTCCTGCTGACACCTACACCTACACCATAGTAAGTCACTATATATAGATCAAGCATAGAAATGTTTCTCACAAGAATGTACGGTCTGGAGAAATAAATATCAGTTGGGGCCTTGTGGCTTGTGGGTTATAAAAGGCGGCACTAAAAACTGTGCATGTTTAAGATAGAACAGTAATATACTGACCTGTTCAAGCTATCATCTGATTCATCTCCAACTAGTAGTAGCCATCATAGATATTTCTTTCTCTAATTTTCTCTAATTTGTCAAGCAAGCAATCAATCTGGCTTTTGATCTGCAGGAGCAAAAGCGGGGTATTTGTTAGAATAATATAAATTACAAGGGTGCTGAGTAATTGAAAAGAGAACGCATATCACATGAAAATAGGACATGGATTATGACAAAATAGATATAGAGAGGGAGCTAGTTATTCTCATTATGATAATATATATAAATTGATTAATTAATATTGTTATCATGGTTGTTGTCATCATTGTTTCTGTTATTGTGTTTTCTTTTTACATCTTTTTCCTTTCCTTTCCTTTCCTTTTTTTTTTTTTTCAAAGAATTGTCTACCTGCCAATTCTTTTGTGGCTTACTTGGACCTTTTCTTCTACCGGTTTTTAATTTTTAAAAAAATGCAATGGTTAGTTATCAATGACATATTGCTATTGTTATTGTTATTAATTGCTGCTATGGTCATACTGCATTTTATGGAGGCAACAGAGGAAATAGCAGAATTGAAGAGTATACAACAGAATTGCTTGAGTATATATAGTTATATACTGAAAAATAGAATTATGCTTTTATGATAGGTGGTACTTATAATAAGGGCGAAATTATATAATTCGCAATGGGAAGTTCTTCAGAAAAATATATCTTAAAAAGAAATTAAGAACTTTTCATGCATTGGAAATTTCCTATACTTCGAAATTCATAATGATTTCTGATCGAATAATATACTTGTACAATCTTACATGTTAAAGATAACAGGGGAAAAGGATTGATCAGCTTATGAATGGAAATTAATTTTCACTTGTTATATAAAAAAAATCAAGAAATTTAGGTATAAAAAATCTACCTCGAAATAATGACGAACTGTGCTCGTTCTTATGCAAGCGCAAGTGTATGGTGAGTGTTCCAGTGTGTGTTTGTGTGTGTGTGTGTCTGAGAGAGAGAGAGAGAGAGAGAGGGGGCAGGGGGGATGTTTACCTCGTTAAATACATGTATTCCGTGACCCTTCTCCTATACTTGGATTGAAGATCTCAGCATGTGCTTGGGATATATAGATGTATGTCCCTTTTTCTCTCTCTATGTATCTGTGCCCAACTGAAGGAAAAGGGTGAGAGAGAGAGGTATATATTCTCTTAGCTTACACGCTCAACCACCTTAATCACAAGGGGAGGAGAGAGAGAGAGCTTTAATTTGTAGAGATTCAGTTCTTTCTACAACCATTCATATATACATTAAAAGGAGATGAGGTAAAAGACTAGAAGGGGATATAAGCAATCAAGAGATTCTAATTGTTAAATTAGTATAGAAATTGATGGCAACTAAAACGGCAACGCAATCAACAAGAAGATCTAGTATCTACTCTAATCGTTGCCACGGTCAAGATATCAATATAGTACTAGCATCTTCTAGTCATGAAGATGACATAAAAAAAATGCAACAGGACAAAAGAGAAAAAAAAAGAAGGCATCAATTAATTTGGGACTGGATTATATATGACCTTGTCTATGTTGCAAGTAATGTCATTTCATCTTAATGTAAGTTAAGAATACTTAATCAAATTTATGATTTTTAATTTTTTTAATTATATATATATTTGAATTTAATTTAGTTTTATTTTCTTGAAATTTCTTATATAATTCAGCTTAAATGTGTATTTGTTCAGTGGTTCAAATTCCACTTCATAGTTGAGAAGATTTAAATTTAAATTTCAGCTTCTACAAATTATGTATTTTATGTTTCATTCAGATTTTTCTTTTAATAAAGATTGAAAGTCAAGCCACAAAACTATTTAATACCACTGTTATTACAACAAATAATTTCGAACTCATGAGTTTCAGCCATATTTCATTGTTAGACTATGTCAAGAAAGATAATTTCTCATCTCAGCAACAGAATATTTGACCATTTTGTATAGGCTTTGTTGAGGGCCTATAAGCTAGAGAGAGAATGATCTCTCTGTATCTTGTCTCTGTTTCAGTCAATCTTAAACTTCACCTTCTTCTACGTACCTTGATTCATATCTCATTGAAAGTTTTTTGAAAGACAAAGCAATTAATAAAAGAGGAATTGGTACACACGGACAAAATAACGGGCCATATCTGTCGTGTTGTTGTTCTGACAGAATAAAAAAAAACACCGAAAGTTATTGCTGTCATACTGATGATATGCGGTGTCGTCAGTTTCAGGTGTTACTACAGTAATTGTCTCTGATTTATATTATTTCTGAAGGCAGGGGCAGATCTACACTATGTCCAGAGGTGCTAAGTCATCTCATGATTTTGAAATTTTTAATCACGTATGTTGGAATTTAATTAATTTTTTATTTCTTTAAATTTTTTATATAGTTTAACATCCCTCTTAAAATGTTAGATGTGTACTTGTAGTCTAGTGGTTAAAACTCTATTTTGTTATTGGGAGATCTTGAGTTCAAGTCCCACTAACTACAAATTAATATTTGTGCATTTTAAGTTTCAGCCCCCTCTAACTAAATTTTCTAGTTCTGCCCCTATCTGGAGGAGTCAGACTACTATGTTGAGAGTGTTACCTGCTTCAAAACTTATGGAATATTATTTCTGGAGGAGTCAGACTATTATATAATTTTTTTGTTGCAAAATATATATTTAGAAATTAATCTACAGAATCAATGGAGGGAATATAGAATTTTTGACATTTATTAATACAAAAATGCATGGAATTAATACAGGAAAACAAATGATATGTATTTGAAATTGGATGGCTCAATTATAATATTGTGGAGGCGTTTTCATTACTAGAAAACATGAAGAGGAGAGGCATGTTTTTCAAAATTTAAATTTTTATAGGCTGTGTTTCTCAGTGAAAGTTGCAAACAGAGTGGAGCCATCACGCTGCATTTTCTTTCAAATAATTATTGCCGAGTAGAACTAGGGTGTTCCTAAGCTCACCAAGTCTCTCGTGAACTCAACTCTAAAACCTATCGAATTGACTTCAAATGATATTTTCAAACCGTTAGATGTTCAATCTATATTAAAATGTGCTTGGAGACCAAATTTTATATTTTTTGGAATTTTTTTACTATTTATTAAGCCGGTTTGAAAACCGCTGTTTTTATTAAAATTCTGCACCATTGGAAAACAACGGTTTTCAAACCGGCTTAATAAATAGTAAAAAAATTCCAAAAAATATAAAATTTGGTCTCCAAGCACATTTTAATATAGATTGAACATCTAACGATTTGAAAATGTCATTTGAAGTCAATTTGATAGGTTTTAGAGTTGAGTTCACGAGAGACTTGGTGAGCTTAGGACACCCTAGTTCTACTCATTATTGCCATCAACTTGTTCTGTACATAAAAATTGTGTATATGAGATTGCCTATGATTCAAGTACTTTCTGTCTTTTTTTAAAGAAAAAAAAATGCAGACAATTTGGCACTTGGCAAGTATAAACGAGAAAACCTAAATGAAGGAAATATTTTGTTTAAAAGGGTAAAAAAAAAAAAAAAATTTAAGAACCAAACATGAAGAAAGGAGGCTCTAGTGGCTTTTGTTCTTAATTGCAATTAAAGGAAAGAACCTTTCATACTCTCCTAGCCTCCTAGGTTTTGTAACTTTTTTATAATTGATAGAATTTGAACCCAACTAAACTTCTTAGAAAGAGATTGGAGAAGATCTATTTTTGACATGAACCGATCTCTTTGATCAGCATTAACGTAAGACAGAAACTTGGCTTGCAGAACAGCATAAGAGTCAATGGTCGAATTAATTTGGTTCACTGGTTTTCAGCTATGTTCACTTATAAGAACTAGCATTTGGTCTAGTGGCAAATACACATGGTCTTTATGTGAGAGGTCATGAGTTCGAAATTTAGATGGGAAAAATCATTTGTTGTAATAACAAGAGTATTAAATAGTTGGATGACTTGACTTCCAACTTTACTCAAAAAAAGAAGAAGCTATGTTCACTTATTTGAGTCTCTTTATTTTCAATTAGGTTCACTGGTTTGAGTTCAAATGTGAATTTGTTGTGCAAATGCCAACAATACAGTTTAATATTTCTCTCAAACCAAGCTAAGGCATGCTCATGCTGTGCGATGCAATTAGTTATGCTATCCAATGCAAATCTCTTGTGGATTTAGGCCGAAATGCACTGAACCTACCTGATTGGACTCGACCAAAGAATGTTTTTTTTATTTTTTTTGAAGTAGGAACTCAACCCAAGAATCAATTACTCAGGCCCTGTTCGGTGACAACAATTCCCATAGGTTTTGTTGGGTATTTTAACTTTTTTGGTATTTTACCTATGAACTGTTCGGCAACTTCATTATAAAACCCATTCTCAGAACCTCAAAGGTTTTTTTTCCTATCTACTTCTTTATTGTTTGTGGGAAAAAAAAATCTACTCCAAGCTCCGTTTTTTTTCCCGAAAGCTGGAGCTCATGAATTTTCATTTTTTTTTTGTTTCTTATCTCAAACTTATGTGTAATTGCAATAGCACAACAAATAGTTTAGATTTTTTTTTAAACTTTAATTATACATATATAAAATTTATTCGGACTATTCAACTTTACTAAACAAGTACAATTTAATACTAATTAATTAAAAGATGAATTATACTAATTAATACTTGTTTAATTAACTAAACTGAAATTAACTTGTACAATCAAGCACTCAATTAAACAAACACAATTTAATAATAAAATTAATTAAACAAGCACAATTTAATAATACAAAGGGTAAAATTAATTAAACAAGCACAATTTAATAATACAAGAAATTATTACTTTGCATTGTATAGTCCATTCACTCATTTAAATTTTTTATTTTTTTTAGAATCTGATATATATAATTATATTAATCATAATCAGTGATTAGTATTAATACACTTAATATAGTTTAATTGTACTATTACATCTTCTATAAAAAGAAAAACAAACTAACATCCTAACAAATTTTCCATGCATTTGCCGAACACCTATATTCTAAAATTACCCATGAGTTAAATAACTTTGGTTTTGATAAATTGAAATTCCCATTCCCATATTAAAAATTCCTATTCCCACAAAATTTCCATGTTACCGAACAGGCCCTCAGTAAGTTTCTTCACTAATAGTGGATATGTGAAAGATTCATGTATTTTTCCAATGTTTTCAAAACAGAAAGTTTTCAAAATACGTATCATTTGCTTTCATGTGGGACAAACACTGTTGAAATCTATCATGATAAATCATTTATGTGATAAATGGTATGATCAAAGTTGGCAATCATAAAAGCATTGAAAGGCCAAAAGGGTATCTACCATCTCCTAAGCATACCAAACCCCACCTCCCACAACCTTGCTTCATGTTGGGCTCTATGATTGAGTACTTAAAGGCGTTGGCATACACCAAACAAAAAGGAAAGAAGAGAGAAATAGTGGGTAAAAGATTTGTAGAGACACTAGGTTTAAAATACTACATGGACAACATGAATTTATGTATAAACATAGATACAAATAACATAAGAAAGATGAAAAAAAAAAGAAAGGTACTTCAATGTACCTAAAATTTTCTTGCCTTCAAAAATATGTATTTTGCCCTTGAAAAATTTCAAAAATCTCGAAGTTACGTTTCTTTTCCTTCTAAAAATCATAATATCATATTTATACTTCTGAATGTCAAAAATTCACAAATTTATCTAATTTATTGCATTTTTTTATTAAAACTCATTTTAAATTTATAATGTTCTTATTTTTATTCTTCAATAAAAAAATGAAAAAAAAATATGTAGCATGTGTAAGAGAAATACTCAATCTTTTAAGTGGTCGATTTGTGAGGAAAAAGGTTCATTTCCCTCCTTGTGATACATATACAAGAGTATGCTTAAATAACACCATGTATACGTCATAAGTAGATAAATGATTCATCTGGCCTTAATTACAAACGGGCAATTAGAAAATTATTATTTCTCTTACATAAGTTATATATTTTAATTATTTAATAAATAATAAAAATGAGAACTTTATAAATTTAAAATGAGTTTTAATAGAAAATATAATAACTTGCATAGATTTGTAAGCTTTTGATTCAGAAGGGCAAATATGATATAACAGATTTTAGAAGGAGAAATAGGTAATTTCGAAGTTATTAAAAATGACTATACATGAAGTTCTCCCTTAATTATAAATAAAATTGATACACATATTATTTAATAATAAAAAAACACACCTTCTTTTTATTTTATAACTTAAATTTAAAAATACTTGAAAATAAAAATCAAATGTACACTAGATTATCTAACTATAAATATTAGATCTTAGACCTTATCTACAGGGAATCAGAGTAGGTCCGATGCCCATCGGACCTACCTTGGTTCGATGGGTGTGATGACCATTCGATCTGCATCAAGATTCGTGTTCTATGTATCAAAATCCGTGCAAGTCTGTATCAATTTCCGTGCACATAGATCTTGATGCTAATCGTACGGTCCTAGAGCTAATTGAACCTAAATGTAGGTCCAATGCCCATCGGACCTACTCTTATCTCTATCTACAGAGCTTATAATTTTTGCTCCTCTTTGTGGGATTCCCCCAGAATCCAGTATGGCAGTATATAATCCCACACAATCTTTCATGCTTCCTTATGTGAGCTCAGAGTGAGACACGTGCCACACAGTGGGCCGTACATCGTGTCACTATGTGGAGACACGGGATGCCAGATGGATCCTCTCTTGCTTGATTCTGTCCCCTTGATTTTTCCCCCTTCTTTGTCAATCCAATTGGAATGCTGCTTGTACTATGTTTTATCATTTGTCAACGGTTACAGATATCTGCAATTGATATGTACCTTGAATTTATATCGAAAGTGCGCTATTTGGTGAAGTTTAGACAGATTATGTAGTTTCTTTTTGAAATTGCAACAATAAGCCCAATTGTTTGCACACAATGTCAAAAGGCGCCTGATCAGGAATTTGAAATAATTTCATAATCATCTTAAGAAAAGATTTTTCCAAAGTAAAGCAAGCTCGCACTCAGAGGTTTAGCGACTTTAATTTCAAAAAAATATATCAATCTATTTGACGAATGATTGGTCATAATATGCTTGATGAGATTAGAGTTTACACTCCAAACCTATTATTTTTTTTTAATTTATTTTGTTTTGATATTAAGAAGTGAAAAAAAGGTACTTTTTTGGTGTACTTATTTTTTTAATATTTTTTTACCAAAAAATGCCCCACAAATTAAAAGCTAGGAACGTAAGTGCTTAAGCTTGTTAAATAGAATAAATAAAGGGGGAATTTCATGTATCCCCCTAAAAAACTTCAATATTACGTATTTTTTCCTCTAAACTTTGAAATTACATATTTTCCCTTCTAAACTTCCCAAACTCACAAATTTACCCATTGAATTAATAAAATATATTTAATATATTTAAAATTTATTTCAGACCATTATACCCCTTCCTCCTTCCAATCTAGTTCTTTCCCTTCAATTCTTTTTCTCTAGCTAAGTGTCCGCCAATGGGTCTGTGAGTTGCGGGCAACTTAAATTGCTAAAAATTGCTTGCTTTTTTTTTTTTTTGAAAGGAAAAGCCCTCAGATCTGAACACTCTGCTTCTCTCTACTCATTTCTCATTTCTCATTCTCACAACTCAGATCTAAGGTTCTTTTGCTGAAATATAAATGTTATTTCCCTCTCCCCAGATTTACAGAGCCTCTCTGCTCTCTCTAGCCATCAAATTGCTTCCCTCAATTGGAGCCTCTCTAGATTTAATATTCAAGAAAAGACAAAGTAGAGAAAGAACCGTAGTGAAGAAACAAAAAAGAAGGGGTATAATGGTCTGAAACAATTTTAGAATCTGAAATATTATTATTTAAGTAATTTTAAATATATTAAATATATTTTATTGATTAAATGGATAAATTTGTGAGTTAGAGAAGTTTAGAAGGGGAAATATGTAATTTCAAAGTTTAGAGGGGGGAATACGTAATATTGAAGTTTTTGAAGGGGATACATGAAATTCCCCCTAAAATAAATTATTGAAATTAATCATTTAAAGCTAAATAACTTTTGAAATTCAATTCACAAACTTTTTTTTTGGTGAGCTTAAACTGGTACTAATTTTATTAATGTGCCATCAAGGGTAAAGAAAAGCTTCAGTATAATATACATATCTTATTAGAGAAATATCAAATTTAAAAAAAAAATCTTTCATGAAGAAAACAAAAGAGCGTCGACAGGACCTTTTGTATCCTACAATTCATCTCCCAAGCAACAAAATTTGAAAGAATGAAGAGGGGAAGGGGAAAATTTGTATACAAACTGTTCGATTTTTGTAATTTCAAATGGAGATGTAGAAGAGGTAAAAAAAATTCGCCCTCTCGCCCCTCCCCTCCCTTTACTATACTTCTAAAAGCACATAATAGCTCAAATTCTAATTAGTTTCATCTTATGTTGACAGTTTAGCTTAAGCAGAAGATGAACCAAATATTGCAGCATTTTTTATAGGGCCTAATGGGCCTAAATGCACCTACTTGTAGTAAGTAAATTAGACATGGTTTCTAAAATTATTAGCCCAAAACCCAACTCAGAAATAAACAAATTCAAAAGTACAAACCAGCCATTGACTCAGAGTGGATCCATAATTCCATATCTGTTATTATTCACATCATAAAAAGGTCTCTTCTTCTGATCCATCTTATCTTAAAAAGACAGAACAGATCAGATCACACCACTGATGACAATTTTTTGGCTTCAGTTTCATGTAGATGTGATTCGTCCATTGTAGATCAAGCAAACCAAACATGAACAACACCAAAGAAGGCGGTTTCCTCTTCTCGGTGTTGGATTGAATACCAGCAGAAACAAATCCAAGTCACAGTACAACCTGATTCGCCTGAACCCTTGTAATGCAATCTGATTCACCACGATGCATTAAGCCAGCACCAAATTTCATGAAATATCAGGTCTGCTCTTGAATTAATCGTGAGTTAAACATCATTTATGTTGTGAACATATATGATCAGTTGTTGTTCTAATTATGATATCAACGAACTAAAGATACAGAGGAATCGGGCCATCTAACTTACATCCACAGTTCCACTGCACTGACTACTTCACGATGAAATAATCGGATTTAAGAACGTGCTATTAAAAGTTTAAGCAACAGCTTGAATTTGCACAGAACATGTTTAATTAAGCAAGTTCATTAAAAGATAAATTCTAGGCCCAAAACATTTTGGTCTATAGAAGAGAAACTACATTACTATTATATATTTAAGAAAAGTGCAGAGGACATAAAATGTTCAGGTTACAAATAATTTAGTTTTTACAGATAAACAAGATGTTATTGTTTTTGTATACTTAATTACTTCAGAAGCAAGTCCTATCCTACGATTCAAGTGTCCGACAAAACAGATCTCAAAAGGCTTTAAACTTACATGAAATAATCTCAATGCTCCTTCCTATTCAAGGAAGAACACCATTTCCCTTCTCTATTTCTGATCCATCACATATTGCTTTGAAAGAATCTAATTTCTTCTCTATCCCCTCAATTCCTCTCCCATCCTGTCTCTTCTTTATGCAATGACAGCTTGCACTAGAATTCGACATTCACATCATAAGTTGCTGACTTGATATTTGGCTTTTTCTTAGGAGAGATACTATCTACCACAAGTGCGCAATGCACGTTGACAGTCACCTCACGCAAATCAAGCGTATCCAGCCTAAGCGAGAAAGGAACACGTACATACACATCAAGTGGTACGCTACCCGAATCTGAGCTCTCCTCGATGGCTTTCTGTAGACCCGATCCATATGGGTGTACCCCCTCCAATGTGACCTGCATCACTGTCACATTCTTGTGTCCCTGATAGAAATTTGGTAGCTTCCCAGACGACAAAGTGCTATTGCGGTACGATACCACAACACTTGATGCCTCCCCGTATTTGATGCCAATCATCTCATTAGGGTTCTCGGCACGCACTGACACAAAGAGCTTTGTATGCATGGTAAATTCAGATGGGCGGAACTCAAAAGAGCCCACCGAGAAATTTGTAACAGAATAAGATGGTATTTGTGGTTTGTAGATATAGAAAAGGTAGGCGAGAGCAGCAGCAATGGCAAGGATTAAAAGGAAGAGGAAGCAGAAGCACCAGCATAAGCATTTGCAGCAGCCATTGCCCTTTGACTTCTCGGTGTGGTAGCGGGGGAGGTTTCTACTGGTGGGAGGAGGGCGTAGATTCATCGACTCGCTGCCACCCTGCTCTGCAAGCATCACGTACCGCGGTGGAGGTGGCACAGGGTTTCCTGTATTGTATGCCATGAGAGAAATAGGGAAGGCAGGGGAGGGGAGGAGGAAGGAGAGAGAATGGTAGAAAGGAGGTAGGGAAGAGAGAGATAGACAGAGGGTTTTAGGTATTTACATTTTGACAGCACAAATTATTTGGGAAGGATACCGTGATGAGTTGGAGGGAAATAGAGACAGTTGAACAATTCTAAATTTAGATAAGATGTTAAACTATATTTTCTGTGGTAGTTATTATGGAGGCAACTTGGGTAACAACTGAAATGATTTATTCCCCATCTACAACTAAGAATACAGGGAGTACACGTAGCCCATTAGAACAGCCACAAAATAAGGTTACATCTGTTAGCTCTGCAGATATGTATGACAGTTTGAGCAAGTCTTTGTTATAATATGTTTGCCTCCCTATGAGTTTTATGTTTAAACAAGTCCAAGGTTCAAGTTTGAATTCTTATCATTGATAATTTAAGGATCTCTATTTGGAGGGCTTCAACACGCAACTTCACGTGAATTGCAATACAAATGGCCTACACTGTGCTAGCGTAATTTTTGTAAGTCAGGTCGGCCTACACTGTACTTTGGGGGCTCCACCAAAAATTAACTTGGAAAAGGGAAAGAAAGGTCCGAGAGCAGTAAAAGTCGGCACAAATGTTGGAATTAGTCTTTATACCCATCATTGCGTGCTAATCCCACAAGGACTCATTCCAAATAATAGTAGTTACAAAATTTCTCAGATCACAACAGAGCACAACAGTTCAATCTTACAATCGTGTCGAAAGAACCCAACACTTCTGTTTTAATGCAACCCGAACATAACCCCCAATTCCAATTCAAAGCATGTTCTCCTCTCCATTCTCTCGTTCTAACTAATCACCTAATCACCGAACAAATCATCAGCGTCATCATCTACACTCACATGTCCCGCATTTTTTTCTAATTTCTCATCTTGGTGGTCCAATTTATATGCCCAAGATGAACCCCCCACTTGATCCTTCACGGTCTCACCGTAAATCCCATCATAAATTCCCTCTCCGCTTTTCGGGCCATTTTTTACCTTATCCATCACTCTCCGCAACTTCTCCGTGACACCTCCTCTCGGTGAGAGAGAAGCACCACCTCCTTGCTGCTCTTTCCCTTTTGGTATGACAGTGACTTGTACAAGAGATTCGTACTTTCCAACCAGACTACCTTCCTTTACTCCTAATGGACCAGGGGTAGGTCCCACATCAGCCCCATCAGAAATACCAACCACTTGGATTAATTCACCACCAGCTTGGTCTCGAAATGAGACTCGTGCTTTCTTGCTTCTCTTTGCAGGCCTTTCATTCAGTTCTCTTGAGCATGATGGCTGGTCGGGCCGAGGAATGCCATAACTGTAATTAAATCTAAATATCAACTACACCTGAATTTAGCCCAACCAAAACTTCTATAAGCCAATGACCCTCAATTATGCTACAAAGCACCAGCAATCCAAAGGAAGAAAACGAACCAAAAACCAAATGCTGGAAAATTGGCCAACACGGTAAAGCAACAAAAGTCATTCAGTTATATATATCCTGGCATCATAGGTTTACTTCATGCATGTTTAGTTGAGATACTAGACTGAGAAGTTGGAAGAAAGTAGGCCAGGCCTATCAATTCCCAAAAGCTATTCCACTATGCAATTATAATATGTTCCTGCTGTTATTCATCCCACGAATTGGTGGAATAGTAGGGAGTTCTGGGCCGTCTGATTTTGATACAATGATTTGGCATGAGTTTCAATGGATGGCTCAGATTAAAAACCCATATAAATATTAGTGTTTGGATCCAATCCGTCCATTTTAGATCAGATGGATCTAATTTCAAGGCATGAATCACAGCAGATATGGATCATTATATGCAACTGAATCCCGGCTAATGCTGATCTTGTATTGGATAAGAGCATGAGAATATACCGGTTGAGGATGGTGTTGTATGCGACAACTGAGTCAAGGTCATCAGGGTCAGGCGGGGAGGGCAGGTTAAGTTCTGATGGGGCAGGAGTTGCTGGGAAAAGAGCAGCATTGTTCTTTCGCAAAACATAAGTCCTCGTAGAGGCCGCGAAACGGAGCGACTGGCCAACCTCCAGCTCGACTGGGCTGTCTTTTGTTAGCCTCTCATTCGCCACAAATGTGCCATGCACCGAACCAAGATCTATCACAAAGATGCTACAGAGAGAAAGAGAGTCTTACTTAGCAGCCGCTGGCTAAGTTTTCCGAAAAGAAAGACAAGCAGCAAATTTTGATGTAAATTAAAACATGGCGAACTGTAAGTTTTAACACAATCCAACTTTGCATTGTTAATACTCAATGAGTTGTCAGACTCAATTAATGCTAAATTTGAATAATAAATCTTTAATTTGCTTGTGCAACAAGAACTACAAGCTGATAGAAAACTAAAGAAATGGTACTCACCCAAACCAAAATCCTACCACGAACTGGGACTTCTATCTTTGTTTCTATTCCATTTCCTTGATCTTAAGCTTTCATCCAATTTAGCAATAAAATAAGTTGCCTAAACTTTGGTGTAACCGTCAACATCAATAACAGTATACATTTCATGTGACATAATACTTGCTTTATAAGCAACAGAGATAAAAAAAATTTGGTACGATACATACCAACAACTACCAAGGGAACCTACAATTTTGATTAATAAAAAGTCACTGAAGTTGTAGAAATATACCATCCGTTCTTGTGTGGAACAACAGCAGCATGCTGTCTAGAGACCGATTGATGGTCCAAAACAAAATCGCACATCGGAAATTGCCTCCCAAAAATATGTCTTCTTTTATCCAAATTTATTTTATCAATCACCTCTTGATCTTTCAACACATCTAAGTAATATACACCCGGTCTAGGCTCAATAGCCCAGTCAGGTGGTTGCCATGTGGACTGCCCCCCACCAATTTGTGTGGCATGTGCTGATGCAGCTGCGGCCGCGGCTGCGGCGACGGCTTCTTTATTCGAACTTTGGGCAGGAGGGGGCTTGGTATTTGGAGGGGTATTTTTGGTATTTGCGTTGGTGGTGACAGAGAAGGGTTCGATGGATTGGGCTTTCTTAAATCTGTCGAGGCCCCCCCTATGCATTGCACCTTTTGGTCGATTTCAATAAATTATTCGGTGACTGTTACCACATGGATTGAAAAGATCATTGTAATATTGCAATTTGGTACCTCAAAAAGAGTAAATCATAGGGGAGGCATGATGCTTTTAGAATAAGTTTATTTTCTTTGAAATTGACAGCTTCCAGTCCTCAATGATGCACTAAGCTGATCTGCATGTACCATGTAAAAAAAAGAACTTAGAAACTCCACAAAAAATGATTTTCAAAATAAAATAGAGAAATAAGTACAAGGCAACTACAATCAGAGTCCAAATCGCATAACCAGGGGCAGAGATGGAGAGACAGAGTAGCCAGCGGAGGCTCAGTCCCCCTTAATTATAATTGTTTTTGAAATACTTTACTTAAAATTAAGACCTACCAGAGCAAGCAGTATTCATTGTTGCTACTTGCTACCATGGTTGGGAAAATCTATCGGCAGCTCAGGATCCGATTATTAGCCGACTTTCCAGACCGTCGGAGTCGCGTCGATTGATTCGTAATATCTTTTGATGATTATTCGAAGCTGGATGTGACTGAATTGATGAGAGGAACTAGGAACAGAAATTTAGGGTTAGCGTGAAGTATATTTTGTAATTAAAAGGTGAAAGAAGATGAGTCCGTCGAGTAGAATAGGCTGCTTAGGAAAGAGGCAAATATCTTTGGGCCGGGCCGGGCCGTATATTTAGAATTTCAGTTTATTTGGATTACGAGATATGGATTCAGAATATAATTAGTTTGGTCCTTAAAAAAGTTTTATTATTTGTGCCAAATTGCCAAATTGGTCTTGTATTTTAAAAAAAAAAAAATTTAAGTAAAGGTTGGAGGTGAAGTCAACTATTTAATATTTACAACAAATTTTTCCATTTGAATTTTGAATCTATATATTTCACACTGAAGATGTTATTTTTGTCACTAGATTAAAAGAAAACAATTTCATTGGTGGTAGCTTCATTTTTTTAGCATTGAGGTTAGTGTGGATTTTATCAAACAATACAGATGCATGAAAACACTCGTTCAAATGATGAAAACATAAATTCAGAAAATTTTGTTAATATCAAGTCCGACCAAAAAAAATTAACCCAGCTGCCTCCACTCCTGTCAGAAATTTTTTATTGGTAGAAATTAATAGAAAAGAAGAGAAAGAAATAGAAAGAATACATCAGTTCTTATATTGATAGAAAGATCGGTAAGAATTCTACCGATTCTAAAAATCTCAAATATTATAACGGTATCAATATTACCGATCCTAACTCAGATTTCTAATTTTTTTTACTTTTTCCGCGGGTTATAAAAATAGCGCCACAGTGGATCCGGTATTGAGGTCTCCCGTCTCTTCCCCTGTCTCTCTCTTTACTCACCCTTTTCAAAACTTAGAAGTTGGGTAAGAAGAAAAGAATGGCGAAATCCTAAAAAAAAAAAAGCTTCATGATTTGTTGATCAAATTCAACCCTGTTTGTTGGAATAAGTTCATATTTGAGAGGAGAAGTTTATATTTGCTGAATTTTGTGAGATAGACACTGAGAAAGAAGTTAGGTCTGTTTCAAGAAAAAAAAACGGTCGTTGCCTGAGGAAGAAGGACCCTCAAAAGAAAAAGATGTCCGCTCAGGTTTAGAGAGATATAGATTCAATTGTTTTGATAGGTAAAATTGAAACCGGTACAAACTATAACTTTGATTCTGCTGGAGAAACAAGGTTTCATTAATTTTAAAAAGATATTCCAATGTTTTAGATCGGTAGGATTTTTACAGCTCTAAACTACAACTTTGAGTCAATTGTTTTGATCGGTAGGATAATTACTGATCTAAACTATAACTTTTTTATTTCTGTCAGGAGCTGTAACAATTTGTGTTGCCGCGGAAAAAGTAAAAAAATTAGAAATCTGAGTTATGATCGGTAATATTGAAACCATTCCAATATTTGAGGTTTTTAGAATTAGTAGAATTTCTACCGATCTTTCTACCAATATAAGAACTGATGTACGATGCGTTGGTATTTGTAATACCAAGTCAATACTTTTGGAGTCCTTTGAATCAGGAAATCAATGAACTTCGCTTAGTTTATTTTATTTTGTATGGTACAAGCTTGGTATTATCTGCCTCTCGAGTTAATTTCAATTCCATACAAATTTATGCATAAGTTAATGCTTGATATTCAATTTAGGGTATTGGTAGTTGGTATAATGGTACTCAATTTACGGTATTAGTACAATGATATTTAATTTAAGGTATTGGTATTGTTATTGGTATCCGATTAGTTATTGGAGTTGAACTCAGTAAATTATTTGAACCCGATATGCTATTTAAATCCGATTACTGTTTATTTTTGACAAAAATTCTGCATCCGCCCCTACACAGTAGTCTGACTCCTGAGCTGAGAAGAAAAAACAGAAAGAGACTTTTGGAGTCCGAAATTTATTTATATAAACCTCTAACACCAATGCATGTTTTTTAGATCATCGTCCGTACAAACAAACTCAAAGCAGTGTGTATAATAAAAATGAAAGCTACCAGACCGAAAGCTTTGCTGCTACTATACTGTTACTGTATTTTTTTGAGATAATATTGTTACTGTATTTTACTGGTCAATATTCTTGTTTAGTCAATATTTAATTAACTTAATTTTCTATCGTATACAATCTCACGTGGAGTTCAGACGAACTTAAAACATTGCTCAAGTGAATGACGAAAACCAAACCGATTTATACTTAGATCAGGACTAGGACTTGGATTTGGTACCATTTAGTGAATCTTCGACCTTCTTTTTGAATTACAAATTCCTTTTATAATTGAAGGGCAAGTTTCTTAAATGAAAATGTAATGTTGGTTCAGGGAACTATACAGACATAGTGGCTGTTAAATATCATATATACTTTGGTTTGTTCGGTAATTTACTTCGGTTCAACCGAACAAACCGAAATTTACTTCGGTTCGGTTTTATTCGGTTTATAAGTTTAATTCGGTCGGTTCGATTTTATTTTTGAAAACTGAACAAAACTTTGGTTTGTCTATTTTATTTCGGTTTGAACCGAACCGAACCGATGAACACCCCTACCCACTAGTTCTCAATCCCTATGATGTTTAATTATATTGTTGTTTCTGTGATGCTTAATTAATTGATTAATTAGTCAAATTGTTAGGGTGGATGAATTGGTAATTTTTAGATAGATTAATTTTTTTCTAGAGTCATGTTGGATTGTGTAATTTATATATTTGATATTTGTGTTGCGTTTAATAATATTCATGTTTTTTAGTTTGTAGAAGGTCGCTGTTTAATTATATTGTTGTTTTTTGTGATGCTTAATTAATTGATTAATTAGTCAAATTGTTAGGGTGGATGAATTGGTAAATTTTAGATAGATTAAATTTTTTCTAGAGTAATGTTGGATTGTGTAATTCATGTATTTGATATTTGTGTTGCGTTTAATAATATTCATGTTTTTTAGTTTGTAGAAGGTCACTGTATGACCTATAAATAGAAGATATGTTATTTGTAATAATGTCTTGATAATATATGAAATGTTTCTTATGATTTTTTTTCTCTTGTGATATTTTTCTTCCTCGTCAAAATTATTCTTTTACAAAATTATTCAATATTTCACTAAACTAAACAAGACTTACACGAATTAAGTTTGAGATGTTTTGTTGTCAATAAACTTCCTACAAACTCCACATTACTCTTACTGTCTTACAACTTTTGAAAAACTCTGTGGTGCTAAAAAAAAACTCCCTAAGAAGTATTTAAATTGAATAATAAAACATACATACTTAACATTAAAGTATTTAATTTAACCAATAAAAATACATTCAAACTATTAAACTTAACAATAAATAAAGCACACAAATTATATATTAAAGTACACGACTTAACCACTTAAACAAGATAAAAAAACATTTAAATTGAACGATAAAGTATACCGAGTGAACAGTGAACCATCTAAATCGAACAATAAAGCACACAAATAGAACGCTAAACCATCTTAATCAAACAAAATTATTTAAAACGAACAATATAGTGCACAAATTGAAAATTATATCATTTAAATTGAACAATATATTACATAGACTGAGTAGTTGAAGCTCTAGTGGAGCACTCGGCACCGTATTGACTGACGAATAATAAAACATTTAAGGTGAACGATAATATACTTAAATTGAATAATAAAATGCACGAATTGAATTGTAAAGTACTATCGTAGAAATTCGCGGGACCAACGTTGAAAGTCTGCTAGAATAATGTCCAAATCATAGGACGACTATTGAAAGTTTGTCCAAAATTATACAATATAGAAAAGGTAATATGTTCACAAAATTAACGAGACAAAAAATAATGCGGACTAGTCAAAATTATTTGATAGTATGATAACATAATAATGATATCACATAAATTTTTTCATAAAAAATAGGATGCATGAAAGCTTACAAAATTTATAATTTACGAATTCGAAGCACGGGCCTTTTCTATGTTGGATAGAATTTTCGAGCTTGGGGTAAATTTTGGTGTAAATTAAAAAAAAAAAAAAGGAAATGAGGGAACCAGATTAGTAGAGCCAGGGATGTGGATTAGGCTTTAAGCAAAATGATAGCGAAGTGAAGTGAAAGGACTGAACTGCAAAAGATCCAGTATAGTGGATGCATCCCATCCAACTTCTCCAGTTCTCCGACTTCCCGCAAAGCCCTCTCTCCTACTTTCAAATTTCTTTTCAAATATTTAATTTTTTTTCTATTTCTTGGCTGTTCGACAGTCGGAAAAGAGAAACCCTACAGACACCTACAGGTACCCTCGCCACTGCATCTTCCCTCCATTTTGCAAGGTACACCAACACCTCCATTGCCCCTTAGTCTGTACAGTGTGGACATGGGGTATGCGGATCTGACGGGTGGGCTCCACCTCACCACGTGCGGCGGGTCTACAGTGAAGATAATTGACACTGGAGTCGTGCTGGGCTCGGGCGGAGGCGACCCGTGTGTTCTGAGCTACTCTCCCGGTGCCGGATCTGTGAATGCTGTCAGGTGGAATCACACAAGTAATTTTTTTCACTTTATATGCTTGCATCTGTTGTTAATTTTCTGTCGTTTGATTTAGGAAATTTAGGTGTAGAGGGACTGCCCCTACATGGTTATAGTATGCTCTAGTAAAATTGGAATTGAATTGCAAATGGTTGATTTTGCACTTAAAGTCTGGGATTGGGTTTTAAATTATCATGCTATTATTTTAGATTTTTAGATAGTGCTGTTTCCAGAAAAATGCATTCGAAAATGTATAATTTACCTGATTAAGGGGTCTTCAATATTGGAAGGGTTTAATTATATGACAAACGACCGGTTACATTGAAGGACTAACACACTGTATTGGAAGACATTTTTTAAGATCGTGCCTTTTTTAAAGATAGTCCTCTGGTTTCTTGAGGCTCAATACAGCCTGAATTGGGTTTCATTGAGCTGATATGTAACCGAGCCCAAATTAGCTTAATGGAGTTTCAGTTTTGCAGATAATGATAAATTGACGTTGATTGCACAGTTCAGTGTGGGGGTGGGATGTGTGATTGAAGCCTGTGGGATTAGATTTAGGCTTAGTTGCAAAAAAGTGGTAGAGTGTCTGTACCAGGTGTTTCAGAAATGGAATGGTTAACTGACCTATCCTTTTTGAAAAAAATTGGAGTTGGATTGTGCTTGACGGTGTTCAGTTGCATAATGGGTTAAATTGAGTCAATTGGGTGCCATCTTTTTTATTGTATAACTAAGGTTAAGTACCAGTGTCCCTCAGCTGAAATTGCAACCCTGGTGTTATTCTCATTAGAAAGCTTATTTACGAACAGTATTTCTAATGCATATCTAGCTCTACTTTCATGTTTATTCTCCAGATTTAGTAATTGCAAGTGCGGGAGATGATAAGAAAATCTCCTTTTGGCATAAGAAAGGCCGGTGCTTAGCTGTTCTACCTGATCCTGGCACTGATGTGGGTGACAATATAGAGGTTGATGCTGTAGAAATGAAATCTCTCGATTTTGATTAGCACCAAGAATTACAATCTAAGACTTAGACCCTTTTGGCCTTCCAGTTCACACCTATACTTATCAATTAATAAAAATAAAACCAAAATTGCATAATTCTAAACAAAAAGAAGACAACAATCATTCTAGAAAAGGGATCTGTTCTCTTGAAATATCACTGGACTACAAGGAATTGACTACCATATTCACGAGGAGTTAATTAAGCGTAATTAATCACCTTATCCGTTTTGTTGTTTTTCAATTATTTAGTTGTTTGTCTATCATTTTCCCTGTCAGGAATCAATAGCATCTATCAGCTTCAGCAACAAAGGCTCAAGGTACCTTTGCTCCGGCGGCAGTGGGCAAATTGTCAGAATATGGGACCTACAGAGAAAGAAATGCATTAAATGGCTCGCAGGCCACTCGGATACCATAACAGGCGTCATGTACAACTGCCGTGACGAGTACCTAGCATCAATTAGTGTGCGGGGTGACCTCATTCTTCACAATCTTTCCTCTGGGGCCCGTACAGCGGAGGTTAAAGATCCACATCGTCAGGTTATCTCTAATTCCTGCTTCATATTAGTACTTTGCTATGTTGGATTAGTGCATATGGGGTGTATAATGCGCCGTGCCTGTATGTGTTTATTTCTTTTACTTTGTCTCTCTCAAACTGCTTGTCACATATATGTAGTCTACTGATGTGATGAACTGTGGTCTTTATTGATTGGATAAAGTTAACAGAAGATGCACTACCTTTTCTCTCTACCACATGTTGACTTGTTAAAAAAAGTGGTTCTTTTTTTTGAAGCATTGGAGCAACTAACTTCGTTCTATTTTAATTATATGTTTTTTGAATAATGCAATGTCAGGTTTTGAGAGTACTTGACTATTCCCGACTCAGCCGCCACGTTTTGACTACAGCTGGGGATGATGGTAGTGTTCATTTGTGGGACACCACTGCTAGGTCACCTAAGGTACCAAGCAAAATTACCAGATAATCCTCCATTTATTATGTTAGTTTTGTTCTGTTGATCATAAAATAAGAAGAAAACAGCATTAATTACCTTCATATTCCTTGTAGGTAATCCATAGATTTAAATTGAGTTATATTTCTGTCTGAATTTTTTATTCTATTTTGCTATTTAAGCTCTGATGTTATGATTTTTATTATTCTTGTTATTATTTTGCATTGATTTCTTCCCAGGTCTCTTGGTTGAAGCAACATTCTGCACCTACAACTGGTTTATGCCTCTCACCATCTACTGACAAGGTCATCTATACCATCTCTCTGAAAGTTTCTTATACCACCTATTACAGCTGATCACTTGTAAGGGTGTGACTGGAATACTTTCTATACTTCATAGAACTTCTTCACACTGACTTAAGCATGATGCCATCAGCTGATAACCTAACACAAATCCCCATTTTGTTCTTTTGTATGAATTTACCGGTAAAATACCTAAAATGATACATTTTTTGTACTGGCATTTATACCTTTTAGCTTCTGTAGATTTGTTCTGGTTGTTAGTCACACCTTTTTTCTTGTTTGTTATGTATTGGTGTAGATAATTGCTAGTGTTGGTCTTGACAAGAAGCTGTACTTGTTTGACACTGGTATGAAAAAGCCGAGTGATTGCGTGCCATACAAAGAGCCTTTTGCTTCTCTGGCCTATAATGATGATGGAACCATTCTTGCTGCGGGTACGAGTGGGGGACAGATAGTGTTTTTTGATGTACGTGCCAGGCATCAGCCTTTCACCTTTTTCCGTGCGTACAATAGCTCAGAGGTACAATTTGTTATATGAAATTACTACTTATATTTCTTCGGTTCTAGAATGTCATGGCATCCTTGGTCTCCTGGTATATATCAGTTTTATTACAGCACAGGTTCCGTGTTGGTAGACTGCATGCCGTAGTTGTTGTTGTTTTTTTTTTGGCCACTTCATTTTCTGCCCAGAACTATAACATAAATGGGTTTGGGTTTTATTTGTTTATCATTATTCCAAAATGTTTTTTTTGGCCACTTCATCCTTGAGACCTGATTGTTCTTTTCATTTTTATTTATTTGTTTTTCACAGAGAAATCTTTTTAGTTACTACTATCTCTTATGTATTCATTTTTCTGTTTCTTAGGCAGTTACAAGCCTATCCTGGCAGAGATCAAAGCCTGTAGCAGTAAATGAAAACTGTTCTGATGAAATCGCTCTTCTAGGAGGGACTGCTGATGATTCGGTGCTCATGCCTGATCCCTTACCTTCCTCATCTCTCACCTCTGCAACCGCACTTTCTGGCATTCGCACTTCCCTGAAAGCCACATCTATCTCCAAGCCTCAGGCACTGAAGGATGAAATGGATGTGTTCTCTCCTCTTGTTGATGTGCAACCTATAACACCTTCTCTCAGCAAGTGGTGGGAGGACGGAGATGAAGGGAAGAGAAGCTTTAAAACCCTGGATAAGCGTTCCATTGATTTCTCGGACTTAAGTGTTTCTCGGAAGTATCCCTTAGGGGAAGAGCGTAATGGATCAGATTGGAGGCACACATTAAACCACAGACAGGTTTGGTTCTTAAGTTGCTTTATACTTTTAGGTAAATAATAAATTATGGTGGATGTAGTTAGGTTGTACTAAACCTATTCAGTTGTTATTGGACATTGAAGATAGACATACATATTGGTTAAAATCTTTATTTATATTAAGTCTAATGTGCCTTTAATATTGGGGTTGAAAATTGTTGGCCTGCCCAGGATCGACCTGTGCAAGTCCAATTTTTTTGTTTTAATTAGTCAGTTTTGAATTGGGATTCCTGGATCCACTGACAGGTGGGGTTGCTGAATAGACCCAATGCAGTGTTTCTTTTATTTCATGTTATGATTAGTGCTTTATTTTTTTAGATTGCCAGCTGACGTTCAGAAAGATTATACTTTTTTTATTTCTGAGTAATCAAGAAGGTTATACTAAAGTGAATAAAATCCTATGTGCATGAAATAATCAAATTTCACAATGTGGCAGGTCAATCCGATAGGTTAAGGGGTAGGGGATATTCACCGGTTGGTTGGATTGGACTGAACTCAATTTTATTTTGGAAAAAAAGATACTGATCTGACCTGGCTGCCATGGTCTAAAGAATATACTAGTGCCTGTTGCATGTACCCTCAACCAAAACAGACATACTGTTGTGATAATTATAGCCTTCCTTCTGTAACAGGATGATACTTCATCTCCAACTAGTTCACCATCAATCAGAAATGATCCGTCTTTTTTGCGCCAATCGGCCTCTCTCTCGCGCTTTGGTCCCAGTGCTGGTCAGGCCTTTTCGTCTGTCCAGGATCCATCTACTAGTTTCAACTCCCGCAGTCTGTCTCAGATTACCACAGCCACACTGACCAAGGGCAATTTGGACAACTCGCAACCCGGCTCGGCAAGACTATCCAGCTATGCTGAGAGGCTGAGTGCCACATCAACATTTAATGATGGGTTGGGCGGGGCATCTCCAAAGATGAAAAAAATTGGGGCGGAGACTAGGGAGGAGTTGTTGAATATATCAAGGCAAGAGGTGGGCCGAACAGCTTCTTCTGTTTCTGGTGCCAGCACACAGATAGCAACCAATGTAAGAATTGCATCTTTTTTTTTTTTAGATTAGAAATCAAACATCATGGAATTCAAGCTTCGTCAATGTCTCAGAGTGTTGCTGCTGGTTCCATCAAAACTTTCTTATTTGATTTATTTTTTTCTTTGATTTTTGCTCTGTTGTTGTTTAATGTCCTGAATCCTAAATGATAGATATGCATGTGCCTTCAGGAGTAAAAAAAATTTTTTTGCCTGCTCTGTGGGTGAGTTTTAGCACCAGTACTTAGCTGCCTCGAGTAGCAACCGAGTAATTATTTATATTCTTCAGTTAAACAAGTAGTTGTGGCAGTTGGCCACCTAAACTTCCATTATACAAGAGGTCCAGTACAAACCTGAGTTTACATTAGAAAGCCACTCTATTCGAGTTGAGGTTCTTATGCTTCTATCTTTCAGGGAATGACGGAACAAGTGGTCCATGCACTAGATACACCTGGCTTGGACCAGCAGGCTGGTGCCTTTTCTTCCTTCTCTATCCAGCTAGTGCAAAGGACGCTTGAAGAAACCCTAGGTGCTGTTCAGAAGTCAATACATGAGGACGTCAGGAACCTTCATATTGATCTCATAAGGCAGTTCCACATGCAAGAGGTTAGGAATGTTTTCTTTAATTTTTACTAATGGATTTTTTCATTGTCCCCAGTTTAATCATCTTTTTTAGCTCTTGTGTTTCGTTTTGGGTTTTTTGGGCATTTGGTTTGGTTGGACAATACAAGGATAATTGGATTTAACCTGGGTTAAATGGATTCATCATCTGTACAGTCATATTTTTTATCGAATTTGTTCCGGATAGGAATATGGATATCAATATGTATTTGGGTATTGAAATGAATGATACTCATACTATTTAAAAGTCATTGAAAACAATCTAATGTTATCAATGCGTTTTCAGTGTCAAATAGCAAAGTTCACAATCTTGACAATATTTTAAAAATTAAGCCAACACATTTTAGCAATAAAAAAAGTTTATGGACGTGTTGTTGGCCTTGTTTATTGAATTGTTCAATTTGAGTTTCATTTGATGTTCTATAGGCCACTAAATATGGACGGTTACATCAAGTTGTTTGATGAATGGTAAAACTTGCATCAATTTTTACTATTTCTGAAATGTGTGATATACATATAACTGTTTTAAATAATGTTTAATTGTGTGATCATTTAACAGTTTAATGATTAAATGGAATAAAACAGCCAATAAACCATGAGACCAGCATTTTTTATAAAGTCCTTTTTTTTAATAGTTTTACAAAGTCCAAATTATAAATAACACATCCTTAATCTTAATAATATAACACAATCCTTTTTAGATACAAATTAGTTTATAAATAACTTTTTAAAAAATGTCAGACTTTAGATTGCATTTTAACCCTTGAATTAAATCATAAAGAAAAGCTTCAAGATAATACTGGTTTTCGATGCTTAATAAAACTTTTTTTTAAACTAAATCCTGTTAAGCATTCAAAATTCACTATTTGTGGGTATGGATACTGCTTTGGGTAAGATAATATGAAAGCAGTAACCCTGGATTAAATTGAGTATTAAACAGGTAAAGATTAAGGTGTACCTGGATTACTTGGGGAAATAGGATACTCATAGAGGAACTTGATGCTGGGTAGGGGTACGTTGCTGGTTTGGAATCACATCATTCAGCCAATATGGCAGTTATCGGTAAACTAATCTCTCTCTCTCTCTCTCAGATGAATACGACGAGCTTAATTTCTGAGTTGCTGGAAAAGCAGGAACTTCTAATAAAGGAAGTGCAGTTGTTACGGCAGGAGAACCAGCACCTTCGTCAGCTGCTTTAGTTATTTTGATATTGCTGCTACTTACAAGCGTTTTTCTTTGTTCTTCATTGAATCTCTCCATTTGTGTCTCAAATTGGAGTCATCTTGCTGGCACTACTTGGTATGTGATAACATCTTCTGGCAGAGGACCAGTTGGTACCTAACTATGATGGGTTAATGCTTTTCTGGAATAGTAGTGTTACCTTGTTTATTGTTTATTTCCTCAACTGGTGTGATGCTTTTTTGGGGGTGGGGGTTGGGCGGGGTTGGGGAGGATTTTCTACTTTCTGTTTTGATTTGAGAGTAATTGGGCTTGAGAGGTGATGCCAATGTTTGTAATCTATGTTTTAGGACATAGAGAAGTGTTGCTAGAACTAATACAAGTATGTTGTATACAGAGTGAAGAGCGGTGACTCAATGTTCATAGTTTTTTTTTTATTCTCAATTTATTCACATTATAAATTTTGGCATGGCCAAGTTTATTTTTCTTAACTTCACTATAATTTTCTGTAAGATGATCTTGTCAATGATGAGGGTCTATATATATAATCTGCCAACATATAGTCAACATAAAGTAAGCCATCCTATTTATATTTTTATACTTTGTTTTGCACTTATTTTTAAGGTTTTTGTTTTTATACTTTGTTTATACTTTTTTTTTGTAAGAACACTATGTATTATGGCAAGATAAACCTTACGGATTATGTTAAAAAGCAGAAATAATAATAGGATTAAGATTAAGGATGATCTATAGTATTTATTGGTGTATAGAGCAAATAGTTAATCACCAAAAGGTTACCAATTGAAGATTAAAATGTATAATCTCCCTTGTTATTTTGTTAATTAGTTGCTTAAATATTGTTAAATAAAATTTGACAATACAGTTAATTATCTAGAGTTACAGGTTGGTAATTGGTTCCATTAGAACAAAAATATACAGCCTGATGGAAAACCACAAAAATGGAACGTTTCAAATTTCTGGAGCGTCAGGCAAAACCAGACTTTTATCAGCTCTGGATAAGAAGTGTACTTGTTTGATGTGGTACGAGAAAAGTAAAAATACTTCTATGAAATGCTCAAGAAACCAACCTACATCTAAATTATTTTGCTTTATTTGTTCTCTCAACAATGGTAGGCCAAATTTTTTGTACAACTAATCTTTTGTCACACGGTGAAATTTTGCTAAATGTTTTATTTATTTATTTTTGTTTTCATTAGAAGGTATAGTACAACTTTATTTGGGTCTGATCAGTTACCAGCTTAATTAAATTATTTACAACTTTATATTTGGGATACCAGACCGAGTGCGTGTGTGGGTGTGCATGCGCGACCAAGATATAGAGAGAATTGGCTAAAAGAAAAGTACATTTAGACATAACTATAATTTAGTTGAGGATCATGTTTCAAATAGATCTTGAATGGAAAATAATAACTGCAGTAAACTGCACACTACTATAATTCAAATAGCCACTCAATTATTAGTTCTATTATGAAAAATTGCTACAGCATATGAAATATCTTTCCACAGATCAAAATTTCTGCTAACTAAAGACCAAAACTATTAGCTCCCTACTAAATTTAACAAGATACAACATTTATAGTAAATACACATCTAAAAGTTTTGAACCATAACAAATACATTATTTCTCAAAATTGTAAGAGGGCAAAACTAGTATGAAATCACACCCATTTCTTCCTTGAACTAAACTTCGGATGGCGTTTTAGCATCAATTGAAAGAGCATGCAATCCACTATTGAGCTCCTCCTTCAACGAATCATACACTAGTCTATGTCTTTTAACTAAACTTTTCCCTTCAAATTCTTTTGATACAATTCTTACGTTGAAATGGGTCTCTCCATTGCTATTGTTTCCAATCATGGCAGCATGACCTTTGTGGAGATGAGATACATCCTCAATATTCAATTCAACGGGAGACAATTTTTTTTCCAATTTATCCCTTATTCTCTCCTTTCTCCCTCCAAATTCACCGCTCAAACTCGCTAGTTTTTCTTCTATATGGACTGAGGCACCACCACCATTGAAGCTAGAAACCACATCCGTCCCTTCAATTCCACCTAAATTTACATCCTTTTCATTTGAATTGACTTCTTCTTTGTTGTCTAGTTTTCCCTCAATTTCATCTGAATTAGTACCTGAGATCAAGTCCTTGCTACCCGGATCATCAAAATTACCTGAATTTTCTTGGATAGCTAATTCAAGAGCTTTTCTTTGCATGAGCTTGAGCATATTAAGCATCCCACTATTTCTGGAAGGAGAGAGACTCTGCCTAATGCCTAACAAATCTATAAAATCAGGCGTGAGACGAACAATTGAAGAAACAGGCGAACCAGATAACCCGAAAACTAGAAGCGCAGCAATTCCTTTCGTGAGTTGCGAATCTGAATCCGCTTCAAAGTGCACAACGGGATCAGCACCATTATCACCTTCTTGCTGGTCCTTAAATGCACGAACCCATACCTGTGATACGCAACCCTGGACCCGGTTCGCATCGGTCTTGAAGTGCGAGGCTAGAGGGGGCAACTGGGTACCATAGTGGAGGAGCTGCTGGTACCGGGTTTTTGGGTCGGGAACTGATTGAAAGAGAGAAATGATCTCGACCAACTTTGGAGGAAGGAGAGAGAGATTGAGCGAAGGAGATGAGGCGTTAGAGAGAGAAAGTTGGTCTTGAGGTTGAATTTGGGCTTTTGTTTTGATTCGTTGGAAGGAGATGGGAGAGGAGAAAGAGAGATTGGATGGATTAGTGATGGGCTTGGAGAAAAAAGAGAGAGGCTTTGGGGTGAAGAGTCGGACAGCGGAAGAGAGAGAGGTGGCCATGGCTGGCTTTGTGTAGAGAGGAAGAGAGAGGCGTGCGGAGAGAAATGGACGAGAGATGGCGGTGAGGAGAGAGACCGCAATCCGCAGGAAACTAGCAACTACCCCTTTGGATATTTTGCCAAATGAACCTCAATAAATTTACATAAAATTATTAAGAGTGATGCTTCTATGGACATAATGACCTATTTGTAAAATGAACATATTTTCATTTTCAAAGTTCAAACAGTCGATCCGACCATTCAACATTATCTCCATATTAAAATGTACTTGGAGGTCAAATTTTACATTTTTTTTAATTTTTTACTATTTATTAAGTATTTTACAAAATTCAATAGTCTAAATTTGACTAGTTTTCGTAAAATACTTAATAAATAGTAAAAAATTCAAAAAAATGTAAAATTTGACCTCCAAGTATATTTTAATATGGAGATAATGTTGAACGATCGGATCGACTGTTTGAACTTTGAAAATGAAAATATGTTCATTTTACAAATAGGTCCTTATGTCCACAGAAGAATTTGCCAATTATTAATAGGGTACATCAAAAAATTTAGTATTGAATATATTTTTACCAAAATTTTAGAAGTTAGTACGTACCTATTTAAACTCAAAATATCATACATGTCCATTCTTTTTTCATTAATTCAAATTATACTTTAGTATTAACGAAAAAGATAACTATTTGAGTGATGCTACGGTGCTTTTGGAAATAAATATGGTATTTTACTTTCTGCTCATATCTCCATTTTCAAAGTTCAAACAGTTGATCCGAATTTCTCAACATTATCTTTATATTAATACGTGCTTGGAGACCAAATTTTAGTCAACTAGAACGATAACTAGAATAAAATGCGAGACAACTAGAACATGAAAGACAACAGTACAACATAAAAGTCAACTAGAAAAATATAAAAGACAACTAAAAGAAGATGAAACACAACTAGAAGTAGATAAAAGACAACTAGAAGAACATAAAAAATAACTAAAAGAACACGAAACACAACTAATAGTAGATGAAAGACAACCAGTAGAACCAGTGGCGGAGCTACGTGAACGCAGGGGTAGACACTTGCCTACCCCTGGAAAAAAAAATTATATTTTAGTCCGGTATTTTTTGGACTTTGCCTACCCCTTCCCTGCGCCTCAGCGCCTGCGCTGCGCGAAGTCACGAGGAAAAAAAAAAGAAAGCTCACGGAGACGGAGAGGAGAGGTGAAGCAGAAGAAGTGAAGAACCGACTACCTCTTGAAGAAGAAGCTCCGCCTCTGTCTCTGAAAGAAGCTCCGTTAATTTTTCGTTCAAACCCAAATCCGTTAATTTTTTCGAACCCGAACCGTTAATTTTTTCGAACCCAAATCCGATTATTGCCTACCCCTGGCTCAAATCCTAGCTCCGCCACTGAATAGAACATAAAAGACAACAACTACAAGATGAAAGATAATTATAGAATATGAAAGACAACCAGTATAACATGAAAGATAACTTGAAAGAAAATGCGAGACAACTAGAAGATGATGAAAGACAAATAGAAGAAGATGAAAACAACTAGTATAACATGAAATACAACTAGAAAAAGATGAAATACAACCACTAATAGATGAAAGACAACAAATAAAACATAAAACACAACCAGTACAAGATAAAAGATAACTTGAAAAAGTTGAAAAATAACTAGAAGAAGATGAAACATAACCAGTAGTGGATGAAAGACAACTAACTATAAAAAGATCGATGAAACACAACTAGTAGTGGATGAAAGACAACTAACTATAAAAAGATCGATGAAACACAACTAGTAGTAGATGAAAGACAACCAGTAGAACATGAAAGATAATAAGTACAAGATGAAAGGTAACTAAAAGAAGATGAAGAACAACTAGTAAAAAATAAAAGACAACTAGAAGAAGATGAAAAACAACTAGTAGAACATGAAATACAACTAGAAGAAGATGAAATATGATGGGTGAAATCGTGATCTGGCTAATAAAATTTATAACCCGGTTTCCAATTGCGTTAGATTACAAGTGCATAATCCTATCGAGTAGTATATCGAGTGTCGATCCACAGGAAATAAGATTTAAGGTCTTGAACAATTAAATCACAACCTTTCAAAAGATTACACAAAATTTGAAACTTGAGAGTTGTTGGTTTTGATATTTGTATTTGGTGAAAATTAAAGGTAAATAAAATAAATAAGATAATGATGTGAATTTCTAGGATTTTGGCCTACCATTGTTACTTCAATCTGTGTTGGTTTCTATTATATTTAATGTTGGTTTTCAGATATTGTATGAGAGTTTTTAATCTAATTTAGTGTTTGCCGCTCTCGTTTTGTCACAGTCACCTCACCTATCAAGAGATTCGATTAAGGCTTGTCTTAATTGGTGCAAGGAGATTAGCATAAAAGATTTCAGACTTCACTTACTGGGTACGTCGCCCTACTATCTTGGTTCTATTAGGTTTCCCCATGGTAAGGCACGATAATGCGACATTCGTTTGTGAATATCGAGACTCCATGTGTACTTTTGTTGATCCAACTAATGGTATCTCTGGCTAAGGTCTTTATCATTAATCTAGTATTTTTATTCTCCTCATCCTATTTCAGTTAGCTCAATGGTGACTATCTTTTCATGTGTGGCCATCGCATGATGGTCTAGACTAACAAACAAAATGAAGTCAGAATGAACATAAAACGCAAAAGCAATCGAACAATAAAAGACTAAACAATGATCAAATAAAATATATATCAAAACATCATGAGTAACAAGTTTTACTGCCAATAGAGAAGTAAGAGAAAGATACAACCATACACGAAGTACCCTCCTACTTAGTCTCTACACACTCAACTTTTCTCACTTAAAGAAGTAGAAAATATAAAAGATACAAAGATATGTTTCTGTTCAGTTCAAGGGTCATTTATAGAAGCCAAAGGGCGTCTGGAGATGATTGGAGGCCAAGCAATCTGATCTGGATACAACTATCATGAAATCCAACGAAAGGGCGCCTCAGATATGGACTGTACTGGCTGGCACGGACCGTATCACCCCTGTGCAGAAGTTGGCGCTCTAGGAGTTAATGCGTATTCAGCCCTTGTAGGTCCGTATTAGGTCTCTGGTCCGTACTGGCTGGTACGATCCATACCAGAGCCTTAACTTTAGTGTTGCGCTTTTCCGATCGACCTGATTCTTAATCTATATGATGTAAAATAGCCCCAAAACATGGTTCCTGCATTAAAATACTAAGTAGGGCAACAATAACATTTTTCACGTAATAATTAAACATAAATGTGAGAAAATAAGACAAAACCTAAGCCAAAACCCTACATAATTCATGGTCGTTTTGACCTTGATCACGCCTCCCAACTTGAATTGTTACTTGTCCTCAAGTAATGACATCCCATCTAGTTTAAGGTCAGGTCTAAGTAAAATCATACAATCTCAAGGACTTGCTATGAATTAAATTAGGACTTGGACTTGGTACAATTGTTATGGCTTTAAAAAATTTAGAACTTCAAAATATTAATGACCTCTCATTTGAACAATTTATTCACCCCATGATTGACCTAATTATGCATCCCTTAGAATAATTATCTTGAACAATTCATCCCACAAATATCCCTCAACCCGAGAGTGCTAATTTCTCATTCGATTATAAATTCATCTCTTCCAATCAATAGGAATTATAATGATATAATTTATTGATTTTTCTTCCTAATTGATTGGAGCAAAGTATGATAACTAAGTGTGTTGGTACGTGTGACAAATTTTTTTTAAAATAAATTATGTACAAAAATTAAAATTTGGGAAGATTATCGAGCCTATTGGTAACCAGTTTTGTGTAGGCACCCGTACTCATTTTTTTATCCTTCATCTTTTATTTTATTTTTTATTTTTCTGATTTTTCCAAATTTTTGTATTTTCTTGATTTCTGATTTTATTTGTATTTTCTATTTTTTTGAAAATTTAAAATTTTGCAAAGTAAATATTTTTCTGTGACAAGTATAATGATTACAACCAGTGCAAACCCAACCAGCACAACTTGTAATTTTATAATTTTAGCCCAAAACAGAGAACCCAAATCTAACTAATATTTGGGTTTATTTTAGAGTTGACTTTTGGGCTTGAACAGCCCAATCCGAAAATCCATTCAAAAATCAATTTTTTAGTTGAGGTATCAGCCCATAACCATAAGGCCCCTTTTTAACTTATTTTCGGCCTAGACCCAAAAAATACATTTTTTAGTTAACTAAATCAAATTACTTGGCCCAATGCACTTTTATTCAAATTCTTATTTGATTCAGCACAAATCAGAGAAGGGACAATCTCAATTTATTTATTTTCTTTTCTTTCATCCATTTCAAGCCCGATCTTTCTATTTAAATTAAATTCGGCAAAATTTTGCATCCAAGTTCCCTTAATTTAAACATTTGAAATTCGGCCCTAGCAGTGTTAAATCTTCAAATTTACATAATTATCATTACACCCTCAATCTTATAAAATTACATATGGGTCCTTATGAGTTACCAGAATCACACCCTTATGAGTTACCAGAATCACACCAGATCATAGAATGTGCTGGTACCGACTGTACCAAGCATTAGAAAACTGGTATTGTACCGATATCAGTCACAGTTCAAGCATACACAAGGGAGTTTATCAATTCAAGTACGTAGTGCCCAATAGAAACATAGTTTGGCAGGGACAGTTATAATCAAGCACCTCGATAATTACTGTTTCACAAGGATAGAAATCAAAGGGGTTCAAGGGCGCAATTCAATACTCATTTTCATATTAAAAAAAAAAAAACACAATCAAGCAATTAACAATAAATCCCAAACAGATCAGATGCAAAACCCCAACAACAAGCAAAATATACGAAACATTTTACATTCAAGTAAAAATGGTCGATGTCATCATGTCACACATTAAGTAAATAACAGAAGCAAGTCAGAGAGGTGGCTCGGCCACATGTCACACATCACATAGCAAGGACCAATAACAGAAACAGAGGGTACACTAGGCCTTACTCGAGTTACAGTGCTCGTCGGTACTAAGGTAGTTCTCTCGTAGCTCACCTCATTACGGCTTCGAGGTCCACGAGCACAGGCTAGCCACCAAAACAACAATAGAAAAAAAAAACCTAATCGGGTTGGGAAACCAAACATTAATTATAACATTTTAATGGTTCTCTACATTGGGCCACCTGATGATCATTTGCTAGACATATGAAGGATTTATTCTTATTGGGGTTGTTCAGCAATAAGGGATTAAGTCTCCTTAAGGCTTAATCCGCTTTCTTAAGTTTTCTTAGTTAATTAATTCTGCCGAACACCGGTTTCTTAGCGCGAATTAATATGACCTTCTTTAGCTTCCTTTTGCCCGGATCTTAATCTTTGCCCGGACTTTAAGGCAACCTCTTTTTTTAGCTTCTTTAACTTTGAGTGAGGCTATGGTGCTATGCATAGCACGGATGGCTAGTGTACTACGGCTCAATATGGTACTTTTTAAAATCCTAACGGTCGATCCGACCGTTCAATGTGATAACCATATGAATATGTACTTGCAAACTAAATTTTATATTTTTTCAGATAGGTAGAATTTTGATGGTCCAGAATTTTCAAAAAACACTGATTTTTCTACCTATCTAAAAAAATAGTAAAAAAATTCAGAAAAATATAAAATTTAGTTTGCAAGTACATATTCATATGAATATCACATTGAACGGTCGGATCGACCGTTATGATTTTAAAAAGTACCACATTGAGCCGTAGTACACTAGCCATTGGTGCTATGCATAGCACCATAGCCTCACTCTTTAACTTTTACTCACAGATTAAGACAACTGAACATTGATTCCTGAGTGCTCCTTAAGCTCTTAATCATTCACTGTTAATCTTTTGTTGCCGAACGACCCATTGAAATCTGTGTATCCCTTGTTGACTCTGCGTCCTTGGTTGCCCGTGTTGGAGAAGCGGTTGCCGGTGTTGGCGAGACGGTTAGCCTGTAGTGTATTACGCCTCCTCCATCTTCTCGTAACTGTTTGCCAGCCTTCTTGCTCGTCACTAAGTTGATGTTGCTTTTTTGCCTCTTGAGATTGCCTTTCTGTCGCTTGGAAATCGCCTGGATGCCTCGGTTATTGCGCCATCTTTCCTTTCCGGATCAAAATCTGCTGCGATTCTTGGTATGAACAGTAATCCTGCTATTTCTCCTTTTCCGAATCCAGCTATTGAATAGTTTCGAGATACGTGCACAAAACAGTTCTAAAAAAAATTACTTTGAAATTCGTTCTAAAAAAAAATTAAATAGTTAGATTCGAAAAAAATAAAATAGCAGAGTTACTGTTCATCAAAAAAGAATCGCAGCAGATTTCATTCCTTCCTTTCCTGTTATGAATAATAATTACCGAGTAGAACTAGGGTGCTCCTAAGCTCACCAAGCCCTTCGTGAGCACGACTCTAAAACCTATCGAATTGACTTCAAACGACATTTTCAAACCGTTAGATGTTCAACTATATTAAAATGTGCTTGGAGACCAAATTTTACATTTTTTGGAATTTTTTTACTATTTATTAAGCTAGTTTGAAAACCGTTGTTTTTATTAAAATTCTACACCATTGGAAAACAGCGATTTTCAAACCATCTTAATAAATAGTAAAAAAATTCCAAAAAATATAAAATTTGGTCTCCAAGTACATTTTAATATAGATTGAACATCTAACGGTTTGAAAATATCGTTTGAAATCAATTCGATAGGTTTTAAAGTCGCGCTTACGAAAGAACTTGGTGAGCTTAGGAGCACCCTAGTTCTACTCATAATTACCTAGGAGGATACGGATCCCATGAATTCAGGAGACAACCACATGCTATCGCGGGGTCGACACTCGACAGTCACATCAAGCACCAATTACCACGCGCCACGTGCTTGTCCTCTCTGCCCCGATTTTATTATAAATAGGAAAAAAATAAATAAAAATTCCAAATAAGGGTAGAATTTGATGAAATTTTATATTCCGAGATTTCACGAACTAATTAAGGGTATGCATTCTTTTTTCTATTAATAAAAAATCGGCCTCTCTGCCACCTCCATTCCGGATACAATGTGAAAATCTTTATGCAGCCTTTCATTTTGAAGCCGAATAATACTTATTTTTCAGCCCATAATACCAAATAAAACATATCGATGTTTCTGAAAATAGGAAGATTTTTTTTATCTAACACCCCTGAAATGTATTTTAATTATAACTATTTACGGATATAAATATTTTCTATCCTTTTTAAATCTATATATGTTTCATTGTGAAGTTGCGTTTGGATGAACTTTTTTTTTGTTAATTTTCTTATTCTAAACAAAATGAGTTCAATATTGGATATGTTTCGTAACCGTTTTGACAGCCAATTTTGTTGCCATTTTAATTTTAAAAAAATGTACAATTCTATTACAATTAATGTATACCTAAATTATATACACATGTTACTTCCAACTTTAGTAAATAAGAAATATATTGAAATGGAATTGGTTTTTATAGTTTGTGTCGTTGTTCTTTCTGTAGAGAAACCAAATCTGCTGCCCACATGAGAGCAGGAATTTCCTACCCCATGTGTCACTGACACGTGGGTCTGAGACAAAATTATATCTCAATATTTAAATGCCTAAACCTGTCGGGTCCCACTTGTCAGCTACATCTGGGGCAGAAAATTCCTGCCCCCATGTGGGCAGGAGATCCGATTTCTTCTGTAGATCTTCGACTTAATTAGTAGACTATTTATCAGGTGTTCGATTTAACTACTCGTATAAAATGGATAAATTAATGTACTGTTTTTTTTTCTACAAATTTGAATTTCTATATAAAAGTACTATATTTTAATTATCTTTTGGAACATTGTTGACATATTCTTCTGTTTTTTCAACTAAATATCTTTAAATATTGTTGTTTCATGTAGTCTTTTATATTTCACAGATTTTAGATTTATTCCTTTAATTTTAGTTACTAAACTCATAAGAAAAATACTATTTTTAAGTTGAGATCGCTATTTTATCATACACATTATTCTATAATACCTAATGAGGAGGGCTCAAATGTCTCAAATTCTTGTGCTTCCATCATGCCTTTATTTTTAAAACGTTAATAACTCAAAATTTAAATCATAAACGTCAAAATAAAACTATTAGATATGATCTACATCATTTTATCTATGCATGTGTAAAAAAAATACAACATTCAATTTTATTTTGGTTGTCATCAAGAGCTCGTAAGAAACGTACTAATGTGGATAATTTCTAGACGTTGATTTTTCAACTTATTGATTCACATAAAAACAAAATCAAAATGTGATAATTTGTTATGAGCACATAGTAACATAGATCACATCTAATGGTTTTAATTTAACTTTTTAAGTTTTAAATTTTGAGTTATAAAAGTTTTTAAAAATGAAGTTATAGTGGAGGCATAAAAAATGGAGGTATTTAAAACCTCCTCTATTTTAATTATTTAATTTATGCAAAAAAATATAGTTTATAAATTTTTTAAATAAATGTATCGAAGCAATGCGACATTTCAAATTTAATATCTTGTTAAACTCTTTGGTACTGTCGGACTAACATGTAAAATAGTGATGTGAACCAATTGCTAAATAGCCAAATAAGACTTATATGTCGTTATTTTCTCATAAAACAAAACCAGTTCGTATGATGATGACCATGCATGAGATCTACAAACTTGTGACATTTTTTATTAGCTTGTACAGAGTGTCAATTTCGACGGGTTATATATATGGTGTGACTCTAAACACTATTTTATTCTAAATAATTGTTAACAAGCTATTCAGTGCTGATATGAAAGCCAAGCTAGAGACGCTTTCATAGTCTGTGTTTATTGAAATTTAATTGAATTTATTTTTAAGTTCAAACTATTGTAAAATGTTAACTTGGTATTTGTAGTTCGTAAAATGTTAACTTTTTATTTTTAATTTAATAATTAGAGTTTTCTTTTGTGGTTGTGGAGACTTAGGTTTAAATTCTAGAGATTAAAAAAACTAGCATGTCTAGTGACAAAATACAAACACCTACTTTGTGAGAGGTCGTAGATTCACAATGTGAATCTGAATAAGGTCCCTTATGAATATTAAATGATAGTTTGCAGACTAAACTTCTATCTTTCTTATAAAAAAAATTACATTCTTTTATTTTAATAAAAGTCCTATACAACAACTTTTGCATGCATATTTCATTTTTGCGATTAACGAAATTGTCAAATTGGATGTCAAAAAGGTATTTTGTTGATCATTTAGGTAATTTGTTGATAATTC
This sequence comes from Carex kokanica, assembly GCA_025461125.1. Taxonomy (NCBI): domain Eukaryota; kingdom Viridiplantae; phylum Streptophyta; class Magnoliopsida; order Poales; family Cyperaceae; genus Carex; species Carex kokanica. The sequence continues at coordinate 84,314 of JAJGRX010000745.1, forward strand.
TTGATCATTGGGATGGATGGTTTTTCAAAATTGAATTTCCAAGTCAATTTGTTTATAAGAAAATCCGATAATCTTTTTTCGATTTTTTTTTATAAACTATAATAAAAAAATAAAAAACCGGATTGATTACTTACTTTTTAAACAAAATCATCAATACCGAAAATGATTTTCGGTACCCATTTTTTATTCCGAAATTCAATTTCGGTATCCAACTTCTCTACCCGATTCTCCTAAACTCATCTTTAGCCGCCACAAAAAATCAAAATAATAAAAACCAAAGTTGAACCGGTATGGAAAAGTTGGAAATGGCAAACCAAAATTCAATTTTGAAGTGGACAGATTACAATCATTGCACCTTGTTTTATTACATTGAACCTTCTTAATTTTTGCGAATTATAATACACAAACATTGACTTGTTGAGTCAATACACATGGCTTCAAGTTGATCAAAATGCTGGCTGGATCATTGTTAACCACTTGTTCGTTTTGTTTCTTTCATCAATGATATATCGTTCGGATATCAGTATCTAAAGCTGGGGAAGATAAGTATACGGATTGAACACCGATGAATAAAAACAAAAATGAATAATAGCTATATTGTATTCTTATTTGATTTAATTTTCAGACATGCTAGTCTTGTATAAAGAAATTTAAGAAGATAATTTGAATATTAAACTAAAATAATATGATAGTTCACAAGAAAATACGCGTATTGTATTGTAAAGATGAACTACATAATATTTCTATAATAAATTTGTTAATTAAAAAATATATATAAGCTAGAAAACTAATCACTAATTATCGTTGTATTATTAGTCAAAATATACCCAAAATTAATAAATTTTAATAAAAAAAAGGAAATATAAGCAGGCGTGATTGAACAATTAAACCTAAAATATATTAATTGGGTTGGTATATAATTTTATATTAAACATCAAAGTTTAAATTATATATTAAGCAGGATTTCCCATAACTTCATTGGGTCCGGATCCCCTAAAGTAATTCAATGTTTGGGTTTTGGATCGGGACCGTCCGATTCGAATCCATCGCTCAGAATTGTTCGGGATTCGAATCCGTTGCTCGGGATGCGTGCCCTCCACTTGAAATGGATTGTCGCGGATTCGATCCAAAACCCAAACATTGGATTACTTTGGGGGATCCGGACCCAATGAAGTTATGGGAAATCCTGCTTAATATATAATTTAAACTTTGATGTTTAATATAAAATTATATACCAACCCAATTAATATTTTTTAGGTTTAATTGTTCAATCACGCCTGCTTATATTTCCTTTTTTTTATTAAAATTTATTAATTTTGGGTATATTTTGACTAATAATACAACCATAATTAGTGATTAATTTTCTAGCTTATATATATTTTTTAATTAACAAATTTATTATAGAAATATTATGTAGTTTATCTTTACAATACAATATGCGTATTTTTTTTGTGAACTATCTTATTATTTTAGTTTAATATTCAAATTATCTTCTTAAATTTCTTTATACAAGACTAGCATGTCTGAAAATTAAATCAAATAAGAATACAATATAGCTATTATTCATTTTTGTTTTTATTCATCGGTGTTCAATCCGTATACTTATCTTCCCCAGCTTTAGATACTGATATCCGAACGATATATCATTGATGAAAGAAACAAAACGAACAAGTGGTTAACAATGATCCAGCCAGCATTTTGATCAACTTGAAGCCATGTGTATTGACTCAACAAGTCAATGTTTGTGTATTATATTTGCAAAAATTAAGAAGTTTCAATGTAATAAAAACAAGGAAACATTGCATGATTGTAATCTGTCCACTTCAAAATTGAATTTTGGTTTCCAATTTCCAACTTTTCCATACCGGTTCAACTTTGGTTTTTATTATTTTGATTTTTTGTGGCGGCTAAAGATGAGTTTAGGAGAATCGGGTAGAGAAGTTGGATACTGAAATTGAATTTCGGAATAAAAAATGGGTACCGAAAATCATTTTCGGTATTGATGATTTTGTTTAAAAAGTAAGTAATCAATCCGGTTTTTTATTTTTTATTATAGTTTATAAAAAAAAATCGAAAAAGGATTATCGGATTTTCTTATAAACAAATTGACTTGGAAATTCAATTTTGAAAAACCATCCATCCTAATGATCAAGAATTATCAACAAATTACCTGAATAAATTAATAATTTTTTTATTTGTATTCTTGCTCGACAAGATAGCAAAATATAATTAATTTACTTATTTGTACCTAATTACCTCATTGAAAACGATATTAGTATTAAAATAAATAAATTTCACCAACATTTGAAGTTGCTGAATCAAGTTCTTTGGAACATCATACTAAATCAAGTTCTTGCCTAAATATCTTTATTTTCTATACAAGTTGTTGAATCAATTCGTCTTATGGTGTTTGCCGGATAAAGATATTAACAATGTCGTTTTTAAAACAATGTTGTTAGAAAAAAATTCCGTTCCCGCCTAGCGAAGCTCTCTAATAATAACAGAAAAAAAAATTGACAAGTTGAGAATTATTTTAACCTTCCGGGAAGCGGGATTATATTATGTAAAACGCGTACCGAGATGTTTATTCAATTATTCTTAGACGCGTGTCCGGTTCAAGAAGGACTGGAGATATCCATTGGTTTAGTTCATTTTGTGCCACTTTTATATTATACATATATATCACTGTATCTATCTATTTAGTTACGGACTAACTATCATTGTTAGATTGAAACTTTGTGACGGCTCCAATATTTTAGTTCTTGGCAAAATGAGTGATGAGGTATATGCTAAATATTAATATATGATCACTAGGCTCTTAAAATTATATATATTAAAAAAGATGAGACTTTTCTCAAATAAGAGCTTGTATATCCGAATTCGTATTCTCTGCATTAACTAAAAAATGAATCTTATGATCAGTTAATGTATCTGGATTATCTGATCCGCTTTAAGATCCGTACGGATTAGATCCACACTAATATAAAATGACCCCCTACGTTATAAGCGAGAGTTAGATTAATTCTGTTTAAAATCAGACGGTCCAGATACGTTAACTCAAAAAATGCTCTTTCTAAGCAAAAAAAAAAAAAAAAAAAAAAAAAAAAAAAAAAAATTGCTCTTATGAGTTAATGCAGACTCTGTATATCCCCATGCAATTCGTCTATTTTATGTTATTGGGTTGGTATAAAGGTTATACTTTTCTAAACTCTTAATTTAGATTGAGTTAAAAAATTTCCTTTAAAACCGGTTTTGGTCGTCTGATATACATTAATATTCAATATTAGAACATATATATTTTATACGAAGAAGGATCTACTTATAATATTTATAAGTTACAACATCTTACAACAATTCGGTTTTGTAATTTTCAAAGTCCAAACACTCAATCCAAACCATTCAACATGATCTCTGTATTAAAATGTGCTTGGAGATTAAATTTTACATTTTTTTGAATTTTTTTTACTATTTATTAAGTATTTTACAAAACTGTTGTTTTTAGACAATTCTAAACCACTGAAAAACAACAGTTTTGTAAAATACTTAATAAATAGTAAAAAAATTCAAAAAAGTGTAAAATTTAATCTCCAAGCACATTTCAATATAGAGATCATGTTGAACGGTTTGAATCAACTGTTTGGACTTTAAAAATTATAAAACCAAATTATTATAAAATATTATAACTTATAATAATATTGTAAGTGGATCCGTACTCATTTTATATTCTCAAATCTCAATCAACGCCTACTTTGAAGTATAGCAATATTGGAAATAAAAATATCAACCATACAACTCCCTAGTGGACCTATTGATAACTTACTTTAATTTGTTATGTCCACAGCTAACCGCGTTTCAACTAACCTTGATAATATGACATGATAGAGATATTGACTTCGCTTCACGTGGCACATAAATAATAGTTAGAGTAAAAAAAAAAAGATAAAGATTTTTTTCCCATTCATTCTCCAATCATTAATTATCTAGGGGACTATAACTTCAAACACAAAAAGACAAAAAAAAAACGTGTATCAATCATTAATTACATGGGGGACCGCTTATATTTGAAATTTTTTACAACTGACGCGCAAGTATTCATATATAATACATCAAGTATTCATATGTAATACACTAAGTATTCATATCTAAGATATCAAGTATTTAAAAAAAAACTGGACACATCACTCACCCATATTTTACACGTTTTTAGAGGTGATTTTTTTTTCTCCGTTCACTCTAACTAATATTTCTTACAATCTGTAAATAATTTTGCGAATCTAAAATCACAAACGTCTTCTACGCAATTTTCTCTTTCAAATGAGATCCATGATGAAATACTTTTGAGATATCCGTCGCGCAAGTATTCATAACTCGTAAAATTATTTATATCTCGTCATGCAAGTATTCATACCACGTCGAGCAAATATTCATACCTCGTCGAACAAGTATTCATACCTAAGATAGAGTGTACTGGACACTTCCAGTGATTGAGTGGTAATGAAATTTCAATCGGTAAAAAATGAGTGAATGATGTGTCTAGTTTTTTATTTGTGAAATACTGTTGAGGTATGAATACTTGAATGACGAGGTATGAATACTTGTGCAACGGACAACTCGAAAGTATGTCATCATGGATCTCATTTGAAAGAGAAAATTATGTAAAAGACGTTCGTGGTTTTAGATTTGTAAAATTCCTAACAGATTGTCAAAAATATTGGTTAGAGTGAACGGAGAAAAAATTCCACCTCTAAAAACATGTAAAAATGAGTGAGTGATGTATCCAATTTTTTTAAAATACTTGATATCTTAGATATGAATACTTGATGTATTATATATGAATACTTGTACTCGCCGCGATAATGACGCGTTTTGTTTTATCTTTTAACGCTGAAATTTGTGGTCCCCTCTTAATTAGCAGTCAACAAAAGCAGTTATTGACTGGGGGATGAATGGGAGATAGTTAGTCGGTCCCAAAAAAAAAAGGAAAACATATAACTCGTGCACTGGGTAAAATTTTAATTAATTACATATTTTAAGTTATTACTTTCTATATTGATCAATGATGAAAATCTTCTGAAATCAATTTTACATTATTTTCTTTTTATTTTGGAACAGATTCATACATAAAACTTGTGCCAATGATGTACCTATCATCAATGGCGGAGCCAGACTTTCGAACAATGAGATCAAACACATATGGAGTCAATCATATAATTTTTTTCAAACTATGGGGTTAATTATATAAAAAATTTATGCAAAGAATAGAAATCAATATTACTGTACCATGACATTTTGTGCTAAACTATATATAAAATAAAATAAAATATATATATTTTTAAATTAAATGGGTCAATTGACCCCGTTGGATCTCACTAGATCCGCCTCTGCCTATCATATAGTTTAACCGTACAACTATAATACACAAACATTGACTTGTTGAGTCAATATGCCTTCAAGCTTATGATGAAAATCCTCTGAAATCAACTATATGCCTTCAAGCTTATCAAATGTTGGCTTGATTTAAAACCACTTGTTTGTTTGTTTCATTGAGGATCGTTTGGATATCAGTATTTAAAGCTGCGGGAGATAAGTAAACGGATTTAAAACCAATGAATAATAAAAAAATTAATAATAGTTAAATTGTATTCTTATTGATTTTCAGATATGACAGTCTTGTATAATTAAGTATGTACATTTGATATTAAACAAATAAAGTGTATAGATATTAATACCAATGAAATATTATTTAGATATTAAAATAAAATAATTACATAGTTAAAAAAATACTCACATTCTATATATAAAGTTGTAAAGATTAATTACATAATATTCTATAAAAATTTGTTTTTTAGGAATATAATATTGCGGCAATCTACAACAGGCAAATTAAGTATAAAATTAAGTATGTGGTACAATAAAATTTGAAGACATCACACTCATCTTTTCATCTTTTTATATAAAAAGTAAGAATGGAATAGAATAGAAAAAAAAAAATTACAAACCTCTATTCAGTATAGAAAATAATCTTCTCTTTATCTCTTTTTTTTTCTGTTTTCTTTTAATTCATATGTAATGTTGTAATATAAGCTAAATCACATTACATGATACTACAAGAATCTTGGCTAACTTCGTGGCAAGCATAACGATACGGATAAGGATGATGTACCGGATAATGGTACGGTATCACCACCGGCTTCGCACTATCTCCGGCCTTCTCTTCCTTTTTATCGCCTGTCGTGACGCTGATCAGATCAGCATAACCCAATTTCTTTCTCAGAACAGTTGTCAGAGCAACCGAGTCCATGCCATCTCCCTCGATCACAATCTTGTCACCGTCGATCGATGTCGATATAATTCCATTCATTCCGACGGCTGCTGTAAGTGCTTTTTTGCGTTTCCGTGCATTCTCCAGGGATAATTTGATCACTACTTTTTGCTAAAACAAAGAAAAAGTCTAAGCTTTCAATTTCTTTTCCTAGATGTAAATGGAAATTTCAAAACTCTACTCTATTATCATTTAAATCAAATTCAAACTTGATGATGAATTTCACTTACCTTGACCATGATGAATTTAGATGCTTCTCTTTGGGAAAGATAGGTTCAGAATTCTCTGCTTTCTCTGCAGCTTGTGTTTGTACTTTGTAGTATCAGTTATTACTTATTAGAGATGGATTTATAGTTAGAACTTAGAAGGGGGTTCTTTTTATAGAGAGAATGGAGCCTCAGAAGGAGACTAGGAGAGGACCATGACTTAGTTGACTAGGTGGTATATGCTAATTAACACCCAAAAGAGTACCTGAATTATTCACTGATGAGTCATTTGCAGGGTTAATATCGATTCCATTCCGACCTAATATAGTGAGTAAACTTTATTTTAAAATATTTTGTTCAAAATAATTAATTTTAATCTATTTATAAAAGAATGCAAGTTGGCTTTTGATTGAGTAATTGGTACTTCTTTAAAATTGCAAATTTTAATCTTTATTCTTATATTAATCTTATCAATAATAAGAACTAATCTTACTTTTATCCTATCCTTTTTATCATCAAGCAAATATGGTCAAACCAATTCAGTACATTATCTTGCTAACTAAACAGCCAATAAACTACAACATGTGTATAAAACACCACATATTATCAAAATTCTATGACATTTATAATTGGCTCATTACTTTAAAACATCTTTTGATAAATTAAAAGAACAATAAACACAAAATATATAAATATGATATAGAGAATAGAAAAGGGATAGGATGATGAGGTTGAATCAGCTCCACCTTATCTCTTACCTAATGAACTAACAAAAAGTGTTTTTTTTTTTTTTTTATATTCTTGTTCGACAAGAAAACAAAAATTAATTTACTTATTCATACTTACCTCATCAAAAACGATATGGATAATCAAATAAATAAAATTTACCAACATTCCAAGTTGTTGAATCAAGTTCTTTGAAACAACCTACTAAATTTCTATATATAGAGTAACTTAAAAAAAAAAAAATCTATTGCCTGAATATCTTTAATCTTCTGTGCAATTTGCAATAGATAACTGGTGGCAGCCTAGCAGAGGTCTCCAATAACAACAGAAAAAGAATTTGACTAATTAAGTTAAGAAATATTTGAGCCTTTTTGGTAGCGAGATTAAATATATTATGTAAAACGCGTACCAAGATGATTATTCTTAAAGCCGCCTGTCTGGTTAGAACCTACAATTTGTTTAATCCATATAACTAAAAAAATCTGTATGTAAAAAAACTAAATGGTAAGATTGGGTTTGAATTTTTAACAAACTTCATTAATTAACTGAACCATCATCCACCATTTCTAATTAGTGACTGAAAGGAACGTTTTAAGCTATGTTACTCGGATACTCCAATATAGGCTCTGTACGCGTATCTCCATGGCAGAATCGAACCTGGGACCTTTGCTATGGGCTCCAAAGGCCTTCACCATTACACCACTTCAAATTTGATGTTATAATCTAGTAGCGTTTATATTTAGTGTATATCCAGAATCTTTTTTGTTTTTGTTTTGAATTGATATTTAATTTATATAATACAAGTGTTGAACTAATAATATAATATAATAGACGTATCGTATCCTTGATTTTTAAAAATTGCCGTATCGCCGTATCTGTATCGTATCCGATACGATATCCGTACCCGTATCCATGCAACATAGGTTTTAAGGCTATGTTTGGATGACACAAGAATAGAGACTATTCTAGAATAGTAGCTATTCGGAATAGCAATTTGTATCCAAACAACATTTTTGCTATTCGGAATAGCTAGAATAGCTGCTATTCTCTATTCCTTGTAAATGTTGGAATAACTACTATTCAGAAGTGTGAAGAGAGAACAAAAAAATGCTTCATTTTCGGATTTCCGCCAACATAGTCCCAAAATGACAAATTTGACATCACTTCCGCTATCTTCATGTCGTGACAATTTGTTTGAGATATCACTTGCCTATCTTTCCTCTTAATTAGCACCTTGTTAACACTATTATTTATTGGTTACAGCTATTCATTATTCTACATGTACAATCTAAACAACATTTTTACTAATCCGAATAACACCATTTTCACAGTAATATGAAAATCACTATATTTTCTCTATTTTCATTTACTATTCTCAAATTTTACTATTCTAGCTCCCATCCAAATGTACCCCAAGTATATGGACAATCTAGCCTTGCCTTTATGCTTTGAAAATTCTTGTGTTTTTTTAGGATGGGGTTTATTCATAGTCAAATTTAATTTTTCGATTTTATACAAACTAGGGTAATTTTTTTAACTTTGTTTTGAACAAAAAAAATGTCTATAGTAGGAAACTTTAATTTTTAAAATAAAATAGATTCTATAAAAAATATTTTTACATTCAATTTATTTTGAGCACAAATAAATATTATATTTGAAACATTAAAGACACATACAATACTAAATAACTCGTACGCTAATTCACGAGAAACATATACAATTTGTATTGCTTTGAAAGAAGAGAATTTTTTTTTTTTTTTTTGAATCAATCACATTTAAATAGATATAATATAACATCGCTATAAAATTTCAAGATTAATAGTATGTTAACGAGTAACTGTATGCTTGCTATGCATTTTTTGAAGCATTCATGGAGCCACAAAAACTGGAGGGGGGACAACGCGTGGGACTGGGCCCCCTGCTTTCTCATTAATTGACGAGTGACACTTCACCATTAACTGGTAGGTTTTGAGATGAAAATAAAATCGATCATTGTTTGGAGCCGATGGCCATCGGATCTACTAAAACGAGCATGATGACCGTCTGATCTAACTTAAGATTTGTCCACACAATAATTGAAACATACATGCACGAAATTTAAAGTATTTTGCACGAATCTTAAAGCAAATCGATGGTGATTAAACTCTCGAACCAAAGTAGGTCCGATGCCGGTCGGACCTACTCTCAAGTCCATTGTTTAATGGTTTTCCTTCAATTAATCAGTAAATTATGTTATTCTGTACTTATCTTTAGAATCTTCTCTAACCTTCTCTAACCTTCTCTAATCATTATCGAAACAACAACACATACCTTATTTGCATCATTTCTTCTAAAGCCCTACAAAGATTGATTTTATATTAAATATTAGAATGCCCATTTTTCTAATTACAAAAAAAAAACACGCATTCAATTATTTGTGTGTGTATATTTTGAAACTGAAAAAGTATGCTTTTAATCATTTATAGAAAATGAATAAATAAAATTTCTTTAGTTTTGGTTTTCAATGTGAAAAAATAGTTTTGTTTTTGTTTTAATGAGATAGTGTAAAAACAAAAAAAATTATATATATATATTTAATTATGTTTGTACACTACAGTTAAAAAAAATATTGCTGTTGCTATTTGAATAAAATTAATGTTATTATCTGTATTTATTAAATTATATTGATTAAAACAAATTTATATCCTCGATCATAAGCAGTGTTCTAAATAGCGCGCTATAGCGCCCGCTATAGCGTTTTTGGACCCCAAACGCTACGCTATGGCATCAAAATGCGCTATGTGCGCTACGGCCGCTACAGCGCTATACAATATGGTTTTTTTTTTAAGGCAATTTATATGAGTTTTAAATAAAGATAAAAAAAAAATCTCAAACCGAAATTGAATTTGTTGCTACTTGCTACAGATAAATCAATTTGAAATTGGGAATAGAAATTGAAATTTGAATAGAAAAAAAGTCCAAACCGAAATTAAAATTTGAATAGAAAAAAAAATAGATTATGTCATGAATCATGATGCTTAAGATATTTTTAATAGGAAAAATCGATAGTTTATGATATTACTATGGATATTTTGAACCGCAATTTGGACTTTGTACGGATTCAATATGAATATTATAATTTCTTAATTACTTTGGTGTTATTTATTGTTCTATGAGACTTTAGATAATGTTGATATTTAGTACAAATATTGAATATACGAAATGTACAAAAAAAAAAACGCTATTTGGAATAGCTTCCGCAATAGTGACGCTATTCGCTATAGCTTTTTTTTTAAGCCTCCCGCTACGACGCTATAAACGCTATTTAGAACCTTGATCATAAGTCATAAGGAAACAAAACGACAAATAGAACTAAGAGAATGCGAGGCGTGTGGACTAGTTCCATCTCAATACCAGCTTTGAAGTAGTAATTTTTGAAATAAAATATCAACCATGCAACTGCCTAGTGGAACCTATTGATCACTTACCTTCATTTGCTGTATGCCTCTATCCGCAGCTAACATTTAAATATATTGACAGAGGTGTTTTGACTTGATACAACGCACAACTGATCATAGAAACAAAATAAAAAATATATAACAAATGCGCTTCATGAAGCTAAAACAGCTCTGTCAATATCTATACCCCCAACTACCGCAAACCAACTTGATACCTAGGACTGTAGGACAGCTAATGACTCCTTCAAGTCAAGGTCTTCCCATGCTTAATTGTCACTGGTTCACACAATCGTCTTAAAAATTATTTGCTCGCTTTACTTTTAAGTACTCGTTTGTGGAAAAGTCTGCAATTCGTTAAGTGTTTGGTGGGTCAGCCTCATGACCTCAGTTCGATCAGCTCGTTGGTCAAACATATTTATTTATTCTGTCTTTCTATATTTCGTTATTGTTATTATGGTTGTAGTTCTTCTTCTTGGTTTTCTTGTTTTGTTTTGTGGTGATGATGTTATTGTTATTATAAAATTATAAGTGAAGTTGTGGTAATATCAAGGTTCTAAATAGCGTTTATAGCGTCGTAGCGGGAAGGCTAAAAAAAAGCTATAGCGAATACCGTCGCTATAGCGGAAGCTATTCCAAATAGTTTTTTTTTTTTACATTTCGTATATTCAATATTTGTACTAAATATCAACATTATCTAAAGTCTCATAACAATAAATAATACCAAAGTAATTAAGAAATTATAATATTCATATTGAACCCGTACAAAGTCCAAATTGCGGTTCAAAAATATCCATAGTAATATCATAAACTATCAATTTTTCCTATTAAAAATATCTTAAGCATCATGATTTATGACATAATCTATTTTTTTTTCTATTCAAATTTTAATTTCGGTTTGGACTTTTTTTCTATTCAAATTTCAATTTTTATTCCCAATTTCAAATTGATTTATCTGTAGCAAGTAGCAACAAATTCAATTTCGGTTTGAGATTTTTTTTACCTTTATTTAAAACCCATATAAATTGCTTAAAATAAAAAAACACATATTGTATAGCGCAAATAGCGGACCGCTATAGCGCTGTAGCGGCCGTAGCGCAAATAGCGCATTTTGATGTCATAGCGTAGCGTTTGGGGTCCAAAAACGCTATAGCGCGCTATTTAGAACACTGGGTAATATGCATGTTACATATTGATTTGTACTATGGATTTACATTTCTATTTTTTAAATTTAAACAATCGATTCGAACTGTTAAACATGATATTTATATAAAAATGTATTTAGAGATCTAATTTTACATTCTTTTAGGTTTTTTATTATTATTTTGTTAAATAGGTAGAAAATCATTCCTTTCGGATAGTCCAAAATATTAGATTTCGATTTTTCAACTTATAAAAAAATAGTAAAATAAATCAAAATTTTGGGACCCTACAAAACTACGTTACAATATTGTTCTAAATTTTGCAACTGTCCTGTAAACACTTGCAGAAAAAATTTAATCTGGAATACTTATAATTAATTACATATTGAAAAACACTGTAGATTAATGGCGTTTTGAATTTTACCCTTTTTTATTTTATCCCTGGCTACCTGTGCTGTTGGATAATTCACCTCTGTTTTCAGCGAATTTAAGATTCCTGCGTCTGTCTATTTTTTATTTTTTATTTGTTTTAACTTTGCAAGCATGTTTTCTTTTATTTACATTTGTTTTTAACTTTGGGAGCATGTTGCATTTACATATGATTTTCTCTATTGCACCTCACGTAACCTGAGAGAATACCAATTGTTTACTTGTTCTCAAAATTGGGATTTTAACATTTTAGTACTTTTTACTTCTTCTTCTTCTTCTTCTTTTTTTTTTTTGAAAAATTGACCCTTTTTGCTTGAATTCATTTTACCTAAAGTAACTCAAATTTAAGTTTAGATTGAGCCGTCCAATCTGCTTTGACATGCTTATTAAAAGTGCTCTGTGTATTTCTTCTGAGACCGGATTAGTTCAGATTCTAACCAAACAATTCATATCTAAACTTAAAATTTGAGTTACTGCAGAGGATCTGAACTCCTTTTACTTTGGGAACGTTTTCTTTCATATCTCAATTTTTCAAAAGATCAATATAAATATTTCATGTTTAAATATTTTGATAATTATATTGCTTACCTTCTAAATTACAAATTGCACTGAATTTATGCGTTGAAGCTGTTGAATGTTGGCAACATTACAGCATAAGTCCAAAATTTGAATTAAAGTAACAATAATTTAGCTCAAAGTTGAGCCCATCTTTTTCTAGAAAGATGCTATGTTTATATATTTCTAGGATCACAGATATTTAGAAAAACTAATAGTGTGATTGGTTGTAGATATCATAGTAAGTATAAATTGGAGATCTCGATTCTCCATTTTGCATCAAGGCAAAGAGAGCGGATCAGACATATATTTTTGAGTTTTAGGGACTCCAGAATCAGCTGATTCACTTCAAGATTTGTGTGTTTAAAAATTGAAATGAACATGCGTAAATATTAAAATAGATCGGACGATTTTGGAGCCCATCGAACTTAAAAGTAGTAGTTTGTTAGCTGGAGATTTTATATAAGTGGCTGTAGTCAGTATAATTCTAAGGAGATGTCTAAGTAATATTGTGCGCAGTAGAATAAGTTTTGTGTTCTAGTATTGTAATATAATAAAATTATATTTTTGAATTTATTTACCTCTCTATTCGACACAAATGTTACATATTCATTCATAAATCAAGCTAAAATGCATATATTTAGGTACGCATTTAATTTGTTATCGTCCCAAATATATACATTTTTTCAACATCTTTTTGAATAAAAGTTGAAGATTGAAGATATGATGAAGGCACAAAAAATGAAAACATTTGAACCCTCATTATTTATACTCTATGCACCATTGAAAATGTGGATCATAAGGATAAAAATACGGCGATGGAACCCCATTGGGGTAATAATTTTGGGTGCTAGTGCTAATTGTATTATCCCCATCTTCTTCCTCTTCCTCTGCGGAATTTCCATCTATTGACGTCACACTGATGACAGCAGCATGACCTAATTTTTTTCTTAGACGAGTTGTCAATTGAACCACATCCGTCCCTTCACCTACCAGAACAAGTTGATTATCATCAACTAGTTCAACTGATATGACACCTAAAAAGAATGAAGAAAACAACAGTATATTAGTTTCAGTGTTTCATTTTCTCTATCATTTAATTAGGCTTAGTGTTTCTAACCAACTATGAAACCGACGTGAACTGAATTTTGTATTTACATCGGTTGGAGAGGCACTTAAAAAATAATAAAAATAACTGTCAAACTTCAAATATAAATTAAATTAATTTTAATTTTTAATCTCTATATTCGTACAATTAATCTTTAGTTACTTTTAACAGCCACATCAACAATTATTATTAACGAAAGAGAAAGTAACGGGAATGAAAGTCAATAAAAATAATTAGAAAGTAATTTTTTAATAATTATTTTTAAATTAGAAATTATGCTATATCTCAAAAAGTAGAATAGTAAGTGCAGCGTGCTTTTAGAAATGAAAAAAAATTCTAATACATATATTCTTAGTCGTTGAACTTAACAATTCTTAGTCGTTGAACTTAACAATTCTTAATTAGTTGCAACTTCAGAGGAATAAATATATGGATCAGAAATTAAAAAGAAAGAAGATATAATTAAGGACAAGGGAAATTACCTTCAACTTCAACGGCCGTTTTCAGTGCTTTTGTTCTCTTCTTTTTGTCTTCAATAGGTAGCTTAATCACCATCCTTTGCTGTAATTGAATGTAAAACAAGGGATAAGATTTAAACAATAATAAAAAAAACTAACTAACGGTGATGTATGGATGGGAGATCCTGTTGTCCATTCAGAGTTACATGCATTATTGTTACAAAGCCATCTCAATGACAGGACCATGCATATATTAATCATCAAAGCTAAATGAAAATGTTTGAGTGGACAAATTCAAAAGTTAAAATCCTAATTGGTTTTTAGAGATAGAATGATGAAAGTCTAGTATTTTAACTTTTATTTAATATTTATAAAGAATTTTATTTGAATTTCGAATTCATGATTTTTATGGGGGTGTTGTCATTTATCATTAGATTAAATACTAGTTTTTAAAATATTAATTGGTCATGTGCATAGATGCAGTGGCCAAAAAAACTTGGAAGCAAACTTTCTCATGAGAAAGATCTATTTAGAAACCAAAAAAAAATTTAATCAAAAAAGAAACCAAAAAAAAAAAAAAAATTTAGACAAACAGACGGGGGAGGGGTTTCGATGCCAGGTCAAAATTGTTTGATTCGTGTCAAGATTCATGTGAACAACATGTCCAATGAGCATCATACCGCATTTGGTCCAATGTCAGATGAGAATTGTCTAATACTCATCAAAATCCGTGCAGATAACATGAATGTTTGATGGGGCATCAGACTGAACAACATGTTTGATGGTCAAATTCAATCTGATCCGTATCAAAATTTGGACAAACCTAATGTTGTACACAAAATCTTAACGCGAATGGAACGACTAACCTGATATTGGTCCTATGCCGACCGCATTGATTCCTTAAACGAAGGGGTGAGAGAGGGGAGTCCGACTCTGCTAAAGAAAAGCAGTATCCTGCTTTTTCCATCCCAATCATTTAAAATTTTTCATTTGTGTATCTTAATAAAAAAAAAAATTTATACACAAATCTTAACGAATTTGAATGGTTGGGTTCAGAAAAGCAGAATATAAAAGCAGCAGAGTCGGATTCGAGAGAGAGAAAATTAAGTACTAACCTTGCTCATTTTTCTGGAATTATGGTGCCTGATCTACGCTCTATGTCAGTTGCTACGAGTTGGGGACTTGGGATTGGTACCTGTGCTTTAAATAGCAAGAGCACAGAAAGAGTAAATGATTGTAATTGGGGGAATTTCATATATACCCCTCAAAAACTTCAAAATTACGTATTCTCTCCTCTAAAGTTTGAAATTACGTATTTCCCTCTCTAAACTTCAAATACTCACAAATTTACCCATTTTATTGTCTTTTATATTAAAACTCATTCTAAATTTATAAAATACCCATTTTACCCTTTATTAAAAACGTATAAAACTCATCAGACTCAAATTTGAATCTGAACGATTCATCTACCGTCCGAACTGCTTTTAGATCTGTGCACGCAAAATCGACACAAATCTTGATGCGAACACACACATATTGAAGTGACATGCACATATCTTAATGTGATGCGCATGGATCAGAATTGCTTTAAGATCCATGCATGCTAGATCAGCGCAAATATTGAAGCGATGCACACAGATCTTAATGCGATGCGTGCGGATCGGACGGTAGATGAATCGTTCATATTCAAATTTGAGTCTGATGAGTTTTATATGTTTTTAATAAAGGGTAAAATGGGTATTTTATACATTTAGAATGAGTTTTAACATAAAAGACAATAAAATGGGTAAATTTGTGAGTATTTGAAGTTTAGAGTGGGAAATACGTAATTTCAAACTTTAGAGGGGGGAATGCGTAATTTTGAAGTTTTTGAGGGGTATACATGAAATTGCCCCATTGTACTTGTACTTGTAAAACGACTCCAAAGTCTTTGGGGAAATTTGGAAGAAACTAACCAACCGACCTTGGTGCCAACAAATATAAAGTAAGATCAGAGTATTAATTGACTATTAGTAAACAAAGGCTATCGCACTAACTGTTTCCATTTCATAAAATGAATATTCCCTGGAACCGCTGGAATCTAGAATACAGTTCCGCGTCATTACCAGTACAACATTATAATATATAATGAGTGAGGCTACGGTACTATGCATAACACGGATTGGTCTGTGCTACGGCTCAATATTTGAGTTTTCAAAATTCTAACGGTCGATCCGAACCGTTCAACATGATTATAAAATGAATATGTACTTGCAAACCAAATTTTACATTTTTTTCGAATTTTTTTACTATTTTTTTTTGATAGGTAGAAAATCACTGTTTTTAGATGGTCCAGAATTTTAAGATTAAGTGATTTTCTATCTATCTAAAAAAATAGTAAAAATGTTCGAAAAAATGTAAAATTTGGTTTGCAAGTACATATTCATTTTATAATCATGTTGAACGGTTCGGATCGACCGTTAGAATTTTGAAAACTCAAATATTGAGCCGTAGCACGGACCAATCTGTGCTATGCACAGTACTGTAGCCTCACTCATATATAATTTTCGAATTCCTATTGTCATCATAGTTACATTCTTTGTACTGATATCCCAATAAAATATGAGTAAGGTTATGATATTTTGCAATTTCGCATACATGTTTGTGTTACAGATTAATGTTTTTGTTTTCAAAATTTAAATAGTTAATATAAATTATTTAACATGATCTTTATATAAAAATGTAGTTACCAAAAAAATGTAGTTACGGACCAAAATTTACATTTTCTTAATATTTTTTAGATAGATAAAATATCAACTGATCTAAATATTATAAACCATTCAAAATAGTGATTTTCTACATATCTAAAAAATAATACAAATTTTTTAAAAATGTAAAATATAATCTCAAAATACATTTTCACATAATACATTTTCACATGAAATTCATATTGAATGGTTGGAATCGATTTTTTTAATTTGAAAATAAAAATATAAATTCATACTAGGAATTTATGTGAAATATAGCACTAACTGTTTCCATTTCACAAAATGAAATATTCCCTCGAACCACTGGAATCTAGAATACAGTTTCCGCGTCATTACCAATACAACATAATAACACTAGCCGGAGGCCTCGCGTTGCTCCGGCAATTGCCTTTGAGGCATAGGAAAATGTATATTAAATATATATATTAGTTATGTATCAACAGATTAATTAGCCTTGCTAGAATTCTTCTACAAGGTATATCCTAGAATCCATTGACACAATTATTACAATTGATGGCCCAAGGGAAGCATAAACAATCAAGAAAATTTAATTAGAGCTAGGCAACAAAGTCCTTCTCAATTTCCTTTTTCCATACTGCTTCAGTTCATTAGAGGAAAGGCTACGAAAAAGGCAATAACCAATCTTAGTGTTCTGCATGTGTTGTTCCAGTGGTGCACGGTGCATTGCAAGCTTAACTCTAATTTACCTTCCAGCAATCTTGTGGTCATTTTTAGCTCAATTGCACGCAGGGCATCTGGAACAACAGCACCTAAATAGAAATATAAAAATAAATGGATGCAGTAATTGACTGTCTGCATGTGATTAAATCATCTTCACTTGTATTGCAAGTCTGCAATTTAATTTAAAGTGATTAAGGTTGTCAATCTATGTTAGATTAATGGATGAATAGTGTTTAAAAGCATTGCAAGCTTAACTCTAATTTAGCTTCCAGCAATCTATGTAAGATTAATGGATCATGATGTTTAAAATCTATGTTAGATGCATGAGGCTCTCCAGTTTCACAATGCGCCATTGCCGGCCAATTTGACCCTAGCTCTTCCAATCGCCTCACATATCACTCCTAACTTGGCACATCCTTTTTCAAGTCATAACCATAACAAAATGAGAAACCAACCAACCACGATTCCAATTTTAGTTTAGGCTACCATTGCTTAAGTCAAATAAAGTTGCCAGTACCACAAAATGAATCATACCACATTACACAAACTATGATAATATCAGCTTTTGTTGCCCAATCAACCAACAAAGTCTCCCCACATTTGCCTGATTTGAGTAAAAAAACTGAAAAATTAACATTATGACGTTCCTATCTCTCGATGAAAGAATTTCCTCAAAGAATATAATTATCTCCAAACAATAAAATTGAGGACGATTGTAAGATCTCAATCCATTACATGATCAGAAGCGTAATCGCCAATCGGTAGAAACAGTTGATGAGATACTTGTGATAACAAAATGTATAAAAGAAAACATTAATTCAATAACGCAACAAACGAAAGCAAGAAAGAAGCAGATCTATCTATCTAAGAGAGAAAAACAGACCTTGATCGCTTGAGCGGAGAGAGATAGAGACGTTGACAGCTTGAGCCGAATATGATTGTGTTGCATCCATGAATTATCACAATTGTTCTAAAATTGATAAGTCGAGCTTTAATAACTTTATAAAGAGATTTAAAAAGTGTCATAGAATCAAGGTTAATTATTTGAGCTATTAATATTACTTAGAAGAACTTAAAATTAAATTTACATGTTCTAAATACTTTCAAATTTTTAAGCAGTAAAATGAGCCTAGCACTTTTAACAAAAACACAATTATTTGTCTTTGGTACATAGATTTCTGCCCTATACCAGGAAGACCCATATAATCTGTTCTTTGACTGGTACCGCATCCTCTGGTGAGCAATTCTATTTAGTCAAAAGGTTATAGATGGAAGCTTTCTATTGATAAGTGATGTGAATCAGGAGATTGTTTTTATCATTAATAAAAGACTCAATTATTGAAAGGCATAAGAATAATGAGGTGTCAAATATCTGACCTTTAAAAACTTGAATAAAACTATAATCAGTTAAGCTTGGTACATACCTTTATTGCCAGAAACACCGATAAATGCAAGCATTGCATAAATCTCCTATTTGAACAAATAAATAATTATTTGTTTCCCAGTTGTCAGATTTTAAGTAGCTCATCATTTGAATTTTTCATTTGTTATACAACTTATGTTAATGAACTTTAGGAAAAGTAGAAACACTATGTTGTGGCCTGTAACACTGTTATGCTTGGCCTATTTTAAAAAGGAAAAAAAAAAAAACTGACTTTCAACACTCTTATGCAACACTCCAATCTTACAGATTAATTGTATAATTAGTATCAAATTGAGAAGCCAATGTATTTCCTGTATGCAACTTAGAAAAAAAATGAATCGTAAAAAAATGACCATATCATAATTGTGTATGACACAATTTCTTATATCAACTAAGCGAAAAAATGTAAATTAAAAAAGAAAATAATGAAGCAAACTGATATAAAATCCTAAACCCTAAAATTACCCACATCGCAGGGAAAAGGAGGACAAATTTCGTGGGAGATTGCAATTTTTGAAAATATAAACAATTGACAGGAAAAAAAGAGAATTAATTTGATTCGAGATTCCATTTTTTTAGAATGATCAAGAATAAACCCTAAATCCTAAATTGAATGAGAAAATAATGAGAAAGAGGAAGAGAAATAAATGCCTGAACGTAGAGAGACAGAGAGAGAGAGAGAGAGAGCAGAAGAAACGCAGATCTTTCAATCGTCGACGGCAGGATGGAGCAAACGTGAGCAGGCCAGCAAGTGAGGCGCGTGGCGCGCGAGAAGCTGTTGATGACACGAAGAGCGCAGAATAGAGAAAAGAGAGACGGAGATGGTCGTCGGCGAACAAAATAGAGAGAAGAGTGATGGAGAGGAAGAAATTAAATTTTTTTTAAAGGGAAAAGGGGTGATTTTTAGGTGAGCAGTTTATTGGAAGATGGAGACGACGATGGGTTCCTCTGTAAACATCTGGAAGGAGGTAATTACAGCGGAGAAGGGACCCACTTGTCAGAGAATAGGTTAAGTGGAACATAGATCGAACGATGAAGAATTGAGAAGCAAACACGCGTTCCTGGAAAAAAAACAATGAAAGCCACACGTCGTCGGTAGATTGAATTTAGTAAAGTTTGATAAATCACCAACCGCTGAAAGCAAATCCTACGCAAGAGAATTGAGATGGCACTGTAGATAATACTGTTCATCTACAGTAACCGGACATCCCGGATTATATCTACAGATACAGATAGATATCATTTTCGGATTCCTATTGTCATATTACATTCTTTGTACTGATATCCCAATAAAATATGAGTAAGGTTATTACATTTTAATTTTTTTTAATAGTTTTTAATTTTTTTTAATAGTTTTTAATATTTTTTAAGATGGATAAAAAATAACTTGATCTAAATATTTGAGACCATAAAAAATAAGTGACTTTCTACATATCTTTAAAAATAATACAAATTTTTAAAAAATATAAAATTGGTCTCGATGTACAATTTTTACTTGAAAATTATATTGAACAATTTGAATCGACTTTCTGAACTTTGAAAATAAAAATATGAATTCATTGTACAAGCTTATGTGCGCAATGCAAATTAACATATTCTCACTCAAATTGGAGCCAGCAAAAAACCCAAAAAACAAATGCATTATCTGAGATAACCGCCTGGTTTATATCGTAGCACAACAAACAGTACTATCCGAAATTAGATGCATTGCAAATTTGCAAATATTCATTCATGCATGGTCACCTGACATCTCGTCCATTCTAGTAAAACTGGAGAAGAACAATGTGCAGTAGTTCAATGGGTTAGTGTTACTAAGGGCGGACACAGGATTTCTACCGAGGACAGACAAGAATCGAATTCAAATTCATTAACTAATCGGGTACTTAAAAAAAAGTTATTCTAATTTACTTTCCTAAATTTATCCTAATTGAAAGCATTAAAGTAAATTAGGTTTCTAAATTGAATACACCATAATTTATGATACCAAATACCAATATAAATAAAAATCTGATGAATAAATTACCAAATTCATACAATTGCAAAGTTGGAGCATTTGTCGTTGCACAGTTAAGAAGCTTGAGTTGAGACCTTTTAAGTTTTGATTTAAGCAAAAAGAAGAATTAATTGATCTCGAACTAGGGGCGGAAGACTTTCATGGGATTGCCACCTTTCAGAATAAAAATGAAATTATAAAGTAGAGAGCATGAGAGGGATTTTCTTTTTGTTTAGGCGAGTTAGGTAGTTCGATTTTTTTTTGAGAGCGGAGAGTCAGAGAGAGAGATGAGAGTCGCTGGTTATAAATTTTTTAAACAGGTTCGAAGAGAGATGAGAGCCAGAGAAATAATAGCAAGCCTGTTATCATTACAGAGCAGATTTCAAGGCCGCCCCTGAGTGTTACAGTGCAGATCACAGAAGCAAAGAACTTAGTCTACTTGAAAACACGCTTTATGAATTGTTATGGCAATATCTTATCAATTAGACTCAGCAGCCAGAGCATTTCCAACTCAGCAATCCGTAAAAAATAAAAAATAACTGTAAAACACTGTTTAAAAATTAAGTTCTTTTTAATTTCTTAACCCCTCCATCTCAAAAATTGAGTCAGAGCCAATAGGAAAGAAAACAAAAGAGTCTGAGTCAATAGGAAAGAGAGAGAGAGTATCAGCATGTCCAAAATAAATTGTTTGCTTTATAAGTAAATTTGTTTTTTTAGAAATCGGCCTACAACCCAGTAATTATATTAGCAATTTAAAAAAAATCACCATTGTAGATGCTCTTATCTCAGTTATGTCATTGTCAATGCATATTAGCATCATATAAAGCCTATATACATGCGCCATTAGGAAGAAAACAGAGACAGATAAATAATTAACTTAAATTATATTCCTTTTATTACTCCCATAATCAAATAATTTATATTCTATAATAGTATCTTATACTGGAAATTGAAGGCACTGCCATGAATTTTTTTCGTTAATATATATATATTTTTAAAAGAAACACAATTTGTTAATGGTTTATATTTTGCAAGGGAGAAAAGTGCATATTATGACATGTTTCGTTCATTTGAATAAGCACCTTTCAATCTTGGGGTTTTCTATTAAAGATTTTATTAATTTAATTTGTTTTGAATATTTTTTTTTATTTTTTTATCATTAATCATAATCTTATATTTGTAAAATGCTCTAAATTCTAGGAGGCAAAGAAGTTGAAACAAAATGAAATTAGTTATACTGTATACCGTTAAAAGATTAACGAAATAATTCAAATTATAAAAAAAAAATACAATTTAATCACAACCATCAACTTATTCTTACTATTACATTACTTTATACAATATCACTTTTTTTTAACACCTACTAATTTACATTCTGTGCATCTACCAAATACGATTAAGAAAACCAATCATTCTTTACATTACATATTACACAACTAAGGCTTTGGTAATATGCATATTACGAATCAATTCGTATTATGGATCCATATTCTATTTTTAAAATTTGAACGGTCAATCCGAATCGTTAAATATGATCTCTATACAAAAAATGTACTTAGAAACCAAAATTTATATTTTTAAGAATTTTTTACTATTTTTTTAAATAGATAGAAAAACACAGCTTCTAAATGTGTTCAGAATTTTTAGATCAAGCAATTTTCTATCTATCCACAAAATAGTAAAAAAAAATATCTAAAAAATCTAAAATTTGGTCCGAATACATTTTCATATGAAGATCATGTTTAACCGTTCAAATCGACTGTTTAAATTTTTAAAAATAAACATATAAATTCATGGGACGAATTAATCTGTAACATTTGTTTTTTTTTTAGTAAAGTTAGAGGTCAATCCACCCAACTATTTAA
This sequence comes from Carex kokanica, assembly GCA_025461125.1. Classification (NCBI taxonomy): domain Eukaryota; kingdom Viridiplantae; phylum Streptophyta; class Magnoliopsida; order Poales; family Cyperaceae; genus Carex; species Carex kokanica. The sequence continues at coordinate 107,403 of JAJGRX010000745.1, forward strand.
TACTCCTATTATTACAACAAATAATTTCTCCCATCTGAGTTTCGAACTCATGACCTCTCACATAGAGACCATGTGCCTTTGCCACTAGACCAAAGACTAGTTCTTATTAATCTGTAACATTTATATTATCATATGCCCACTCTATATATTGTATATTATTCATACTCAATGCATCTATAAAAACGTGGAAGAGGATAACCATACGGTGATGGAACACCATATTGGTAGTTGGGGTAATATTCTCTTTGGGTGGAATATTCCTCTGCAGACGTCACACTGATGACATCAGCATAACCTAATTTTTTTCGTAGGAGAATCGTCAGTTTAATCACATCCGTCCCTTCCCCAATCAAAACAAGCCGATTATCATCACCTAGGGTAACTGATATGACTCCTAAAGTAAATGAAGAAAACAATAGTTTATTAGTTTCGGTTTCTCATTTTCTCTATTACGTGCTCTAGTTTATTAATTAGAATAGTTGGAGTTGTAAGATTTAGAATTAATAGTGTTACTTTAAAAACGGTTATTTACTATTTTTATGAACTATTATATTATGAACCAATGTTAATTTAATACTATTTCGACAAAACAAATTTCGAATTGCTGAACAAAAATGAAAATATCAACATTATTTTGATATTTAGAGGTCTATGTGGTCCTCGTAAATGTAAACATATAAAAAAAATTGACCTTAGATGCAACTTGCAAGGAGTAATAAAATATAGGTCTTAGAAATTGAACAGGTAGAAAATATAACCTTCTACTCCGACAGCCGTTTCGAGTGCTTTTGTTCTCTTCTTTTTGTCTTCATGAATTGATAACTTAATCACCATCCTTTGCTGTAATTGAGTATAAAACAAGGGACAAGATTTAGAAAAGAACAACCAAATATGATTTGTGTGGTAGCGAGATCTTGTAATCCAAAATATGAAAGTTACATTATTATTACAATGCCATCGCAATGACAGGAGCATGCATGTCTCAAGTAATCATCACAGCTAATTGGAATGCTTTATTGAAGTTCAAAAATTAAAATCCTATTTGGTCAGGTGCGCATAAGTACAGTAGCCGAAATTTCGAAAGAAAAATTCTCATGATAAAGAGCTATTTAGACGAAGAGAGATATATATATCTTGGCAGATGCTGCCAAGTTTTTCAAAAAGAGAGAGAGAGAGAGAGAGAGAGAGAGAGAGAGAGAGTACTAACCATGACCATTTTTTCCGGAATTATATGTGCTTTACGACAATTGCAGCGCTATACGATTTGGGATTGGTACTTGTGCTTTAAATAGCAAGAGCACTGCAGAATAAATGTCTATTGTATATAATATATATTTGTATTTATACGTATAGGACGACTTTCCCAGTAAGTCTTTGGAAGAAAATTTGGATGAAAGTACTATCATAAACCAACCGACCTTGGTGCTAAAAAATAAAATATATGTTCATAATATTGACTATTCGTAAATAAATAATATTATTGTCTCCATTTCATAATATGAAATATTCGCTGGAACCGCTGGAATCTTCTAGGATATATACAGTTTTTGCGTCAATACCAGTACAGCACTACAGCATAATAATCTACTATAAAATTGCATTGCAATTTGCAAAATTTCCATTCTTGGTCCAATCTGACATCCCGTCCATTCTGGTAAAACTGGAGACGAACATAGTTCAATGGGAGCCTCGTTAGTCGTTGCGATGGAGTGAAGCAAAGGGCTTGGTCTACTTGAAAGCCAACGGGAAAATTTACGAACAAAAGAGAAACACGCTTACTACGCTAAACTTGGGGGTAACGTAAAATTTTCTTGGGTATCTCTCCGAAAAAAGAAAAATTGACTCTTTCAATTTTTCTTACTGCGGTGAAAAAATAAAAACGGAGTGAATACGAATTAATTGGATGAGGAATAATTATATTTTTATGTTTCGATACATTGATAGTCCTTCCGTAACCTAATTAATTTTATCAACACTGTTCTAGTATTTATGTCAAATTTATAAGCATTTTTTTTCCAACCACCCAACTATTTAATACCTTTGTTATTACAACAAACAAAATTCTCCATTTAAATTTCGAATCTATAACCTCTTCCATTAGAGACCATGCATTTGCCACTGTATCAAAAACTAGCTTTTACTTGTAAGCATTTGTTTAGAATGTAAAGTTAATCAATACTAAATGTAATAGTAGAGAGAGACAGAGAGAGGGGGGTTGTATGACTTGCCGAAATTTTTATTAATACTCTAAAAAAAATAACAAATATGCCCTCCATATGAAAAAAAATTTCAAAAACGTCCTGACTGCCCCATGTTTGGGCGGTCACCTCTTAATACCAGACCGCCCCACGTTTGGGCGGTTTGGTGTTTAACTATTTGTTTTTTTTAAATGCTATTTTTTATAATGCTGTATTTTTTATGTTAAAATTTTGTTTAATTTTGTAATTTACAGTTATATTTTTATAATAATTTATGGTTATAATAAGTTATAATGATGATTATATTTTTATTTGTTATAATGTTTTATTGTAGTTTTATTTGCTATAATTTATATAATAATTTATAATTGACGATTATAATTTTATTTGTAGTAATGTTTTATATATGTTATATATTATTGTAGTTTTATTTGTTATAATTTTGTTTAATGTTAAATTGGTTTTATTCGACTAGATAAACAACAAAACTAAATAATCTAAATGGTAAGTCTACAACATAAAATCTAAACAATTAATCTAAACATAAAATACTACAAATTTGTCTACCTAAAAAAATAAAAAACTAACAACGAGGGCGGTGACGACCGGAGAGATCCAACCTAGCAGTTGGATGGCGGTCCTTGGGTGGCAGCTGACGCCTCTAGTGAACCTCCTCTTCGTCATCTTGGAGATCGTCCACATCCATCTCTGACGCCGCACCGGTCGCCCATAGATCGTTCTCGTGCAAAGATTACTGTGTACGGTGGACCCATGGGAGATCCTCTTGGATCACCGGCTGTGTACGCATCTCCCATAGATCGACCTCCCAAGTATAAGGATACGTGGCCGAAGGCGGTGTGCTAAATATAGCAGAGACAAATACATCTACAGCTTGTGCCCCACTCCCACTGGCCTTGTTGTTGTGCGCTCACTTTGCGGTTGGATTTTCGTGGATGGATTTTCGTGGATTCGAATCGGACCGTCTCGATCCAAAACCCAAAGATTGGGTTACTTTAGGGGATCCGGACCCAGTCCTTGAGCTGGTTTGGCTGTGGTTGTGGTAGAGGGAATTGGTGCACTTATGTACCCGGCCTAAATCCCAGTTTTCAAAATATTAGGGGCCTTATTGCAATTTTCAATTACTTAAAGTTGGTTTGTCGTGGATTTGTTTGATTGTTTCTAGATTCTTTGAGTATGAGATTTATTCCATTTTCCAATCTTGTGGCACCCACCATGACATTTTGACTTTCAGATTGCTATATTTCCCGGATATTGGTACCTTCTCCTACGGGTTTGTTTCTAGATGCATTCAACTTCAAGTATGAGATTTATTCCATTTTTAAATCTTGTGGCACCCCCTGTCATGATATTTTGACTTTCAGATTGCTATATTTTCCAGGTTTTGGTAGCTTTTCCTACGGTAAATATGTATTGAGTGAGTGTGAGGCTATGGTACTATGCATAATATATATTGGTCAGTACTATGGATTAATATCTTCATCTTCAAAGCTCAAACAATTGATCTGAACCGTTCAACATGATCTCCATATGAAATTATATTTGTAGATCAAATATTATATATTTTGGAACTTTTTTTACTATTTTTTAAGATAGATAGAAAATCACTTGATCTAAACAATCTTGACTGTTCAAAAGTAGTGTTTTTTTACCTATCTAAAATAATAGTAAAAAATTCTAAAAAATATAAAATTTAGTGTGCAAGTATATTTTCATATGTTAATTATGTTAAACGGTTCAGATCGACTAATTGAACTTTGAAAAGAAAAATATTGTTGTGTAGTACAGACCAATCTGTGCTATGCATAGTACCATAGCCTCACTCATATGTATTTTAGAACATTTCCATGTGTTATTTCTTGATACTAAAAGAAAATCCAGAAGTTGGTTAGTAGATTAGTAATGTAGTTGCAACTGATTGTCTGGCTGTGGTTTTGGTGAGAGAAGAATCATTGGTCAGTGGTCGCATGTGTAAGGTGAATTTGAAAAAGATCAGGGGCCTGGATGCTAATTTCAGTAATTGTGAGGTCATAGAGGAGTCCTTGTGTGCCCTGTGGTGGATCTAACTTCTTATTTCGGATCGATCTATTCTTACTTCGATTTGATTTGGATAGTTCCCTTTATGAATTAGTTAGACTTTCATGGATCACTTACTCATGTATATATTTTAACAGAACATCAGCCTTTTGCAAATAGAAATACAGATAATGCTTTTCTTTAAGAAAAACTAAAAGCAAACACCAATGCCAAACGAAATATTTGTGCTCCACTCCAGCGCAAACTAACTGGTAAAAATTGATGTACATTTCTGCTGCTGAGTGATTTGCTCTTGCTATTTTATTCAAAGGGCTTTCAGTTTATTGAACCAATTTCCACATTGAATCCTATAGCAACATTCTACTCTAAAAGACTAAAAATGAGTACATCAGAAATATGATATTTATCCGAACTACTAATTTAAAACCCCCTATCCTTGGATCTCAAAGAGATAAACAAAGACAACAAATTTATAGATGCTCTTCTCCAGTACTCTAACCAATTCATTTACACTAAGCTATAGAAATTGTAGTGATCATAAGCACCCTCATGGTACACGTATGGATATGAGTAAGAGTACTGGTACGGATAAACCAGTGGCTGTACATTCTTGATTTCGCCTTGTGGTTGGTTTTCCTTCTTTTCTTTTTTCTCATCCCCTGAGGTTACACTGATCAGATCAGCGCAACCCAATTTCTTCCTTAATAGAGTCGTCAGAATGATCGCATCTGTACCATCACCAATAACAACTAGCTTATCACCGTCCACTGTGACAGACTGAACACCTATAAAAAAACAATGCACACTAACATTAGAACAATAACTAAAAACCAATTTACTAATCACAATAACAACAACTATCTTTAGATTAGAGTGCTCTTTCTTTCTTTTTTCCATGAAAATAACAACATATGCATTTGCTTACTAATCACAATTATAACAACTATCTTTAGATTAGAGTGCTCTTTCTTTCTTTTTTTCATGAAAATAACAACATATGCATTTGCTTCATGTATGAACCAAGAAACATAAATTAAAATTTTTAAGGATTGGCATGGACTCTCCCTGTGTTTTATATTTTATTAAAAGAGTAGATTGGCTTAGAACAGAAAAAAAAAAAAAAAAAAAAAAAAAAAAAGATTAGAAGTTTTAGATTTGTTTCCAAAAACTTCTTGGGCCTATTTAGCTGCCCCAAAACTTAATTCTATCATCACAGGCACTGAAAATACTGATAAATTCACCATTCCAAGAGAACTTTTGTTATATTCTGGAACATAGTAAATATGTTTAATTAAGAAAATTACATTTATTTTGTTAAAAAAGCTATATATAGCAAGATTACTTCAGACTTTTTTCTGAATAAGAAATATTGGTATTTGCCATAGTGCATTTCTAAATTCATCAAAAATAGTTTTATGGAAGAATTGTTCATCAGAACAACAAAGTCAGATTTAGCTGAATGTATAACAGTATAAGTCCTTTAGTTGAGAATTATTGTCCAAGTCAAATCAAATAAGGGTAAACAATCCCTAATTAATTCACAATTTATATATTTTTAAAAAGATATTATAAATTAAGAAGTGAAATAATTAAGAAAAATACCATTCATGGTAACAGCAATTTTGAGTGCTTTTGTGCGCTTCTTTGCATCTTCAAGTGACAGCTTCACTACAAACTTTTGCTGCAATAAATTAAATAATATATATATTAATTACACTTTCACTTCTTAACTTCGACCCCAAAAAAATGCGATTAACATTTAACAACACAATCACATCAGATCGTTCATCTGCCAGCTGATCATTACCAGTAAATTTACCATTGTATTATTTAAAAAAAAAAACACACACACACACACACAGAAAGTGTAAGGTATAACAAACCTTAGTCATCTTCTTTGTTCTTTTCTTGATTTTGACAAGTTATCTTGGATTTCTGGAAGGGGCAGAGACTTGGGACGGGTGAGTGTTGGTTTGAGGCTGTGTATTCGGTGAGTCAATTTGATGAGTGAGATAACAAGTGAGTCAATTTGCCTCAAATTTATAGAGAAATTAGAAGTCTGGGGATGACGATCTGAGGAAGCATGCTGGAAGGAGACTCAGTCACACTAAAAGGCATTTCGAAGTCGTTGCTTCCAAAGACGCGGTTATCGGACCCCATTTATCTCGAGAGTGCGATCACTATTCAGTGTGGCCGTGGTTCACTGGATTTCTTCACCTTTTGGGGTGGGGTTCATTTGTCAGGTGATTGCTACGGGTTATGGGGTATCCTACGCATGAGAAAATCAGATTACCTAGTAAAACAACTCGAGCCTCGAGGTCATATCTTAATACAAGTTTACGCGTACTTAGTTTTCTTTTTTATTGCTTCATTTGGATTTTTTTTGTAATAATGGAGACGGCAGTTTTAGATTCTCTCGGTGGCTCGGTGCTTAGACAAAAATTTGTGGGTCCAGATGACAATAGATCTGTAATTTTAAATAGAAACTACAGATCGGAAAAATTAGCTAGATGACAATTGCCCTTTAACCCTCCCCTCCCCTCCTCTCCGAATTCATATCACTCAAGGTAAATCAAATTTTGAGTTTAGATCTATATTGCTTGATCTAATTTGGTATGAATATTAGACCGATCTGATTTGGTACAAATATTAAAGAGGTGTGCGCATTTTACTTCAGTCCGGATTGATTTGGATTCAAACTTTTAAAGATTTTTCTCAGAGGAACCGGTCTTCCTCACTCCTAATTCCTTCATCATAAGAGGATCAAATATATATTGATTGTACCGGTACTAATATATGAACTGATATCAAAAGAGTAATAAATAATTCAATAAATAATTATATTGGTTAGGATAATAATACCGCTATAATAAGTTACATCTCTTTCATGGATACTGTAGTGACCGATAAAAGAAAGTGGTGTACGTTTTCTATCGGTTCTTGAGGGCGCAACCGATAGAATACTGTTTTTACTTATTTACTAACTTGCCGCGACATCATTGGTCTATCAGCTTGAGACCAAGATCGGTTTAAACTGTTAGAAAATCTCATTTATGTAATAGTGTACCGAATTAAGAAAAGTAATTCCTTCATAAACTAAGGAGACAAATGAGGCTTAATCAAAGAGAAATGCTACCTTAAGAATTCGGATAAAAATGACTTAAACGTAAAAATTCGGGTAAAATAAACAAAAGTTAATTCTTACTAAGGAGATGTTGTTTGGATAGATTAAATTTTTAAGAAGTTTAAAAAAAGTTCAAGGAGTATTAAGTAGGAGTTGCCCAAGGACCTCTTGATAATTAAGTATTGGTGATGTGATGTTATGTACCGGGTGCTCGGATATTCATCTGTTACGCCGGTCCAGATGGTACCTTAAGAATTCGGACAAAAATGACTTAAATTTAAGAATTCAGGTAAAATAAATAAAAGTTAATTCTTACTAAGGAGATGTTATTTGGATGGATTAAACTTTTAAGAAAATTAAAAAAAATTCAAGGAGTATTAAGTAGGAGTTGCCCAATGGCCTCTTGATAATTAAGTATTGGTGATGTTATGTACCGGGTGCTCGGATATTCATCTGTTATGCCGGTCCAGATGAAGAGATGAGTATTTATCTTATTTTAGATCAACTATAAATAACACTTGACTCAATATTAAAAAAGAAACAATGGATAACTCTATTGTTCTTTGAGCCTAATTAATTCCTTATTAAGACCTAATCAATTCCTTACTACGACAAAGGCGTCCCTTCGTCGCTCTTTGTTTGACGAATGACGAGTGATCCAAGCCAACGGACCTGGTCAGTTCGGTGACAAGACCTAATCAATTAATCATAATCAATTCCTTATTCTAACTACCCAATTCGCTCTTTCCTGTACACTACTGTTACCTTCAAAAGTAATCATTTGAATAGAATTTAATAAAGACCTAATTACTTTCAATTTAACAAGAAAAATACTGGTTTGATTTCTCACCGAGAAAATATTTCTTCATTATTTTTGCGTCAGCCAGCAATAGTCAATTACTCACCGTATCAGTGAAAAGTACTTATCATTTCATTGTTGATAAATCAAATTGAAATTCCATAGATCTGTGGATCTTCCTCGTGATTTAAGCATTACAAAGTCCAAAAATCGGATCGTATAGGATCGAAGTCAAAATGAAGATCTTTATGGATATTAAATAGTAATGGTTCAACCTCCAACCTTTATTAATAATAAAATCTAAAATACGGACGGTAGAGAACAGATAGATTTTTCATCGAATAATCTCATATCTGATTTTTAAAAAGAAGTTCGAGGCTAATTTAAGTTTTGCTTTTACTGCAAAACGAATAGCCAAATTTGAACTCTGACAACAATGGGTATTGAATAAAAAGATAATAATCGTAGTGACATCATATCGACAAGCCCTTAACTGTTAGTAGGGACTAGGGATCCGAATTTTTTATTAATATCCAAAAATTAAATAAAATTACCAAAAATGACCATGTCAGATCTGAAATTCGAAAAATACCCATTCCGGAAAAAAAATTTCCGAACTAAGCCTCTAACTTCGGAAAATTTTTTTCCGAACTTAGCTCTCTATTTCCGGAAAAAAAATTTCCGAACTAAGCTTCCAATTCCGGAAAAAAAATTTCCGAACTCTAAGTTCGGAAAAATTTTATCCGAACTAAGCCCTATAAAATCCGACCCAGCCCAGCCTATTTCGGTGCCTCTCCTCCCTCCCAGCGCAGCAGCCCGCAGCCGGCCCGAGGTAAATTTTTTTTTTTTTTTTTTTTATATTATTTAATTATTTAGTTTAAATAGTTTAAAATTTGTAGAATAGTCCAGAATAATTTAAAATTTATAGAATGGTCCAGAATAGTTTAAAAAATATCAGAATAGTCCAGAATAATTTAAAAAATTACAGAATAGTCCAAAATAGTTTAGAAAATACCAGAATAGTCCAGAATAGTTTAAAAAATATCAGAATAGTCCAGAATAGTTTAGAAAATACCAGAATAGTCCAGAATAGTTTAAAAAATACCAGAATAGTCCAGAATAGTTTAAAAAATACCAGAATAGTCCAGAATAGTTTAAAAAATACCAAAATAGTCCAGAATATTTTAGAAAATTACAGAATAGTCCAGAATAGTTTAGAAAATACCAGAATAGTCCAGAATAGTTTAGAAAATACCAGAATAGTCCAGAATAGTTTAAAAAATACCAGAATAGTCCAGAATAGTTTAAAAAATACCAGAATAGTCCAGAATAGTTTAAAAAATACCAGAATAGTCCAGAATAGTTTAGAAAATACCAGAATAGTCCAGAATAGTTTAAAAAATACCAGAATAGTCCAGAATAGTTTGAAAAATTACAGAATAGTCCAGAATAGTTTAGAAAATTACAGAATAGTCCAGAATAGTTTAGAAAATACCAGAATAGTCCAGAATAGTTTAAAAAATACCAGAATAGTCCAGAATAGTTTAAAAAATACCAGAATAGTCCAGAATAGTTTAGAAAATACCAGAATAGTCCAGAATAGTCTGAAATGATTTAGAATTTTTTCAGGAACCTCTTTTTTTCTCGGATCCCTTTCGGAGCTCTGACTGTCTGATCACTCGGCTCTTCGATTGAGGTTTTTTTTAACTTTTTTTATTATAATTTTAATTTATAATACAATTAATTAGTTTATTTTAAATAATTTAGAATATTGTCCGAATAATTTAGAATTTGTCAGAACCTTCCAAAATGGCCCTGAATATTTTAGAAAATACCAAAATGGTTCAGAGTAACTTAGAAAATATCAGAATGGTCCAGTATTATTTAGAAAATAGCAGAATGGTCTAGAATAATTTAGAAAAATTAAAGATAATTTAGAATATTGTTCGAATTTTGTAGTATGGCAGACTTAGTACTGAAGCATACATTTAGCCCTTTGTTGTGGATAGCTCACGGCAATCATAGGGTATCTCAGGCGTCGAAGGAGGTAAACATTTACTTATTTTGTTTTTCATAACTCGGTTAGTAATCAAATTATATTGTAATTAATTTTTTTCTCTAATTTAGAGCAAAGAAATTTTAACGGTGAGACACTATCGACACAAATGCGAGTATCACAAGGACTATGCACCGGTATTAATTCGAATGGGCTTATATCAGCTCGCGACAATGCCTGATATTGCCCTCGATGCTGCTCTTATTCATGCACTTGTTGAGCGGTGGCGTCCGGAGACGCACACCTTTCATCTTCCTTTCGGAGAGATGACAGGTATTAACTAATTCAAATAAATTTGTTTTTTAGTTTCTTACTGACATGCAAAAAAAAATTACAGTAACGTTGGAGGATGTGAGCTGTTTGTGGGGTTTACCTATTTCGGGGGAGCCTGTAACGGGAATTACAGACGCGGCGAGTATTCATGGCCGACTGTATGAGCTGCTAGGCATCAAAGATAATGAAATCAAGGGGTTCATGAAAAAGATGGGAAAGGATGCGAGAACGTCCGACATGCTTTTGGCAAAAAAAGCGCTCCGTGAGCGCTTCAGAATACTGCCCACCGGTGCGAGCGAGATAGAAAAGAAATGGTTAGTATTTTTTTCTATTTAAAACCCTATTCGTATTTTGCATTTTCAATAATGTGCTCACATTTTAATATTTGGTGATCAGGTATGTCCGTGCATTTATCCTTGACATGTTAGGGAATACCATGTTTGCCGACAGTAGCGGGGACGGGATACCGTTGTGGTATCTCAACATGGTGGACAATTTAGACGATCCGAGGAATTACAACTGGGGCGGAGCTGTTCTCGCCTATTTATATCGAAATCTATGCCTCGCATGTAATCCTAGCTGCCACTCTATGCATGGTCCCACGATGCTTCTGCAGCACTGGTCGTGGAGCCGATTTCAAGTTCACCGGCCGTTATTTCCGAGATCTCAACCGACATGGGGCAGGGAAACAGAAGATACTTGCCCAGCTTATGGTGAGCTATGGAAAGGCCCACATGAGTGGGAGAGCTCGTCGCATTCAAAACCCACCGGTCCAGGTATCCCCCGTGATCAAATTCAGCTATTGACGGATAACATGGTGGACTGGCAGCCGTACGCGCATGTTTACCACAATCTTTCGAGAAGAACTCGGGCGGACCAGGTATATTGTAATAAATTCGCATACTTTCTCCTATTTATGTCATCATAATTATAAATTCGGTATAACATTTCAACTATATTTTTCAGCCGTACTACTTGTACCACGGTCCTCTTATTTTTTATTGGATTGTGGAGCATCACAATCCTGATCGGTGCATGCGACAATTTGGAAGATGGCAAGAAATTGCGCCACCGCCCCCTCCCTTGGATAAGGACGATCACGAAGAGCTACACAAGTAATATTCGCACTATTTATGTGGTTTATTTATTTTTGTGTACTTATGTACTTATTTATTTTACTAATATTGTAAACAGGTTGAAATGGGGCTCAAAGAGGAATGCGAACTGGGCGGACGTGCACCGCCGACATGTGACCCATGCGACACAATATGCACAACATGTGCACGAGGTAGGACATCCGTGGGATCCGAGTGACATTGTAAAATATCGAACATGGTACCAGAAGAATGGCATGGCATCTGTCTTCCTGTTTGGTCAGCACGTGTTCGGAATGGATCGCAATATTCCGGTTCATAGAGACGAGCATTCGAAGTCCGGATACGTTCCCAGTGGATCGACATTTGTTCGAAATGTAAATATTTCTAACTCTGGAATTTATAAAACACTTATTACATATCATTTCTTATATTTCGACCATGTGTACAGGCATTGCGTGGGATTGGAGAGTTGGCACATGGCACAAAAACATTCTTCACCAAGGGTCTCCGTGCAATTGGCAAGGGGAAAATGAGGCTAGGTAGTCGACTTTGCAGTGATAATGGTTACGGAGACCGTGCGCGTGCCATGTTGGATGAGTCGGGGGTCCCACCTAATTGGGAAGACATTTCATCCACCGAGAGTGCGCCGCTGGGAACGGAGCCATTCCCAGCGGCACCTGTATTCGAAGGCCCAGATCCAGTGCAGGGTTGGTTGTATGATGGCTCTCAATGGAGAAGTTATATTTTGCCAGGACAGTTCGATCAGGTTACTCCACCAGCACATGCAGACGCCGGACAGGTATGAATTCAAATTACTAGAAGCTGATTTCAAATTTAGTTTATAGTTAAAAAACTGTGTATGAATTAAAGGCACAGGGGTACGGCATGCCGCGATCATCATCGATGCACGAGATGCCGCGATCATCGAAACCGAATTCTATAAATTAACAATGCCATCTCAACCGTCTTCTAGAACTTAATAAATATGCCTCAGAAATAACATACTACTTCTGAAACTACATTTTCGACAAAACGAAGAAAAATACATAGAATGAAAACATTCAGAACTATTAAACTACATTTTCGACAACAGAATGAACAACATACTACTTCTGAGCACACATGTTATTTTCTACGACGCAGACTAAAATTCAGTCCGATGGTGCGCCAGGAGGTTGTACTTCTTCTTGCTGAGTGCTCTGCCACTTCTTGCGCCTGTCTTGCTGCCTCCTCTACATTGCAATTGGATCATGTATTAAATCGTGAATTTAATTAAAACAAGCATTTATAATTTTACCTGCTGCATTCCGATCAATTGTACCTGCTGCATTCCGATCAATTGTCTCACGATGAGGCTGATGTCCGAGTCTCCGACCACGCATCCTGTCCATTTCCATCGGTATGCGGTCGTGCCTTCTCCTTCCTTTTTTGATCAGTCTCTTCTCAGGTATAATTTTTGGGCTGTTGTATATAGGCCATTCATTTTGGTTGCCTTTCGGTCCCCAATGACCGCCCCATGTTTGTACCACTATTGACGTACGGTACAAGGGGTTGATGTATAGATTTACATCATATCTCATTTCGCGGACAACCGCCATGAAATGAGAACATGGTATGCCGGTCAATTGGGGCTTCCGACATTCACATTCAACCCTGTTATTGTCCGTGACAACAACCCTATACCCGAAATCCCTCCGGGTATACTCAAGTCTCGGCTGATTACGCCTTGATGGAAGTTTTTCACCCTTGACGAGAACCTCAAACAGCCCATGACCGCTGCGATAAGGAATCACAGTCATGTCCCTTCCTTTTTCAATACGCTTTTGCAATAACTTACTTACCCTGTCCGACCACACCTGACCGTGTTGCATTCTCATTTCAGCTTTGTTCCATCGTTCGAAAAACCATTTATTCAACTTATAAAACGTGTCCTCCACGACCGCTGCAACCGGTAACCGCCGACTAATTTTGAACACGGCGTTCAGTGACTCTGATCCATTTGTTGTCATTATCCCCCATCGGTGACCGCCGTCCAATGTTTGATACAACTTCTCTGGACGTGGAAGCTCGTCTTCATCATTAGGGTTCCTCTTACCCACCTTGTTAAGGTAGTCGACAGCCTCCGGACAACCAATTTCAAAGTCTTGTATCATCTCCTGCAACCTCCTAGGTTTGCATTTGTTCACTCCAGCTATGAACCTGTCGCTAACCTCTCTCTTACGCCCCACGTGCTTGAATAGGTTTTCGGCAACATGCTGAGAACAATACCGATGTACACATTGATCGGTGGACTCATCCCAGCCGAGAAGCGGATCCTGAAAAACGGCTTTAATTCCCAAATGTCTATCCGATATGACACAAAAGAAACGATTATCTCCAATTACTTCCAACCTCAACCATCTCATAAAAAAACCCCAGTTGTCAGCGCTTTCTTTCTCCACAATTGCAAAAGCCAATGGAAGCAATTGGTTTTCGGCATCGTACATACATGCCATTAGCAGCCTACCTTGGTACCGTCCCGACATGAAACATGCATCGATACTAATCACTGGTCTCAGGAACGGTATCGCTGCAATACACGCTCCAAATGCCCATGCCGCTCTATGGAAATGCCTCTCGGTTTCTTTGTCAGTCGGGGTCGAGGTCACACAATACTTAGTTCCTGGATTGTTTCTTTGGATGGCTTCCAATAGTGGAATAAGCAGGTTGTACGAGCTCTCCCAACTCCCAAACAGATTTGCAATAGCAAGCTCACGGCCTCTCCATAATTTGTTGTACTTGGGAGTTACCTTATCATATCTCTGCATGACGAGATCTCGGATATGATTTATAGAAGAGCACACATCCCTTCTAATGGTCTTATCAATCGCAATGGCAACCATCTCTGCCGTAAGCTGACAGTGATCAGTACGTGTTGCCGATACTGTGCACGTATGGGGAAGTGCTTGTTTGGTAATAATCCAAGATTCTGAAAGACCGTTCTGCTTCGCGCATACCTTAAATTTACAAAACTTATCTCTGCACACCACCTCGTAACGTCTAGGTTCGCTTCTAAGAACCTTGCACTCACAATTATTATCGAGATGGAACTCATTGATTGCTATCCTTAGAGCTGTTTTCGACTGATATACTACACCCCTAGCCAATGGATTATCGAATGTTTTGTTTGACCTGCCGAAAAAATCGACATCCGCAGGCCTAAACCCGGATATGTCATTGAAACTATCAACCGGATGTGTCATATTTTCCCGACCAGTTATCGGGTACTGTGCTTCACGGGACCGTGATTGTGGCTGGCTGAGCGGTTCAATATCATCGTCGGAACCCGATGACTCACCTGAGAGCCTCTCATCTCCACTCTCCAAACTGTCAGAATCAATTGCATCAACAGGGGCATGCGAATAATCACGTAGCTGTCTACGGGCCCGACTGGTACTGGGTCGTGATGTGCTTGGTAGATCCACAGAGTTCCGACCGGTACTGGGTAGAGGTCTAACTGGTAGATCCACAGAGTTGCTACCGATACTGAGTCGGGGTCTCTGTACATCCATAGAGTGCCGACCGGTACTAAGGCGGGATCTAACTGGTATTGGGTTGGGATCCACATGATTCTGACTGGTACTGGGTCGGGATCGAGGTTCAGGAATCTGTCTGGTATGGTTCGGTTCCAATTCTACATACAACTCCAGAACCGGTAACCTTTGTGCAAAAGACGACACAATTTCTAAAACCATTTCGAACGATTGTTGGTCCATTACCGGTACTAATTGATGGTCACGTCCCCCATCGGTAGACATATTAAACCTGGCTTGGATTTCTAGATTTGCTTGACTAGCATTATACCCAACAAATTTATAAATCTCATTCCGAAGATAATCAAAGCTGTGGTTGACGGTTAGCGGTAATGAGTATTTAGCTCGGGTACTGTAAAAGACCCCGTCATTATTGTATTTGATTTCTCCTCCATTAAAAATCTTCACATAAATAGTTGTCATTTTCAGTTCGATTGGTCTGGCAATTTAAAAAAGAACAACATATAAGTAATTACAAATTGTCCGGACCTCTCAAAATTATTTCATAACCATTTCATAATTTTCTAAATTATTCAATACCATTTCTAATATTCCTAAATTATTCTACATCATTTTGGAATTTTTTAAATTAATAGAAAAAAATTCTAATTTTTTTGGGAATTTTATATATTATTCTAAACCATTTTGGAATATGATAAAAAATTCTAAATTATTTGGACAATATTCCAAAAAATAAAAAAATATTTGGAATGAACTAATTAATTATAATATAAATTTAAAAAAAAAAATCAACCTGAATCGAAGATCGGATCAATCAGACAGTCATAGCTCCAGAAGGGATCCAAAAATGAAAGAGGTTCCTGAAACAATTCTAAATCATTTTAAAATTTTCAAAATTTTTCTATACCATTTTGATAATTTCTAAATTATTCTACACCATTTTGAATTTTTTTAAATTAATTTAGCAATATTCTAAAAAAATTTGAAATTTTATAAATTATTCTAAACCATTTTGGAATATTCTAAAAAATTCAAAATTATTTGGACAATATTCCAAAAAATAAAAAAACTATTTGAAATGAACTAATTAATTATAATATAAATTAAAATAAAAAAAATAAAAATAACCTGAATCGAAAATCGGATCAATCAGACATTCAGAGCTCCGGAAGAGATCCAAAAATGAAAGAGGTTCCTAAAACAATTCGAAATCATTTTAAAATTTTCTAGACTATTTTGATAATTTCTAAATTATTCTACACTATTCTGAAATTTTTAAAATTATTTTAATTAATTTAAATATTTTAAATAATTAACAAATAAATAATTATAAATTTAAATAATTAAAAAAAACTTACGGAGAGAGCGAGAGAGCTGCGAGTTAAATTGAAAGCGAGCTCAGTATTTATAATCGAATTCGGTACAAAATCGGATAAAATTTTTCCGAAAATTCAATCTGAAACCGGATTAAATTTTTCCGGAAACTTAGTTCGGAAAAAAATTTTCCGAAAATTTGGCCTAATTTCGGAAAAAAATTTTCCGGACTTAGAATCCGGATAAAATTTTTCCGGTTTTTCAATTGAATTTTCGGAAAAAATTTTTCCGAAGTTAGAGGCTTAGTTCGGAAAAAAAATTTCCGGAATGGGTATTTTTCGAATTTCAGTTCTGACATGGTCATTTTTGGTAATTTTATTTAATTTTTGGATATTAATAAAAAATTCGGACTAGGGATTGTAGTTGCATTAAATGACATGTTACATATTCGCCATATAATCGTTTTTCCAGAATAAGCCACAGGAACTTGCAAATGTCATTGATCAAGATAGGTGATATATTGATATCTTTATTTGTATTCCATTAGTCAATAACTTTTGCTTTACAAGTCTCTTCATCATGCCATTGAAAAAAAAAAAAAAGGGTCTCTTAACCATGATTTCCCAAAAATTGCATAGACAAAAAAGAAAAAGAAACGAGTACAAGACTACCAATACACTATACACTGTAAAATTTGTGGTGGTCAGGGGCGGATCTAGGATTTCCGTCAGGGTAGGGCAAGATAATATTTATGCGGGTCCAATATCTAATCGGATTTAAACCTACTATCTAATCGGGTACTAAATAAAAAACAATCAACATGCCAAATTTTTTTTTTTCAAATCTAAACATGACATACAAAAATTTACAAAGGAGAAAGAGAAGAAGGCATTTGTTTCTTTCAGGGTAGGGCATTTGTTTCTTCCAGAGTGGGGCAAGATCCGAAAACCTAGTACTTGGAAACTAATTTTGAAATTCCAGGGTAGGGCAGTTGCCCTACCCTGCTCTATGCTGGATCCGCCCCTGGTGGTGGTCATAAATGCCATCTTAGTATGTGTAGGGACATGGATATGCGTAGTAGTATGGATAAACGAGTGGGTACACGATCTGGTTCTCGTCTTGCGGCTTGTTTTCTTTCTTATCGTTTTTCTTTTCTTCTTTTTTCTCCTCTGCTGAGCCTACACTGATAAGATCAGCATAACCCAATTTTTTTCTCAAGAGAGTTGTCAAGCATACAGAATCTGTTCCATCACCGATTACTACTAGCTTATCGTCATCCAGTGTGACAGAGACAATGCCTAAACAAAAGAAAGAATGGGAAAAAAAAAAACTGAGTTACTAGTCATAATCAAGCGGAGAAAGAGGACTGATATGAAGAATCAGGAGTTGAATTCCTCCTTTTTTTCCCATCAGACTCCGACCATGAGAGCAGGGCACAGTATAGAAAGGGTATTAAAAGAGAAGAATAAACAATAATTGAAGGAGATTTACCATTCATGGTAACAGCTGTTTTGAGTGCTTTTGTGCGCTTCTTTGCATCATCAATTGACAGCTTCACTACAAATTTTTGCTGCAATAAATTTTTTAAAAAAAAAAACTTTATTAATTACACTTTCACTTCTTAACAGTTAGCACTATTAATTTCGACCCCAAAAAAGTTGAGATTAACAACACAATATTCACATCTGATCGGTCATCTGCCTGCGGACCATACCGGTAGATTTGCCATTGTATTATTTTAATAAAAAATACAAACACACACACAGAAGAGATATGAGGTATAACAAACCTTAGTCATCTCCCTTTGTTTTTTTCTTGGTTTTGAGAAGTTATCTTGGATTTCTGGAAGGGGCAGAGACTTAGAATGAGTGAGTGTTGGTTTGAGGCTGTGTCTTCGGTGAGTCAATGTGACAATGAGAGGATACGCGAGAATTATCTCAGATTTATAGAGAGATTAGAAGGCTGGGGATGATCTGAGGAAGCAAGCTGGAAGGAGACTCTTAGAAGTCGTTGCTTCCATAGACGCGTTAATCGGACCCCATTAATTAAGAGAGTACGATTCATCCTGTACAGTAATCAGTGTGGCGGGTGGGTTTTTCTCTGGATTCTCGATCTTTCTGTTGGGGTTCATTAGTCAGGTGATTACAACAGGGTGTGTGGGATCCTACGCATGAGAAAATCAGATTACCTAGTAAAACAAACAGTTCGAGGTCATATCTTAATACAAGCTTATGTTTGAATAAAAACAAAATACAAGCTTATGTGTATTTTTTTTGTTTTTTTATTGTTTTTTTTGTTTTTTTAATAATAGAGACGATATGAGTTTAGATTATCTACGGTGCTTAGAGAAAATTTGTGGGTTCTGAACTTCTGATCACAATAGATCTGTAATTATCTAAAATAGAAACTGCCAAAAATGTTTGTATGATCTCTGCAGTATCCTACCATGCAAAATAACTTTTAGCTTTAAGATTTGTGTCAAGTTTGAATTTAGAGTCCTGCTTTAAATATGTGCCAATTTAAAACGGATGATGCAGATCTTACTTCTACACTGTAGGATATTGTACTGGATTTGAATCCCTCTCTTCTCCAAATTCGTATCATCTAAGATAAATTTTGAGTTTAAATCTGGACCGTCCGATCGATCAACTTTTACAAGAATATTAATGGGTATCGTACATTCCACCTTGACCAATTTGTTCGGATCTGAATCGGATAGTCCGAATCCAAACTTAAAATTTGTGTAACCTTATAGTATCCGATCTACCTCCTCTTATGTCCCTCATAATTCGGGTCTGCATCCCTTACCGGACTGAGTACAATATTCTCAATCGGATCAAAAGTAATACAATACCTGTTTAGATACCTGTTTAAAAGTGACAACTCAGATCTCATTGTACTCAGTATTGGATCTGAATTCTCCTATTGCTTCTTTCATTCCCTATTCTGTTTCATCCACCGTACCTCTCTATTATCGAGATACACCTCTTTCATCTTCTCCTAACTTTTACACTTCTCCTACACACATCTACTTGTTACATGGTGAGATTATACCCTTATGTCCACCAAATGTCATCTCAGTCTTACTTCTACAAGTGTAGTAAAAAATGTTATCATATATAGGTAGGCAAAAAAATTATTTAATTCTTTATTATTTCTATTAAAATATTATTAATTTTCATCGGTAGCGGATCGGTCAGAATCGGTAGGAATTAGTAGGAATCAGTTTAATCAAATCGGAAATTTTTATTTTTATTTTTATTTTTTTTGCAAAATTAAATTAAGATAAAAAAATTAATGTCAAACATTCAAATGTTAAAATTTACTTTGAAGCAAAGCATAGTTATCCTTCCTTTGAAGTTCGGATCATTTTTTAACAATTGAACCTCAAAAAATAATTTTATATTTTATATCAAAGTTCGTATGTTTATTTGTAAAAGAATTTTGTTCATTCCTTTGAAAAATAATAATAGGTTTATTATATTTCCATTATGAGACCCTTCTTTCCCTCCATCTTTTGTTCTATTATTGAAAATGAAAACTCAGCCAATTTCGCAGCAATTTCATCAAGGACTGAGGCTCAGTGAGGAGTAGGCGAAACATATATTCAAACCTATTTATTATATGCGAGTCTAGTAATTGTTTTTCAAAATCTAGGAATAAGCTGTTGTTTGTCCTGTCTGAGTGTGGCTCCGCTACAGCTTGCTTCTCATCTTTCAGGATGAAAGAAACATAGCACTAGTGGATCTCCAACCGTACGTGTTGGTCATGGTCGGGCATGAGTCCCAATTGCCTTCAACGCAAGAGCTTATGACAGTATTCGCACGTGTTATGACAGTTTGCCTCAGAATTGAATCAATTGATCAATTACACCGGTCCACGATGCAGAGATCATTTATCTTATTTTAGATCGACTGTAAAGATAACACTTGATGCAATTTAAAAAAATAAAATAAAAATAAAGTGTTTTTCCAATGTAAAGCCAAATACACCAAATTAATAGACAAAGATTGACATTTACACCTAATCAATTCCTTATTACGATAAAGGCGTCCATTTCGTCACTCTTTGGCGAATGACGAGTGATCCAAGTCAACGGACTAGCTAGGTTAGTTGAGTGAATAGGACCTAATCAATTCCATATTCTTACTACCCAGTTCGGTAGAACTTCCAATTTCAGTTTCAGACTCTTTCTAGCCTCCTCTAGAGGGAGGGCAAGTCAAAAGGCCGAGGCCGACGGGCTGAAATTTGCCGGCAACATCTATATGAGTCTATTCTCGTGAAATTGTCAGGGCAGCGGAGGCTCTACAATATCCATGTTAAATAGATATCTTCACTCTACAAGGGCTGTTGTGGCCTTTATTTCCGAGACAAGGTGCACCGAGGAGATAGCCCATACAAGAATCCGGGACTTGCCTCTTACTAAGTCGGCTGTGGTTCCGGTTAGGGGCCACTTGGGGTGTTGTTGTAAGTAACATTGTGTGTTGTTTGACTAATTTACAAAACATATAATAATTAAATTTTACAGTTTCTCTGTTTGAGATATATGCAGGTTTAATAGTTACGACTAAAGGTCAAAACAAGTCAACAATTCATATCATGACAAGTTGGCGTAACAAGTCGCGTCCAAAGGTCAAAGAAACTCAAAGTGTATATCATGACAAATCAAGACATGGCAAGCTGCACAAGATAATCTATTGCATGATGATAGGCCGAAAACATACATATATTTGGCTAAGCTTTTAGTGTAAAATGGTACTAAATTCCGAATATTTATCCCTATTTAGTTTTATATTTTTTTTGTTTACATTAAATTGTGTTCCAAAGATCAAGTTACTGCCGAAAACATGTTTTTATGCATAAATATCAAGAAAACAAGCCAAATGGTAAGCTGGTGGGCCACGGGAACTCTGTGGCGGACCGCCAGCCATCAGGGACTTAGCTGCAGAATGAAGTGGAGATTTGGCCGAGAAATTGGTGACCTGCAAGTTCAACCTGGCAACCCGCGACATCCTGGCGGACCGAGAGATTGTGTCCCAACTGCCTTCAATGTAAGATACTCATTTCCTGATTAACAAAAGAGCATACAACAACATATAATTTTTACTAGTAAATCATTTGCATTAATACCATATTAGTTTCATTAATCCTGGTATAATTGTATGCTCCAAAAATACTTCAAAAATATTATACAAAAATACTCCAAAAATATTATACAGATATAATTTTCTTCATTTCATATCAGTGAGAATTGCAGGATTTTGCATTTCTCTTGGGTTTTGATAGATAAATCCTAGGGCCTGTACTTTTCTTAAGACAGTCAGTCTTCTTACAGTAAATAACTGTAAACTGCATGTAAAATATACCAGTTTGTTTTGCATCTGAATATGGATACTCTATGCACTAAGGTTTGGATCAAAATCTGAAATGAGTTTAGAGGTTTCGTCATATAATCGTTTTTCCAGAATAAGCCACAGGAACTTGCAATATGTCATTGATCAAGATAGGTGATATATTGATATCTTTATTTGTATTCCATAAGTCAATAACTTTTGCTTTACAAGTCTCTTCATCATGCCATTGAAAAAAAAAAAAAGGGTCTCTTAACCGTGATTTCCCAAAATTGCATAGACAAAAAAGAAAAAGAAAAAGAAAAAGAAAAGAGTACAAGACTACCAATACACAATACACTCTAAAATTTGTGGTGGTCATAAATGTCATCTTAGTATGTGTAGGGATATGAATATGTGTAGTGGTATGGATAACCGAGTGCGTACACGATCTGGTTCTCGTCCTTGTTTTCTTTCTTATCGTTTTTCTTTTCTTCTTTTGTCTCCTCTGCTGAGCCTACACTGATAAGATCAGCATAACCCAATTTTTTTCTCAAGAGAGTTGTCAAGCATACGGAATCTGTTCCATCACCGATTACTACTAGCTTATCGTCATCCAGTGTGACAGAGACAATGCCTATACAAAACAAAGAATGGGAAAAAAAAAACTGAGTTACTAGTCATAATCAAGAGGAGAAAGAGGACTGATATGAAGAATCAGGAGTTGAATTCCTCCTTTTTTTCCCATCAGACTCCAACCATGAGAGCAGGGCACAGTACAGAAAGGGCATTAAAAGAGAAGAATAAACAATAATTGAAGGAGAATTACCATTCATGGTAACAGCTGTTTTGAGTGCTTTTGTGCGCTTCTTTGCATCATCAAGTGACAGCTTCACTACAAATTTTTGCTGCAATAAATTTAAAAAAAAAACTGCATTAATTACACTTTCACTTCTTAACAGTTAGCACTATTAATTTCGACCCCAAAAAAGTTGAGATTAACAACACAATATTCACATCTGATCGTTCATCTGCCTGCTGACCATACCGGTAGATTTGCCATTGTATTATTTTAATAAAAAATACAAACACACACACAGAAGAGATATGAGGTATAACAAACCTTAGTCATCTCCCTTTGTTTTTTTCTTGGTTTTGAGAAGTTATCTTGGATTTCTGGAAGGGGCAGAGACTTAGAATGAGTGAGTGTTGGTTTGAGGCTGTGTCTTCGGTGAGTCAATGTGACAGTGAGAGGATACGCGAGAATTATCTCAGATTTATAGAGAGATTAGAAGGCTGGGGATGATCTGAGGAAGCAAGCTGGAAGGAGACTCTTAGAAGTCGTTGCTTCCATAGACGCGTTAATCGGACCCCATTAATTAAGAGAGTACGATTCATCCTGTACAGTAATCAGTGTGGCGGGTGGGTTTTTCTCTGGATTCTCGATCTGTCTGTTGGGGTTCATTAGTCAGGTGATTACAACAGGGTGTGTGGGATCCTACGCATGAGAAAATCAGATTACCTAGTAAAACAAACAGTTCGAGGTCATATCTTAATACAAGCTTATGTTTGAATAAAAACAAAATACAAGCTTATGTGTACTCTTTTTTGTTTTTTTATTGCTTTTTTGTTTTTTTAATAATAGAGACGATATGATAGAGTTCAGATTCTCTACGGTGCTTAGAGAAAATTTGTGGGTTCTGATAGATATGTAATTATCTAAAATAGAAACTGCCAAAAATGTTTGTATGATCTCTGCAGTATCCCACCATGCAAAATAACTTTCAGCTTTAAGAATTGTGTAAAGTTTGAATTTAGAGTCCTGCTTTAAATTTGTGCCAATTTAAAACGGACGATGCAGATCTTACTTCTACACTGTAGGATATTGTACTGGATTTGAATCCCTCTCTTCTCCAAATTCGTATCATCTAAGATAACTTAAATTTTGAGTTTAGGTCTGGACCGTCGGATCGATCAGCTTTTACAAGAATATTAATGGGTATCGTACATTCCACCTTGACCGATTGGTTCGGATCTGAATCGGATAGTCCGAATCCAAACTTAAAATTTGTGTAACCTTATAGTATCCGATCTACCTCCTCTTATGTCCCTCATAATTCGGGTCTGCATCCCTACCGGACTGAGTACAATATGCTCAATCGGATCAAAAGTAATACAATACCTGTTTAGATATTGAGGGCCTGCTTTGAGATTTGTGCTGTATTAAAATTGACAACTCAGATCTCATTGTACTTAGTATTGGATCTGAATTCTCCTAATGCCTCTTTCATTCCCTCTTCTGTCTCGTCCACCATACCTCGCTATTATTGGGATACCCCTCTTTCACCTTCTCCTAACTTTTACACTTCTCTTACCACTTCTACTTGTTACATAGTGAGATTATACCCTTATGTCCACTAAATGTCATCTCAGTCTTACTTCTACAAGTGTAGTAAAAAATGTTATCATATGTAGGTAGGTAAAAAAATATTTAATTCTTTATTATTTCTATTAAAATATTATTAATTTTCATCGGTAGCGGAATCGGGAGAATCGGTTGGAATTAGTAGGAATCAGTTTAATCAAATCAGAAATTTGTTTTTTTTTTTTTGCAAAATTAAATTAAGATAAAAAATTAATGTCAAACATTCAAATGTTAAAATTTACTTTGAAGCATAGCATAGTTATCCTTCCTTTGAAGTTCGGATCATTTTTTAACAATTGAACCTCAAAAAATAATTTTATATTTTATATTAAAGTTCGGTATGTTCCTTTGTAAAAGAATTTCGTTCATTCCTTTGAAAAATAATAATAGATTTATTATATATCCATTATGAGACCCTTCTTTCCCTCCATCTTTTGTTCTATTATCGAAAATGAAAACTCAGCCAATTTCGCAGCAATTTCATTAAGGACTGAGGCTCAGTCAGGAGTAGGCAAAACATATATTCAAACCTATTTATTATATGCGAGTCTAGTAATTGTTTTTCAAAATCTAGGAATAAGCTGTTGTTTGTCCTGTCTGAGTGTGGCTCCGCTACACTAGTGGATCTCCAACCGTACGTGTTGGTCATGGTCGGGCATGAGTCCCAATTGCGTTCAACGCAAGAGCTTATGACAGTATTCGCACGTGTTATGACAGTTTGCCTCAGAATTGAATCAATTGATCAATTACACCGGTCCACGATGCAGAGATCATCATTTATCTTATTTTAATTAGATCGACTGTAAAGATAACACTTGATGCAATTTAAAAAAAATAAAATAAAAATAAAGTGTTTTTCCAATGTAAAGCCAAAGACACCAAATTAATAGACAAAGATTGACATTTACACCTAATCAATTCCTTATTACGATAAAGGCGTCCATTTTGTCACTCTTTGACGAATGACGAGTGATCAAGTTAACGGACCAGGTCAGTTGAGTGAATAGGACCTAATCAATTCCATATTCTTACTACCTAGTTCGGTAGAACTTCCAATTTCAGCTTCAGACTCTTTGAACGTGAACTGAACTTTAGACCCGTTCGTAATACAACCCGTCCGAACTTTGTTCAGAACTTGTCCGGCCCGCTCGTCCACGGACAACCCTGTTCAATTAGCACCCTAGCGCAAATTCACCATATCAAGAAGTCTTTACAAATACAAGAAGATAATCAAGCCAATAACACTCTCTCTCACACTCTCTTACAATCTCATACACTAATCTATGAGATTATCAAGTGTATACGGTATATTGTTACAAAAGAGCAAACCCTAGAAAAAGAAAAAAAAAAAAAAAACACTTCTATTCATCTTGGTCATGTTTGGCAATGAGCCTTAAGAGTTTAAGCTGTGCTAAGGAGGAGTTGTTCGGCTGACAAAAGCTTAGAGTAATGAAGCTTAGAGTGTATAAAGGTGTTAACGAGGAGCTCTAAGGAGGCACTGTGCTGTAAGTTTGGGTTTTTATCAGCTTAAGAATTTACTCTAAAGAAGGTTAAGAAATGTGCACTAAGCCTACCTAAAGCACAGCTGTTCAGCTAGCTGTTCGGCCAGGTTAAGCAGCTTAGGAGACTAAAGTCTGTCTAAGGAGGCTAAAGCCTCATTGCCAAACACGTACCTTAGGCTTAACCCTCTGTCTCTCTCTCTTTCCTTTAATTCCATTCGGAATTCATTTCCCTAAGTAGCAACATGGGTCGAAGCCCATAATTAATTTCGGCTTCATACGTCAACAATAATCTCATGTCTAATTGTTACAAAAGAAGTTCAAGGCCTAGTTTTGCATTTACTGCAAAAAGAATAGCCGAATTTGACCTCAGAGCATCTACATCCTAGTAACTCAAATGAGTTTCTAAATAACTGTTAATTACTTTTTAGAAATTAAGGTCTCAAAAGTTTTTAAACTCTACATCTCTGAAATTAATTTTAGAGTTTCTATTAAGCCACGTCAGCAATAAATTAAAAAAGACAAATAATTTGAACGAATCATTTGGCCAACATAGAGTTTATAAATATTTTCTTAATAAAAAAATTTCATGCATAGTTTTTAAATTAGAAACTCTCCCACATCCCTGAAATTGAATTAGAAACTGCCACATTATATTAGAAACTCTAATAATACCAGGGATGTAGATGCTCTCAAACAAAAGTGGGAGTAATTGAAATATCATAGCACCAACAATCCAGAATTTTTTTTAAAAACCATAATTAAAAAAATCAAAATTAGCAAACCAACATGATTAGTTTGGTTTTTACAAAAATCATAAGAACCGAGATGCCAATTCGGTCCCCATTTTTTTTTTCCCCTGAGACCGAATTGGCATTTCGGTCCCTCCCTTTTCACACTTTTTCCGCAGAGCCGCCACAGAAAATCGAAATGGGCTGGGGACCGAATTGTCATTTCGGTCCCCATTTTTTTTTAGAGACAAATAGCTAAAATGATGAAATATAACACTAAAAAATCGAATTTTTTTTTCCTTTGTCAAATTACTTTTTTGATAGCATATTTATACTAAAATACGCTAAATTACTTCAAATTATGTTAATTTATGCTGATTTACACTAAATTACTTGAAATTACAATAATTATGTATAATTATGCTAAAATACGCTAAATTACGCTAAATTACGTATGAATGGGCCTATTTTGTGTCATTTTTATAAATCATAAAAAATAGTAAAAAAAATTCCAAAAATAATAAAAATTGGTATTCTACAAGTTCATTATATAACTAATTTACTGAGCTACGTAGATTGAACAATAGAAATGAAAATCTTAATCTGAAACTTCAACTAAAGTTTTGAGACTCTTCCCTTTATTTTTTGGCGATTCTGAATTTCAAAATTCGGCATCATAGGTTTTGATGCATGCGTATTTTCACAAGCTTTCCGAAAAGTAGTCATTTGCTGAAATCGGACACTCGAGCGCCATTTTATGGCCGTTTGAAGTTTCGTCGTCGTTTTTCGCCTTCTCAGTGAAGATATCATCCCTATTCATACGTAATTTAGCGTAATTTACCGTATTAGCATAATTCTACATAATTATTGTAATTTCAAGTAATTTAGTGTAATTCAGCATAAATTAACATAATTTCAAGTTATTTAGCGTATTTTAGTATAACTATGCTAATTATATGTCAAAAAAGTAATCTAACAAATATTTAAAAAAAAAATCGATTTTTTAGTGTTATATTTCAGCATATTACCTATTTGTCTCCTAAAAAAAATTAACATAATTTCAAGTAATTTAGTGTAAATCAGCATAATTAACATAATTTCAAATTCATGTAACTTGACCGAATTTTTTAACTTGGTACAAATAAAATTCATAAATTCATCTCTGTTCATA
Organism: Carex kokanica; assembly: GCA_025461125.1. Lineage (NCBI taxonomy): Eukaryota > Viridiplantae > Streptophyta > Magnoliopsida > Poales > Cyperaceae > Carex > Carex kokanica. The sequence continues at coordinate 135,008 of JAJGRX010000745.1, forward strand.
AATTCAAATAAAATAAAATTCGGAAAAAAAAGGGGTCAGGACTGAAATCCCAATTCGGTCCCCATTGAAAATACCCTGGATCAAATTGGGATCTCGGTCCCAAGGGTTTACACCAAAGGCCATAGTCTTTTTTGCGGAAAAAGTGTGAAAAGGGGGGGGACCAAAATGCCAATTCGGTCTCAGGGGAAAAAAAAAAATGAGGACAGAATTGACATCTCGGTTCTTATGATTTTTGTAAAAACCAAACTAATTATGTTAGTTTGCTAATTTTGATTTTTTTTAATTATGATTTTTTATTAATTTTAATTTTGATTTCAACAATCCAGTAGCAGGTAGCCACTACGAAGTTTTCAAAAGAAAAAAAAAACAATCCAGCAGCAATTAAAGACTAGTTATAGGACATATTTGTAATTAAGTCAATTAGTGAGTGTAGTTAGTTACAGTAAGCTATTGTCTATTTATACATGATCTGTAACTCTGAGTTAATTAATAATAAGACAAATTCATTTACAATTCGCTATCTCTATCTTTGTCTCTACTCTACACTCTTACGTCCTTTATGAAATGATAATAATTGTTGTGACATTTATATAGATAACCCCTTAACTGTTTATAGGGCTTTCTTTTTGAAAGAAAACTGTTGAGGGCTTGTTCTTGCATTACATGACATGTTACAAATTCATCATATAATTCTTTTTTGTATTTCCAAAATAAGTAAATGAAGATAGCATCTGTGGATATCTTCCATTAATCAAATAACTTTTTCTTTACAAATCTCTGTCGTGCCATTGAAAAAAAATTAAAGTCTCTTAACCATGGTGTCCCAAAATTGCATAGACAATAAAACAAAAGAAAAGAGTACAGACTACCAGTATACTGCTACTTCCAATCAATTTACTTGCAATACAGTTACTAATCGAATCACATTATTTACTATTTACAGTACACTGTAAAATTTGTGGTGGTCATAAAAACTATCTTGGTATGTGTAGGGATATGAATACATGTACTGGTATGGATAAACGTGTGGGTGCACGATCTGGTTGTTTTCTTTCTTTTCTTCTTTTTTCTCCTCTGCTGAGGCTACACTGATCAGATCAGCATAACCCAATTTTTTTCTCAACAAAGTTGTCATGGTTATAGAATCCGTTCCATCGCCGATTACTACTAGTTTATCGCCATCCAATGCGGCAGAGACAACACCTAAACAAAAGAATGGGAAAAAAGCTTTAGTTACAAGTCATACTCAGGCAGAGAAAGCGTACTGGTTTAAGTTATAACGAGAACCGGGAGTTGAATTAATTCCTTTTTTATCCTTCAGGATCTAACCATAATAGCAATTAATTTTACATAATATAAGTACTTCAGTACTGTGTTTGAAGTTTAGGAACTTAGGTTTTCGGGTTGCAAAATTAGAAAATTATTTGAAATCACAATAAAGGCCTATAACTTATATTATATAAACAGATGTAAGGCAAAGCAACAGAAGGAATATTAAAAGAGCGTAATAAACAATAATTGAAGGAAAATTACCATCCATGGTAACAGCAGTTTTAAGTGCCTTTGTGCGCTTCTTTGCATCACCAAGTGACAGCTTCACAATAAACTTTTGCTGCAATAAATTAAACAGTTGGCACTATTAAAAAGCGATCCCAACAAAAGTGCGATTGACAACATAATCACATCTGAATATCTGATGGTTCATCTGCCAGCTGTTCACCACCGGTAGAATTTTATTGTATTTTTTTAAGAAAAAAATAAGTTCTGAGGCAAAACAAACCTTAGTCATCTTCTTTTGTTCTTTTCTTGATTTTGACAAGTTATCTTGGATTTCTGGAAGGGGCAGAGACTTGGGATGGGTGAGTGTTGGTTCGAGGTTGTGTATTCGGTGAATCAATTTGATGAGTGAGAACAGACAAGAGAATTGTCTCAAATTTATAGAGAGATTAGAAATCTGGGGAGGGGTTTGAGGAAACAATCTAGAAGGAGACTCAGTCACACTTGAAGAAGTCATTACTTCCAACGACGCGGTTATCGGACCCCATTAATCAAGAGAGTACGATTCATCTCGGGCGATGGGGCTGTTAACGGCGGATCTTGCTGCTTTTTTAATAAGAAAAACAGGTCCTGCGTTTTCGATTCCAACTATTCAAAATTTTTTCATTCGCGTATCTTGATAAAAAAAAACTTTTTCATGCACAAATTTTAATGAATTTGAATTGTTGGAATTGAAAAAGCAACAGAGTCCATTTCATTAATGGCATCCTTCTATCCGTTTTGATCTGAACGATAATAATTAAAATATAAAAAATATTCAAATTTTAAAAAGATAAAATTCATACTTTAACTTATGATCATTCAGATTAAAACGAGTATGAAATGGATGAACGGATGTATCATGTTGACAGGAAATTTGATTCCATCAATAAGAGAGATATTTAATTTGAGTTTTCATTATATTTAATATAAATTTAAAATATATTGAGTAAAAATATGAGTTGCTAGATCTCTGCTCTATCCGTCTATTCATTTCAAGTTTGTTTTGATTTGAACGATAATAATTAAAATATAAAAAATATTTAAATTTTATAAAGATAAAATTCATACTTTAACTATGACCGTTCAGATTAAAACGGATTTATCATGCTGATAGGAAATTTGATTTCATCAATAAGAGGGATATTTAATTTGAATTTTCATTATATTTAATATAAATTTAAATTATATTGAGTAAAAATATGAGTTACTAGAATTAATAATGATAAATAAGCTATTATCGAATCTGAAGGGGGATACGTAATTACATAATTTGGTAGACCTAAAAATAGCAAAATGACAATTGCCATTTAGCACTCTTTCTCCTCCTCTTAGGGGATCCGACTCCACTGCTTTTATGAGAGAAAAGGAGGACCTCTTACGAATCCAACAATTCAAAATTTCCATTCACGTATTTCGATAAAGAAACATTTTCATGCACAAATCTCAATGAATTTTGAATCGTTGGATTTGGAAGAGGAGGGTCCTCCTTTTCTCTCAGAAAAGCAGCGGAGTCCATTCCCCTCTTAGGGTACAAACAAATCAGCTTTTATATGTCTGTATTCAAATATGTATTTGAATTTTTGTGAATTTGGACACGGATAGTTTGCAGATATGAATATAATTTATGTGAATACGAATACAAATAAGAATACAAATGATTATCTGTATTTGACTATTTGTATTTTTGAAAATTTTCGGATGTCTGTTTGTGCGGATATGGGTACGGATACATCTAATATTCTGCATCCAATTATTCATATTCAATTTTTCTGTTGGATATCCATTTGTGTTGATACGGATACAAATACGGATAATTATTCATATCCGTAATTTTTAATCCATTTATTTTAGAATCATATATGTTTGGATAGGAATATTTTTTTAGGTAACGTTTAATTTAAAAATATAATTATGTAGGTGATTAATTTCTTTTTAACAAGATATATTTTGTAATGACGTAATAAGTTCAACATGAGAAAATAACTCTGTTCATCATAATTATCGAATATCCAAATAATATATGTATTTTATGTTATTTTTATTTGTAATAAAAAAATTAATTTATTGAATAATAAGTTAATTTTGTAACAATATTTAAATTAGATATTCGAGTTATATTATTATGTGTATTTGTATCTATTTAATATTCAATTTGTATCCATATTTATTTAATATCTAATTTGTATATGTACTTGAAAAAATAAAATGTATACGGATATGATTTTACCACCCTACAATCCATTTCTGATCCAGAATGAAAAGATCATCATGTATCTTATTATAGATCGACTATAAAGAAAACGCTTGATACAATATAAAAAAAAAAAATAAGGAAAAATAAGGTGTTTTCCCAATGTATACATATTTTTAAAGCCAAAGACACCAAATAGATAAAAGATTGACATTTACACATTTTTAACAGCGTACAAGTTATTCGTTGAGGACCTAATTAATTCCTTATTATGACCTAAATACCTAATCAATTCCTTGTTCGTTACTCTTTGTTTGACGAATGACGAGTGATTCCAAGTCAACTGACCGGGTCAATTCAGTGAATATGACCAAATCAATGAATTCATATCCTCTGCATTAACTCAAAAGAGAATCTTTTGAGTTAATGAATCTCGACTGTCCGATCTGTTTCACAATTCGTGCAAACTAGATCTGCACTAATATTAAAGAGCCCATATGTTATAGACACGAACCGGATTGGCTCCGTTTAAAATCAGACGGTTGAAATTCATTAACTCAAAAGATTCCCTTTTGAGTTAATGCAGAGGATACGGATCCCAAATCAATTCATTATTCTAAGTTTCTAACTACCCAGTTCGGTAGCTCAGAAAAATAAAATAAGATATCAGTAACAAACTTGTGTTTTTCTTTGAACCTTCCTGAACACTGCTGTTACCATCAAAAGTAATCATTTGAACAGCATTTTAAAAAGAGCTAACTATTTTCAATTTAACAAGAAAATACTGGATTTGATTTCTCACCGAGAAAATATTTCTGTTTTTACTTTTGCGTCAGCCAATAATATATATTGAGATTGGTTATTATTGAAATGTTTGTTCTGAAGATGTGGTGTAACTAATTAGTTTTTCAATTTTCAAAGTCCAAACCATTAGATATGATCTCTATATTAAAATGTGTTTGGAGATCAAATTTTAAAATCGCTGATTTTAATAAATAGTGAAAAATTCTGGATCATTGAAAACAGCGATTTTAAAACTGGCTTAATAAGTAGTAAAAAAAATCCAAAAAATGTAAAATTTGGTCTCCAAGCACATTTTAATATAGATTGAATGTTGAACGGTTTGGATCTACTGTTTGGACCTTGAAAATGTAAAAACCAAATCGTTTGTTCCAAGGTTTAGGAACAAACATTTTGATATTAATCATTATATATATATATAGGAGTTGGCTACGGTGCTACGCGTAGCATAGAGGGCCTCCGTGCTACGGCTCAATATTTGAGTTTTCAAAATTCTAACGGTCGATCCGAACCGTTCAACATGTTCTCCATATGAATATGTACTTGCAAACCAAATTTTATATTTTTTAGAATTTTTTTACTATTTTTTTAGATAGGTAGAAAATCACTTGATCTGAATGGTACAGAATTATCAGATCAAGTGATTTTTTTTCTACCTATCTAAAATAATAGTAAAAAAAAATCTAAAAAATATAAAATTTGGCTTGCAAGTACATATTCATATGGAGAACATGTTGAACGGTTCGTATCGACCGTTAGAATTTTGAAAACTCAAATATTGAGCCGTAGCACGGAAGCCCTCTATGCTACGCGTAGCACCGTAGCCAACTCCTATATATATATATATAGAGAGAGAGAGAGAGAGAGTGGCTAATATCAAAACGTTTTTTCCTGGACTCAGGAACAAACGATTCGGTTCTTCAATTTCCAAAGTTCAAACAACAAATCCAAACCGTTAGATGTTCAATCTATATTAAAATGTGCTTGAAGACCAAATTTTACATTTTTTGGAATTTTTTACTATTTATTAAGCTAGTTTGAAAACTGCTGTTTTTCAATGCTGCAGAAATTTAATAAAAACAGCGGTTTTCAAAGTGGCTTAATAAATAGTAAAAAAATTCCAAATAATGTAAAATTTGGTCTCCAAGCACATTTTAATATAGATTGAACATCTATTTGTTATTTGAACTTTGGAAATTGGAGAACCGAATCGTTTGTTCCTGAGTCCAGGAACAAACGTTTTGATATTAGCCATTCTCTCTCTCTCTCTCTCTCTCTCTCTCTCTCTCTCTCTATATATATATATATATATATATTTTAATATGAATTAGAGGTCAAGCCAACCGACAAATTTCAAACCCTTGTGTATTAATACAAAGGATTTTTCTACTTTGTTAGTTTCAAACCCATAACCTCTCAGATAGGAGCCATGTGTCTTTGTCACAAGATCAAAAACAGGTTCTTGTCGGCCAATAATATTAGCAAAAAGATTCTATGAACATTTGAAAATCATTTTTACATTTGCAAAAAAAAATGAATTATTGTAAATTTGTACTCATCATTTTACTCACCGTATCAGCAAGAAAGAAGCATTTATCTTTTCCTTGTTCATAAATCAAAAGAAAATAATCCTAGTGTGACATTTATATATCGATAAGCACTTAACTGTTTCTAGGGCTTGTAGCTGCATTAAATGGCATGTTACAAGTTCGTCAAATATTTTTGCCCAAAATAAGTGTTAGGCAGAGTATATCATTGATATCTTTATTTCTACCGCTGTTATTAAATCAGATGGGACCGGGCGGTCCAGTTGAAATAAATTGGAATCGGCTCCTTTTCCGGTTTGATTTTTTAGGAGACCGTGAATCCGTGATGCTATTAAACCGGTAAAAGCCGCATTAATGCAGCTGGTTTTGATAAAAACTGATAACTTGTTTTAAAGAAAAAAACCGGCTTTTGAACTGGTTCAATTTTTCATACTCTTTCTGTGCATTAAATGAGTGGGAGAGTAAAAGCAGAGCTAGACTAATCATATCCGTACATGCTCATATCTCCGTTCCATTATTAAACACGTTGGGTGTCCGATCCGCCAACGACTATGATTGAAAGATGAAACTTCAGATTTAATCTCAACCCTCTAATCAAATTTTCTGTCTTGTTTTGATTAAATGCATTTTTTACGTGTAGAAGTCTATATTTAGTTAAAAACATATTCGCTACGTACAGTCACACAATATATTACAATTAAAATTGAATATACTGTCGTGTAGCGACATTTTTTTCCTTAGTTCTCCTATGTTTAGCAACTTCTTTGTTTCCTTATTTTTTGTTTCCTATATCTCATTTGTTTCTATACAAATTATCACGACAAAAAATGAAAATCATTTTTTTCTTTGTTTCCATATTTTTCTTTCTTTGTTTCTATATAGATCCCAACGGCATAATAGAAAAATTTAGAATATATTTGATTGGAGTTGTTTCTATACAAATCACCTCACACCTGGAATCGAGAAATTAAGTATAAAAAGATTGCTTTTCTAATTTTATTATATTTTTTGTATTGGAGCAATTATAATCTATTTTTCATATTTTTTTTGTTCATTTTCAGAAATATTGGACTACATCGAAGAGAATCAGACTAGCAATGATACTTCAAGATTTTTTCATGTTATATTTGATCCATTTTTTTTTCATTTAATGTTGTTTCTTTTACTGTTATTTATTATTTATATCTCTGTTTTTTTTTGTCATTTGTATTTTTTATTTTCATTTATATATATTTTTTTTAATTCTGGGTGAAATGTCAATAAAAAAAATATTTTCATATTCTATTCAATCTTATAATATCCCCGTTGCAACAAACGGGCACGATACTAGTAAAGTAAAAAAGTACACAGGTTGTCAGTATTTGTTGTCTTGTGAAATTTGCACATTAAACCTCAAATATTTTAGATATGAAAAGAATCAATTATGTATAGTATAAAGACTATATCTGTTGGATTTTTTTTAAAAACCATAATTAAAAAAATTAAAATTAGGGAACCAACATGATTGGCTGAAGATTTCGAAAAACCATAAGAACCGAATAGCCTATTCGGTCCCCACAATTTTTTTTCCTTGGGACCGAATAGGCTATTCGGTCCCCCCCCAATTTCACATTTTTCCCACACCCGCTGTGTAACATCCGTGTAATGGCCTGGGACCGAGATCCCTATTCGGTCTAGGCAAAAAAAAGGGGGGACCGAATAGGGATTTCGGTTCCCACCCTGTTTTTTTTTTCCTTTCGGATTGTTTCTATATAATTTCAATCTGCGCCAAATCTTAACCAGAGAGCAAGGGCAGAGAGCAGAGGCCAGAGAGCAGAGAGCAGAGGCCAGAGACGTTTTTTTTTTTCCAGCTGAAAAATTTCAGAGGTTTAGTGTATAAAATTTTTGTTATCTACAAATCGACTCCGGCATTGTATTTTTAGCCTTCGTCTGAAGAACTTAGTAAGTTTTTTTTTTCAAATTAAAAATTAAATACGATATCGAAGGTTGATTGTGTATTTTTTCATATTTTAGGTTGTAAAATTTAAAATAATATCGAAGGTTAATTGAGAAATTTTTTGTTCAGGGAATGTCGGGAATAATAATAAATGTGTACCACAGACGAGCAATTTCAGACGCACCGACCTGCACATTTTATGTTAATAACTCAACCAGTATTGATGAGCTAAGAAGACGTATATATGTTGGCATTCGTTTGCTCCCTGGCGAGTTCGATCTGACAATCAGGGCACGGTTGAACACGGCACCACCTGGCGAAGCAGAAAATCACCAGTTATTTAACATAGATGACGAAATGATATGGCATATGGTGCTTGGACATGCCACTCCGGTACTGAATTTTAAATTTCTTGAATTAGTGGTTGAGTCAGTACCAGTTGTTAGTCAGACCAATTATGACCCATACCCGGGAAGTGTACCTGGAAGTAGCAGAGGCATACCAGAGGATGATTTGTGTAATTATTTTGACCAGCTCAATAATGATACTGACTCAGACACAGACTCAGACCTTGGTGACTCGGTTGTCGGGGAAGATGATATGACCGAAATTGAGGATGAGATTAGGATGCAAGATGTAATGAAGGAGTGGCAAGAGTCTATTCCATTTATTAATCGGGGATTGCAGCATCCTTGTCAGGCATTTAATGACGATGTGCCGATGCCGTACAAGGATGAAGCATTTTTTGGTTATCCACCGAGAATCGACGGTCTATTTTCAGTGGGACAGTTGTTTCAATCCAAAGCAGAACTTAAAAAGAAGTTGGGTGGATTTGCCATGGAAAAAAATTTAGAATTACAACAAACCCAGAGTAATCGCAGTGCTTATGTAGTAATATGTAGAGCGGAGGGATGTCCATGGCGGTTATACGCGAAAACCACCGAGACGGGCAATTGGATAATTGCAACAAACCCATACGAGCACAATTGTTACAGCATTGCTTGTACGGTAGACAGTCGTCAGATGACTGCCAGGATGATTGCAGATGTAATCAAACCCGGTCTGCAGAAGGACCTGGAGATGTCAATAAAAGCATGTGCATTTGCAGTTAGAGGTGAGTACAAAACAGTAGAGCCTTCCTATAACAAGGTTTGGAGGGGGAGGGAGCTCGCTATTGCTGATTTATTTGGTTCTTGGGAAAAAGCTTATGAACTGCTACCTTCTCTGCTCGGTGCAATCCAGAGGTCTAACCCAGGCACAAAATACAGAATTGAGCATGAACCATCGGACGAAATAGGCATTCATTATTTCACCCGTGTGGCATGGGCTTTCGGTCCATGCATTCAGGCTTGGCCATATCTCCGGCCAGTTATCAGCGTAGATGCCGGACACCTATCCGGTAGGTATAAAGGGAAATTATTCATGGCATGCGCCTACGATGCAGAACAACAATTACTGCCAATAGCATTCGGAATTGCAGAAGAGGAGACTTCATCCAATTGGGGCTGGTTTATGCAATTTGTACGGGAAGAGGTTGTCGGACCTGGCCGAGTATGTGTTATATCAGACCAGCATGCTGCAATCCGTTCAGTGTTTGATCGACCTGATTTAGGGTGGTGTGAGGAAAGGGGGGAAGCAGTTCATCGATTATGTTCTCAACATATTTCGGCAAATGTGTACAAGCTGTGCAAGGACCAAAGAATCAAAAATATTTTCAGGAAATTTGTGGGTAAGATGAAACCGTGGAGGTTTAATGAGGGTATGGAATTGATAGAAGGTATTAGTATTACTACTCATCGGTACATCATGTGGTGTGGCAAAAGGGTGCAAAACCTTGAAGAAGAGCCTTTGCAACTTCATAAATGGGCACAATGTTACGACGGAGGCCTGAATAGGTGGGGTATTATGACTACGAATGGATCAGAATCGTTGAACAACGTTTTTCGGGTGGCTCGCCAACTGCCTGTAACTGCAGTAGTTGAGCGCACATTTTACAAAGTTGTGGATTGGTATGTCAAAAGAGGTGCGGTTGCCCAACGGTGGCTCCAAAGCGGAATGGGATTATCAGCAAATATATTATCAGTTTTAGAACACCGAATTAAAAAGGCAAAGGAGCACCGAGTGATTCCAATGGGACCCAACATTTTCGAGGTTATAGTTCATGATGGAGTTGTCAGAACGGTATGTCAGCTATTTACTTGAATTTCATTTGTGTATTAGTTAATTGTAACATTTAATTATCTTGATTTATCTCTATTGCAGGGGGTAAAAGGAGATATGAAGTACGAAGTAATATTTTCAGCAGGGGAAGCGGGAATGCCTACTTGCGAGTGTCAGAAGCCGCAATTTACTGCCATTCCTTGCAACCACGTCCTAGCGGTGTGTTGCCAGAGGCATCTAAATCCAATTAACTACGTAAGTCCCTATTATAGCGTACAAAATTATGTCAACACGTGGTCAGGTGAGTTTCACAGCTTTGGTAACACCGGAAATTGGCCATTTGAGTTGGGAGCACCCACAATCAGGCCGAACCCAAATAAAATAAATAAGGGCAGGCGAAAGCACAAGCGAATTCCTAATTCTATGGATGATATGGAAGCTCGAATCAGGCCGCGCAGTGGAGTTCAACGTTCGGAGGGATCCAACAGAACAAGAAATTCAGGTTGGAAATTAAAAGGGTGAATAAGCTCATATTTAAATTATTCAAAGGTTTACACACTTACTTATTCTTATGTCCGTATTATACAGGGGCAACGGATGGAAGACGAAGAAGCGTATCCGGTGCCCGGCCAGAGGCCTCTGGTAGACAGACCGAGGCAACTGAAGGAAGACGAAGAAGCGTATCTGGTGCCCGGCCAGAGGCGTATGCTAGTAATCCAGACGCCACTAGTAGTCAAGCAGGGGCATCCGGTAGTCAAGCAGGGGCATCCAGTAGTCATGCATCTGGAAGCCAACCATCCGGTGGCCGGTCAGCTGGTCGCCTGATGAGCAGATTATTCAGACGTAAAGAACGGTGAACATTCTCCAGAGATATGCATGCTATGTTTGTATTAGTGTTTGTATTAATATTTTTGCAATTGTTTCTGAATTCTGAACTCTGACCTCTGTCAATTAATCGCTAAAACTGTACCAATCTGTAATATTTTTGTATAGAGAAATTATATTATCTGGAAACTGCACTTTCATACCTTTATTTTGATATAAAGAACACAAAAATCCATGCAGCCATTTTCTTTAAAATGAATTTCGAATCTGGTCAGAATTATTGGACTGCTCACTGGAATTTCAGCTTTTCTAAACTCTGACCTCTGTCAATTAATCGCTAAAACTGTACCAATCTGTAATATTTTTGTATAGATAAATTATATTATCTGGAAACTACACTTTCATACCTTTATTTTTATATAAAGAACACAAAAATCCATGCAGCCATGTTCTCTAAATTGAATTTTGAATCTCGTCAAAATTATAGGACTGCTCACTGGAATTTCAGCAGAAAACTCTGACCTCTGTCAATTAATCGCTAAAACTGTACCAATCTGTAATATTTTTGTATAGAGAAATTATATTATCTGGAAACTACACTTTCATACCTTTATTTTGATATAAAGAACACAAAAATCCATGCAGCCATGTTCTCTAAATTGAATTTTGAATCTGGTCAAAATTATAGGACTGCTCACTGGATTGCATATATGTTTTTGCATATTTGTTTTTGCATATATGTTTTTGCATATTTGTTTTTGCATGTTTGATTTTTGATTGCATATTTGTTTTTACAAAATTGCATGTTGAATATATGAGTTTATGAATTTATAAATTGAATGGCTGAATTAGAAGAATTTAGGAGTCCGACTTAGTATTGCATTGCCGAAAATGAGAGGGACGAATTGAGAGAGACGAATTGAGAGACGAGTTATGAGAGACGAATTGAGAGAGATGCATTTTTTAGATTGTTCAAACAAAATATACACTAAAAAACATACATAAATCAACCCTCGTCTTCTCTGCTTCTAGTCCTAAGGAATCTCGAGTTGCTATATTTGTTGGGTTTTTTAATCGACCGTTTCGGAGGCACCACTGATGGCGAAGCTTCATCTCCTAGGGGGCGACCGTCTATGACTATTCGTTCAAGCGAGTCGTAGATTCCGGCCATAACATCGGAGCAAGTCGTTGGAGGAACTTGGACCTCAGGTTCTATCTCCTCCCGGGCTGGAAAATCATCGCTGATATCGATGCAGCTTAGATCAAATGGAAGTCCAGCTTTCTCGATCATGGCTCTGAACAGTGCGATTTGGCCAAGATCGTCTAGGATATCACGACTCGTCCGAAGCAATAGACGTCCGTAAGCCTTCTGTCCAGGGGTCTGCACCATGCTAATTCCTTTCACCGTGTTTTGCAAGAGGCGGAATCTCTGCAAAATAAAATAAAATGAAATGATGTGTTACACAGAATTCCGTAAATGAAATGAATTGAGTTCCGCATTTAAAATAAAATAAAATACTTACGGTACGAGCTTGGATCATGGCATCTGAGACATACCCGGGTTCTCCTACATCTCCTCCCGGTGCTGGCACCGACTGGCTCAGATTTTCTTCGTTGTTTTGCCTTGGATATATGGTTGACATCCCATTTTGAAAGAACCAATCCATATACGCGGGATACCTGCAAATAATATTTTAAGTTAATCAACACTTTAGTAAATATATTAATTAATAGATCCAAATTATAAATTACCTATCCATGTTGTAAGGTCTATGCTCATCAGCTGGAATCGGTGCTGACGTGATATAATCTGCAAAGTGCATGCTCTAGTCCGCAGAGTGTCCGTCATCCAATTGACTCAAACCACTCGCACGATTGTATACGCGAAGGCTTTCAAGATATTGAAAAGATGGTGGAGCCGGCGGAGGAACCGTCTGAAATAATCCGAACTGCCGCATAACCCTCTCAGGAAAGACCATCTCTACCTCCCAGAAATGGATGCACCACAAGCGACACGTAAACACGGCCTGATCTCTTATCCCGCGCCAAGGTAGCTGCGGGTAGTAACTCGCATACGGCATCCAATTAACAACATTCACATTCAAACGCTCAAATTGATTCCGATATTGATCCGTACCTAAGTTGTAAATACATGTCAGTTTCATATTGAATCAACACAAAATTGTATTAAAAACATAATATTTACTAATAAGATTTACCTCTCACAGGGTTGCCATCCCATTCGTGCGGAATAGTCCATTTTGCTCCAAAAGGCAGTCGCTCCAGTATCTCTCCGGTGCCAAATGGTAAATCGTTTTTTGGTCTGGGCCGGCCTATAGGAAAACGAGTCCAAGACCACATCTGGAGTAGTAGTAATGGACCATTAATCGAAACTGCGTCTAGTCTGCAAGCCCGGGACAACTCACGATACAGACATGCAAGCACAGCACCTCCCCAATTGTAATCAACTTGCGAAGGTGCCAAATTTTCTAAGAATTGTAAGTACATTATCGGGACAGAACTAGAATTTGCATCAGGAAACATTACGGACCCGAACAAGTCCATGCAATATGCCCGGGTGTATCGGTCGACTGTCTGCTCGTCAGTAAGGAGTGTCAATTCCATACCAAAATGCTCCTTCAACCATTTAAGACGCATATAGTATTTTGATTGTCTTCTTTTCTCGTTGGGTTCGCCTCTGTTTGACACCTTAGTATAAAAAAATTCATCAGCACTATCTTCGTCACCGTCGTATACTTCGTGTCCCAGGCATTCTTCGATCAGTAGTGACCAGTTATCATCGGTATGTCCCGAAATGACCCGTCCTGTAAACATAGATGTTAGATAAACATATATTTGTATTAAATCTAAATTAATAACAAAAGTGTAAATTAATAACAAAAAATATTTTACCAGTAACGGGTAATCCCCACAGACAGGTGACATCTTCCAATGTCACTGTGCACTCGCCAACCGAAAGATGAAAAGTATTCGTCTCGGGCCTCCACCTCTCGACGAGAGCAGTGATCAATCCTTTGTCAATTTGACACCGATGCACCTTTGTCATCTGGTACAAGCCTAAATTCACCAAACGTTGTTTAATCCGATGTTTGTATTTAACTCCCATTTGGCAAGAACCAGTACGCAATCCATAATTAGTGAATTCCTAAAATTGGCATGCAAAAAAAAAATTAACCACAACAATTAAATCTAACTTACAAGTCCATTCGTAATTTTAGATCCAAACGGAAATTAAACAAATACCTGTGAATTCGCCTTTAATAATTTGTGCTGTACTTCAGACAACTGCAATAAGGTCTGGGAGGGTTGTGCATTATCCATTTTGCACTACAATATCAATAAAATTACAAATTAAACCAATTTCATACAAAAAAAACTTACTAAAAATACTAAAACTACATGCAAACTTACTAAAACTACATGCAAACTTACTAAAATAAGTACATGCAAACTTACTAAAAAAATTACACTAAAAAAACTAAAACTAAAAATTTGGTCATATATTTTACTAAAACTACATGCAAACTTACTAAAAAAATTACACTAAAAAAACTAAATTGTTCTATATTTATTAAAATAAGTTTTATGAACTAAATTACTCTACATGCAAACTTACTAAAATTACTAAGACGAAATTAATCTACATGCATTAAATTACCATTCTACAATTACTAAAATTACAATAAAAAAATTTATGACCAAATTTACTCTACAAACAAAATAAATAAATTGTACAATTAGTTAAATTACACTAAAAAAACTAAATTACACTAAATAAAAACTAAATTGTTTTACATTTATTAAAATAAATTTAGATAAACTAAATTACTCTACATGCAAACTTCCTAAAATTACTAAAACTAAATTACTCTATATTTATTAAATTATAATTCTACAATTTCTAAAATTAAACTACAATTCGGATTATTTATTCAACAATAACTAAAATTACACTACAATTACCATAATAACTAAAATTACACTACAATTGCCACAATAACTAAAAATCCGAATTATTAATTCAACAATAACTAAAATTACACTACAATTACCATAATAACTAAAATTACACTACAATTGCCACAATAACTAAAAATCAGAATTTATTCAACAATTAACTAAAAATTCGGATTATTTACTCAAAATAATAAATTTAATTACATACCTTATGAAATTTGTAGATCTGAACTTCTTCTTGATCACCTCTCAAAATTACACTAAAATATATGATTAGAATTAAAAAAAAACGAAGTTTTGAGGGTTGAAAAAAAAAAAAGAGTTAGGTTCGGGTGGGAAGAAAGAAGGAGAAGGGAGGAAGGAGGGGAAGGAAAGAAAGAGGGAAGCCAGAGGGGGGAAGCCGGGTTCTCGGGCGAAAAATAAAAAAAATAGTGGGGACCGAAATGGCTGCTCGGTCCCAGGTGGAAAAAAACATGGACCGAGTAGCCTATTCGGTCCCAGGGAAAAACTGGATTTTCTGTGGCATTGGCCCGGAAAATTTGTGAAACTGGGGGTGGACCGAATAGCCTATTCGGTCCCAGGAAAAAAAAATTGTGGGGACCGAACAGGCTATTCGGTTCTTATGGTTTTTCGAATTGTTCCCGTAATCATGTTGGTTCCCTAATTTTAATTTTTTTAATTATGGTTTTTAAAAAAAATCCATATCGGTTGTGCATATTTATTTCTTTTCAAAAAAGCTATTATTATTTTATTAAAAATTGATTATAATTTTCGTAACATTTTATCAAAATTGTCTCCTGATAATTATCAAATAAAAATAAATAATATTATATTCTTCCCTATAAAGAAAAACAATTGATCCTTTTTAATAAAATCAGTATTTTCATTCTCAATAGATGTTAAATTTTGAAATATATCTATTATTTTGTTTTTATTACATTACTGAATATGTAGTACGAATTATGACAAATATATTATAAGCAATATGATCTATGACAATCTTCATATCTTATATATATATATAGTGAGTGGCTAAGCTCAAAACGTTTTCACCAAGCCCTTGGTGCAAACGAATTGTTTTCGGATTTCCAAAGTTCAAACGGTCGATCCAAACCGTTCAAGTTGTTCTCCATATTGAAATGTGCTTGGAGACCAAATTTTACATTTTTTAGAATTTTTTACTATTTATTAAGCCACTTTGAAAGTTGCTGATCACACTGTCCAGAATTTTATTGCACTGTTTTTACTGTTCACCCGAATCAGCAACTTTCAAAGTGGCTTAATAAATAGCAAAAAAATTTCAAAAAATGTGAAATTTGGTCTCCAAGCACATTTTAATATGGATTAAATATCTAACGGTTTGGATCGACCGTTTGGACTTTACAAATAGGAGAACCAAAACGTTTGCACCAAGGACTTGGTGCAAACGTTTTGAGCTTAGCCAGTCTCTCTCTCTCTCTCTCTCTCTCTCTCTATATATATATATATATATATATATGTTAGTATATAAATAAACCAGCAATTGAACTTTTACTAGATCCTAACTTTTGCTGAATCCAACTAGTAAACAGTTGATCCGAACTTTGAATGAATCAATGTCCTATCCAATTCTAATAACAATGATTTCTCCTGTCATCTATCAACATTTTCCATTTAATCAAATAACTTTTGCTTTACAAGTCTCTTGATCATGCGATTGAAAAAAAAATGACTCGTAACCATGATTTCCCAAAATTGCATAGACAATAAACAAAAGCAAAGAGTACCAAATTACCAGTATAATGTTTACCCCGAACCAAATTACTCACAATAAGATTACCTCGAATCAAATTATTTACAGTATACTGTAAAATACATGGTGGTCATAAATTTGGGTATAAACGGTTGGATACGCATCGGATAGTGATCAAACTGTATCCTTATCCGTTATAATTTTTCGGATAAGGATACAAATACGGATAGTCTCAGATACGGATACGGATCGGACATTAAACGGATACGGATATCGGATATTAAACGGATACGGATACGGATATGAATATAATTCGGATAATTAAAAATAAATTACTAATGGACATTCTAATAAAGAATAACATCTAAATATAATTTTTTTATTCATAAATTATATCTAATATTTTTCATAATAAGTTTTGTTGGTTACAAAACATATATCATATTATTAAAATAATAGTCACTAATTATGTCATAGTAGTGTTAAATTGTTTATCATAATATATATGAATATGCAATTTAATAAATCATTGGTATGTATATGCAGTTTAATAAATTAATTTAAGAACAAAGAGTACCTTTTTTTGTGGTTCAGGGATATAAACGGTCGGATACGGATAGTTAAAAATCAAACCGTATCCTTATCCGTTATAAATTTTCGGATACAGATATGAATACGGATAGTCTCGGATATGGATACGGATCGGATAATTTAAGTAATTTTCCGGATTCGAATCCGGATAAAATCGGATAATATCCAATCTGTTTACAACCCTATCATAAATGCCATCTTAGTATGTGTAGGGATATGAATATGTGTAATGGTATGGATAAACGAGTGGGTACACGATCTAATTCTCGCCTTGTGGCTTGTTTCTTTCTTATCGTCTTTTTTTTCTTCTTTTTTCTCCTCAGCTACATTGATCAGATCAGCATAACCCAAATTTTTTCTCAACATAGTTGTCAGGGTTACAGAATCTGTTCCATCACCGATTACTACTAGCTTATCACCATCCAATGTGACAGAGACAACACCTAAACAAAAGAAAAAGGGACAAAAAAGTAAGTACTAGTCATTATCAGAAAGAACTAGCATCTGGTTTAGTGATAAAAACGCATGATCTCTATATAAGAGGTCATGGATTCGTAATTCAGATAAGAAATTATTTTTTTATAATAACAGAGATATTAAATAGTTGAGTGGCTTGACCTCTAACTTTACTCAAAAAATAATTATCAAGCAGAGAAAGAAGACTGGTATGAAAAATCAAAAGTTGAATTCCTTTTTTTTTTTTTCCTTTCAGACTCCAACCTATGATAGCAATTAATTTTACCAGAATGTAAGCACTTCCAGTACTGAGTATTGGAAGCTAATGTTTGCAAAATTAGAAAATTATTTGAAAAATTGTAGTCGTTTTAAATCACAAGAAAGGAGTATGAAAAGAGAAAAATAAACGATAATTGAAGGAAAATTACCATGTATGGTAACAGTTGTTTTAAGTGCTTTTGTGCGCTTCTTTGCATCGTCCAGCGACAGTTTTACTATCATCTTTTGCTGCAGGAATTAGAAATACAAAAAGAATTACATGGTCAATAATTAAGCTCTCAGAGTTTCTAAATTACTAGAAATAAATACAAAAAAATATGCACAATCAGGAAATGATTTTATTGTTAATCAGTTCCATCACTGATTTTATCATAAATTAAACAGAAAAATAAAAAAAAGTTAATATTGTTAATCAGTTCCATCACTGATTTAATCATAAATTAAACAAAAAAATATAAAAAAAGTTAATATATCACAAATCTTAGTCATAGTTTGTATTGTAGAGAGATTTTGGGTTTGGGTAGAAGAAGAAAATGAAGCACGTTTCCAATTTAAAAGCGAATTGCTTGTCGAACAAGGAGTTGTGCCAAAGTTGTCTCTTTGTGAAGTCAACAGTCAACAATTTATGTGGTCCTCACGCAATCTGACACTATTCATTGACTCCCGCACGAAAAAATTCAGCCTTTACTGAAAAAAGAGAAAAAAATTCAGCCATTCAGGTGTACCGTGTACGGATAAATTAAAATATTATTTTAATCTGACATAAATTTAAAAAGATTCCAATCTTTCCATGCATTCAAAGCAGGCCCGAATTAAGATTGTTCGGCTGAAACTAACTCCGTTGAATGCAGTACCTGAAGTCAGGACATAATTTTATTGAATAGTTAAAAAAAAAGTGTTATCATTACTGAAAATTTAACTTTTATATTTTTTTTGAAAATTTATATGATTAACTCTTGTAAGTTGAAACTTGAAAATCTCTCTCCCAGAATACTCATTCTGTATAAAGACGGTGGTGGTGTATGGTGTAGTGAGTCGTTGACATTTGGTTGCTTCTTGGTATAGTTTCATAAAAATATTTATTATAATATTTTCTTTTAATGAACCAATCTTAACAGTATTTTATAACTAAATTTTGGTTGATTAACGTCTGCAATTTGGCATATTTTTTTTTTTTCTAAAGAACGTTATTTCAAATATTAATATTCGGATTTATCCCAAATATTTAAAACACGTACTGAAAAAAAAATCATATTTAAATTAAAATACTATCAAACAGAATGTAACATAAAAAAAAAAAATCTATAGGAATATTATATCAATCACGTAATAAATTAATTAATTTGCACATTTAGGTATATTTCACATATTGATGAACATATACTATTAAAAAAAAAAATTTCAGCCATATGATTAAATTTGACAATATCTAACAGATAATTCAATGATTGTATTTTTTTCAAGGTTCTAAATAGCGTTTATAGCGTCGTAGCGGGAAGGCAAAAAAAAAAGCTATAGCGAATAGCGTCGCTATAGCGGAAGCTATTCCAAATAGCGTTTTTTTTTTTACATTTCGTATATTCAATATTTGTACTAAATATCAACATTATCTAAAGTCTCATAGAACAATAAATAACACCAAAGTAATTAAGAAATTATAATATTCATATTGAACTCATACAAAGTTCAAATTGCGGTTCAAAATATCCATAGTAATATCATAAACTATCGATTTTTCCTATTAAAAATATATTATGCATCATGATTCATGACATAATCTTTTTTTTTTTCTATTCAAATTTTAATTTCGGTTTGGACTTTTTTTCTATTCAAATTTCAATTTATATTTCCAATTTCAAATTGATTTATCTGTAGCAAGTAGCAACAAATTCAATTTCGGTTTGAGATTTTTTTTATCTTTATTTAAAACCCATATAAATTTCTTAAAAAAATAAAATAAAAAAAAACCCATATTGTATAGCGCAAATAGCGGACCGCTATAGCGCTGTAGCGGCCGCTATAGCGGCCGTAGTGCAAATAGCGCATTTGATGTCATAGCGTAGCGTTTGGAGTCCAAAAACGCTATAGCGCGCTATTTAGAACACTGATTTTTTTTTATAGCTTAACCATGTTTTAGAGGCTTTAAAATCAACCATATTTTGTCAGATAATTGCCGATCTTTTTAGTTATTTTGAAAAAAATATATATATATTGCCAGTCACTTTAATAGTTGTTAAACAAAGACACACGGAACAGATAGAGGGGTTAAGACTCATGACGGTTTTATTTCCAGGAGATAAAAAATAAATAATGCGTTAACGGAAAATATATATTAGCAATAGGAGGTTTACTGTTGTTACGAGTTAAGACTATTGACAAATATTTATATTTCGGTTGAAAATATAAATGGCTCGATTATGTTTTTTTTTTTATTATTCCAACAGTCGATATCAAAATCATGTAGGGTAAAATTTTACTATTTTTTTTAATTTCAACTTTTTTTCTTTTTTAAAATTTTAAAAGATCGACCAAAATTAATAAAAATATAACAAATATATGCATATTGAATAAGATCATTTTTTAAAAAAATCTGAAAAATAGTTAAAATATCATAAAAATAATAAAATTTAGTAACATGCAAGATTTTATTATGTACAATGCATCAAAACGACTTGTATTGATCATTCGGATACGAGATAGCGTAATTTGAACTATTTATATTTCGACCAAAATATAAATGTTTGTACAAAAACTTGATTCCTTTATTAGGATCAGGTCATTTTATTTAGGAAGCTGATAACAGTACCCGCGTTACAATATTCGCACCATAATTACCATAATTACTTGGGGGACCGCAAAAATTTCAACACTGAATTTTTTTCTAACGTATTAATACGTATGTAAGGAAGTATTTATACCTATGCACGGAAGTATTTATACCTACGAGGTGAATAATTTTTATGTAAATATTTTTTCTCCAATCAAATCTCCCAAATGTACATGCACTATAAATAACTGTAGGGACCACTCAAACTACATAGGGACCATACACGTTTTTAGAGATGGGTTTTTCTTTCTTTTTTCAATCTCATCTATATTTCTGAAAATCTGTGAGGAATTTTGTGAATCTAAAATCACGAACGTCTTCTACGTAATTTTCTCTTTCAAATGAGATCCATGATGACGTACTTTCGGGCTCGTCGGTACACAAGTATTTATAACTCATTGTGCAAGTATTTATACCTATACTTGTAAGTATTTTTTATATATGACACTGGATGACATCTGAAAGTATTAATATCAAGTACTGCAAGTATTTATACATATGCACTGAAGTATTTATATCTATGTGGTCAACTATTTTTGTTAGAAGAAGGTTGACATGGGAACAACTGGGGAATGTTGATGCAGTGATACGGGGTCCCCACTACTTCATTAGAGGAAGGTTGACACGGGGACGATTGGGGGACTGAAAAAAGGATAATCATAACAAGTTACGCATCAAAGTATTAATATTTTATTTTTAAAGTGTTACTATCTTATCCTCCAAGTATTTATATCAATGAAGGTTAACGCGGAGACAAGTGCGGGAACTGGAAAAGGAGGACCATATAATTAGTGGGGATCATAAAAGAAGAGTGTTCCAGAGATTTTAAAATAATAATTAGTGGATGCCATATAATTAGTGAAGATCATATAATATTTTTTTAGAATAATAATTAGTGGGACCATAGTACATAATTTCTATAAATAGGATGCGGGAATTTTTGGGTACTGAATTGAGGGTACTCAAATTATTATTCTTTTATTTAAGATAACAAATAATGGTACACTTTTTTATTCCAACAAGTTACCTTTTTGGTATTCACGCTATCTATATAATTAAAATAATCTTAAAAACGTCAATTTACCATTTTATGAGAAAAGTTGAAATTGTTTCAATTTTTTTTTTAAAAGCATTGACATGGATAGCCATTAATTAAAGATTAGATTTAATCAGATTACGCACAAACCACTGCTTTAAAAAAGAAATTGTGTTGTTGATTTCATCTGTGTCACCTCCAAAGAACAAAATATGAATGCGACTTAGAAAGGAATTGAGATTATATGTGGTCTGTAATATTGCAGTAGCAATATACAGTGGTCCTGCCAAGCATATATCGGTATGCATAACATCAAACCCCTGATTTCTATCGATTTTTGGTTAAAAAAATGTAAAATACGTTTGACATTTTAAAAAATGATTAGTTAAAATGGCAAAATATTTCTCTCCCTATGCTGCAAGAACAATACCAGCGCATTTATCGGACAATGCTACCTACACCCATGATGATTTTTTTGTAAATAGAACTAAATAAAATTGTTTCAATGAAACAAGCACAGAGAATTTGAAAATTACAAAAAACACCTCCATCGAGTCAGTGGTCTGGTGGAGGATGGAAGACACTTAGTCCACCGAACAGGGGCGGATCCAGGGGGGCAGCTCCCCGCCACCCCCCCCCCTGGATTTTGAGTTTTAGTGGAGATTTATTGGTTCCGACCGACTTTGCTTCTTTTTTGAAATTTTTTTGCCTCCTCTGGACGTTTGATTTGTAATTTGGTTTAAATTTAGGGTTAAAATTAAAATAAATTTGTTGAATTTTGATTGGTAATTAGAATTATAAGTCAAAGCATCATAAATTACAAAGTAAAGCATTTGAAAGTATAAGTTATGAGTACCCAATTGGTTAATGGATTTAAATCTGATTTGATATTTTTTTTTGCCTCTCTTGACGAAAATCCTAGATCTGCCCTTGCCACCGAACCAATGTTTCGGTGGAGGTACTTTCTGACCCGACCACATCTAGCACCATCATTGGCCACACAATTTTTCTAAATTCTAATCCACCGAGACAGTGGTTCTGTGGAGGCACATTTTTAGCTAAATTGGCTAAATTTTTTTAAAATTGCTACAAATAAAAAATTCGGTGCTTTTGTATCTTCTGTGTTTGAGAAGCCCCAAAGTTTTTAATTCAAACCAAATTTGTCCTACCTTTAACATCTATTCAATAAATTTGCCAGTAGGAACAGGAGGGTGTTCAATGGAAACAGTAAACCGGGATATTTGTTGATTAATGATACGACAACAGATGTTTTATTATGGGCTCAAGATAGGTGAGGGAGGGTCAGCAAGGAGGGTCAATTATGCGAGCCATTATTGTGTCCTACTGACAACAATTTTTGCTAGTTGAGTTGTATTTTCAATTTTTAATCAAAAGGGGGATTCACCACCACTTGGTGGGAAGAACCGTGTAAATAAGACATTTTTTTTTATATCAATATATTTGTTGGCGGCACTTCGCTGCCAACTTTCAAAAAAAAAAAACATCTATTCAATAAAAAAATTTACATTATTGTAGCATTATTTTAACACTACAATTTGCAGTATCCAACATTGTAAAATAAAATTTTAAATAAAAAAGAAAGTATAGTAGATAAATAAATTGTTAAGATGTAATTAGATTTTAAAGTAGAGATAAAGTTAATTAAATTTGCAGTATCCAACGTTATTTTAAAATCACTCTTCCGCCGAAGCAGTAGATCGGTGGAGAATAAAGAAGAGATTTTTTTGCTTCTATTCTAGTTAGGTTAGAAACTTGCTCCACCGAGGCAATGGTTCGGTGGATAAAACATATTTCTCCCTCTACCGAACTACTGCTTCAGTGGAGGCGTTTTTCTGTAACTTACAAATCCTCTGTGCTTGTTTCATTTAAACAATTTTATTTAGTTCTATTAAAAAAAATCTTCATGATGGCACCAATACTGGTATAGAGCATTTTTTTTCTTTTTTTCGTTTTTCCTCGAGGATTTGCTACATTTACTAGCAACAAGTGGAGATTATGAAAGAAATAAACAAATCCGGAATTGGGGGGGGGGGGGGGGGGGTGGGAATGCCTATCTGAGCTGTCAATCAGCACCGAGATTCATCTAGATAGCTTTAAGATTCGTGTAAATCAATTGCAAACGAATCTGAATACGGATCAAATGGGTTGGAAGACATTGGACTGATTTCGATCCAATGCCCATCGCCCCACTCCAACAAATCTCGATGAGTTCGGCTGAAAAGTTTAAAATGGGAAAATGTAAATTGGGCTTTTCCCAGGATGTGAATAATGGACAAACTAAAAGGAAGACAATGGAAACAGGGCTGGGAATTTTGGGCTCTGTCTAGTATTGGTGCACTGTTCTGAACCGGGCTTGCAGTTGCCTTGGGCTGAGAAATTCAAATTTTGAATAATAATGATCTGTCGTCCGGATTAATAATTAAAGTTGCTAATTAAATCATTGTCAATTGAAAATTTTAATCAATTTGAGTGAGTTATGATCAAGTTGGAAATAGATAATATTTTAGCTTCACATAAAATGCGGTTTTCCCCTTCACTATAGGAATTTTTTTTTTAAACAAAAAATATGAACCCACATCTTTTCTGACAAAAGTTTTCTTTATTTCCTGCATTAGTGCTCCCTCTTTATCCGTTTCTCGATGATCTTTACGAATTGAACGGTCATAATGTTAAGTGAACAATCAAACGGTACTACACAAAATGGGAGCACCCACTTCCATCCCTTTCAGAAAAGATGCTCTGCACGTTTTTCTTGTGCGAGAATATGAAGGGTCGGACTCGGACTACTCACAGCTCACTACTCTATCCGAATTTTTTATTGTTAGCCGTTAGCATTTCAAAAAAATCTATCTTTAAGAATCTCGAAACTTGGCAAACACTCAAGGGGGGTAGGCAGACTAGCCACCCTTAGAGAAGAAGGTTGAATCTGTACATTTTCACATAAGACTAGGTGGTGCGCATTCCTTTTAACACGCAGGCAGACCTAGTTTATGTGTCTTTCCCGGTGACACACTGACTACCGTGTCTTCCACTGGTGGCACTGAGATTTTCTGAAATTTGAGTAATACTTTATTGATTGAATCTTTAAAAACTATCATGAATCGAAATTCTTAGAACTTCGAAATAAAAATTAATGAGAATTCATATTTTATATGCATATAAATACATGAAGTATTCCCATTAATTTAATGAATGGTTTGACCTTTTATTTCAAAAAAAAAAAATTTCAAATATTTCAGGCAATTCTATTATATTATTCATATATAACATATGCATTCATAAAGTAACTTTATTGGGCCGAGCTGGATTTGAACCAGCGTAGACATATCGTCAACGAATTTATAGTCCGATATGCTAGCATTCAAGATTTTAAAACAGACATACCACCTTTCAATTTTGATTGTTTCAGAAATGCTATAAATAAAAAATTCAGCTACTCTATTCGTCGAAGGAAAGAAGATATATTTATCAACATTTTAAGAAAATAATAAAATCAACCTTTTCAGAATTTGTGTACTGTGTTCCTCAATTCCACCCTCATTCCATCTTATTCATACTGGAATTGATTTTTGTGTTCCTTGATTTGATTTAGATTGCTGCAAATTTTGCTTGTTTGTTACTGCAATCCTCAAAATATTGCCTGAATTGCTTGAATTGTGGTTGGATTTAATTTCCTTGTGTTCAATGCGCTTGAGATACTTTTGACATTATGCTTGAAGGTTACAACCATGTCCTGGAGCACTGGTCAGGTATTGCAAAAAACTGGTACCAGCATAGAGTAATTTGCTCTGGTCTACTAATTTGTGAAGGCAACCATGTCAATTCTCTAAATGAGACAATCCAAGGATTATATATTTTTATCTGCGCACTCCCCTCTTTGTAGGTACCTGACTGGTACAAATCAGTCATAGGTGTTTGGCCTGACATTCCTCAAAGTAAAAGGCAAACAAGAGAAAATTCTAAAACTGGTTCTTCAAGCATTTATCCCAGTTCCTGTTTGGGTCTAAGAAATTTTAGAAACTTTTATTTTTGTTCCTAAATGTTATACACTATAAAATATTTAATTGAACCGTAGTCACTTTATCAGGAAAACCTGGAATTAGTCGTTTTAGCATATAGACAAGACATATAGTTTTCCAAAGAAAAAGTGACTTGATTAAATAAATAACATTGACTAGATTCTCTAACCATGGTTCTTTTACTGAAAAATATTTCACAGAACTTAATATGGGCAGGTTGAAATTTGTTATAATGAAAAGAAGAACTTCACAAGTTTAAAAACCAGAATATGCTAGGGATTCTGCATGCATATTTTACGAATAATTATTCTGATGGCATCCATGCAATCAATCATTACTGCTATCCAATGCGCTCTGTCTTGATAAGCAGTGTCCAAATTTACAGTGGTAAGGTAAGGTAAGGGCTTTTCAAATGATCTGACCGTGCAATTTCTAATGGATGGTTCTGATTGAACATTATTGCTTTCCACAACAGCACAATAATTACAGAAAATCTGAAGCTGCATACTGTCCGGACAGTTTGTTTAATTTGCTCAAAGAAAAAAAAATACTTCAGAACACTTGAAACATAAGCCAAACATTTAAAAGAATAAATTATTACTAGCATTAACTTCAACTGAAACAAAATTCAATACTTTTACATGATGCTAGAGAGTTTAGACCCATAACTGCTGTCCTGATAAGCGTACGGATTCAGGTTTGGGTACGAATACGACGGATACCCATACTGATATGAGGAAGCACCAGCAGGCCCAGCACTACTCTTGATCCCGCTCAATATCTTGCTTTCCTTTTCTTGTCTGATCCTCTCATCACCAGAGGTGACACTGACTAACTCAGCATAACCCAACTTTTTCCTTAGCATAGTTGTCAGAGCAATCACGTCGGTGCCGTCGGCAACTACGATAAGCCGATCGCGATCTAATGATACAGACACAATACCTGAACACCATAGAATGTCAGAAATACCAGTAAGAATAAGAATCTGATATCATCTATTTTTGAAAAAAAAAACCTTTTTAAGCATGAAGAGTACTACTGGATAATTCGAATAAAATAATTATATCCAAGCACCAAAGATTAAATTCGAAAGAATTAGTACCTTCCATGGTGACAGCAGTCTTGAGAACCTTTGTGCGCTTCTTTGAATCATCTAATGAAGCCAGTTTCACCACCACCTTTTGCTACAGTAATTAATAGGAAAAAGATGAGAAATTTTATCATCAAACAACCAAAAGAAGATCATCACATCTATTTTCAGACGAGAAAGAGAGAGATACAGATGAAATCTGATTACTAACCTTAACCATGTTGGCAAAATTTGCTGAAATGATTTACTCAAATAATCAGGTTTTTATCTTAAATAAATAGAGGTTGAATATTGGTATAGTGTGATGTACAGCAAATAATTGAGTTGGAGTGCAATGGGTTCCGAAATGGAAATTGATGGAGAGCATCTATTTAT
Source organism: Carex kokanica (assembly GCA_025461125.1). Taxonomy (NCBI): domain Eukaryota; kingdom Viridiplantae; phylum Streptophyta; class Magnoliopsida; order Poales; family Cyperaceae; genus Carex; species Carex kokanica. The sequence continues at coordinate 162,411 of JAJGRX010000745.1, forward strand.
AAAGCAATCAAGGCCAAGTGGCCAAGGAAAGAAGTTGGCATACGCTTTGAAAAAGACGGTGATGAGACTACTGAAATGTGGCCTTAATTAATTTAATGCCACTACCATCAATTTTGCTACTATTCAGACAAAATATCAATTTCGCTATTGTTGATCCCAGCAAGCATTGCACAGTGGTACTGTAGTTAGCGTTAACATCAAGTTTGCTACTACTAAAAATATATATATATAAAAAAAAATGTTCAATCAATCACATGATGCTTAGGCACCTTTGTGATGGTAAAATTTTGATTATGTATATTAATTTTTTTTTTTTAAAAGGTTTTATATAGTTTAGTTTTCTTATAAAATGTAAGATGTGTACTTATAATTTAGTAGTTAAAATTTCAATTTGCGTTTGTGGAGACTTAAGTTCAATTTTCATCTACCACATATTATATTTTATGTTTCAGCTCCTCCACCCCTCTAATATAAATTTTCTAGTTCGACATCTAATTTGCTTATTCAAAATTCAATATGTAGTTGTGTATGCATACCGAAAAGTAAGGATATGCATGGAATAATTTAAATTTTGGCATGAGAATCGGTTTTTGATTTAGTAGCAAGGCAATGTTCTTTGTGTGGGAAATCACGGATTTGATATCTAGATAGAGGAACCTTTTGTGGATATTAAATAGTTGAGTAGCTTGATGTTAAAAAAAAAAAAATTGGTATATAATTTTGAATTAAACGGTTAGTTATATTTAGATCGATTCCACTTTTTAATAATGAAAAAACAATTTATTTTGCTACTTGTACGTCATAGGTCCTGGCTGTTTTTCATTGGTACAAGAAAGGGCTCAATTGGTTTGGCCGTTGTTAAAGACAAAGATATGTAAATTATGTGGATCTTCTATAAGTTACATGTTTGAAATGTTGCTTGAAAATTTGAGTTGTTTTAGGTCATCAAATTGAAAAAGATATAAGAGTATAATATTTTCTTTGACTAGTATGTCTATGATTCAGTATTAGTCGGTTGAGTACTGAAAGAAGAAAAAGGAAGTAACATACGTTACATACCAATTAATCATAACTTTAATGATAAATATAATCTCGTAATTATTTGGACGAATGTTTGTTGTTAATTTGTCAACAAAACAAAATAATGCAATCATGCGCTTAGCAGCTGAACAATAACAGACTGCCATGTTTTGGTTTGGAAGGGGAAAATTTCATCAGGCGATCTTTGACGCAATCATATCTGGCATCTTTACAATTTTTTATTACCGAATTTCTCTTTGATAGTCTTGCCTATTACGTGTGTAGGGCATTACTAGGGTGATCAAATCATTTATAAATATGAATTAACAATTCTAAATTTTATATTTTATAAGAGGAGGAATTCAATTACACTATTTTATAGTGACACACCTTTGATACTATATATTTATAAATAATTTTTGTGATTTTATAATTCAAACAGTCGATCTGAACCATTCAACATGATCTCAATTAAAATGTAGTTGGAGACTAAATTTTACTTTTTTTTTGAAAATTTTTACTATTTTTTTAGAATTTTTGAAAATTGTTGTTTTTCAATGGTTAAGAATTGTCTGAAAACAGCAATTTTGTACACATATTAATAAATACTAAAAAAATTACAAAAAAATGTAAATTTTGGTCTCCAATCACATTTTAATATGGAGATCATGTTGAACAGTTCGGATCGACTATTTGGACTTTAAAATTGCAAAAATAAATTATAAGTATATGGTGTCAAGATGTGTCACCATAAAATGGTGTAATTAGTTCCCTCCTTATTTTATAAATATGGTTTAGTCTCTTATAAAATATTAATTGTGTAGTTGTAGCTTATAGTTATAACTCTACTTTTGTGACCGTGAAAATTTGAATTAAAATTCCAACCACTATACATTATGTATTTTACATTCCACTTCACTAAATGTAAATTTCCTAATCATGTTTCTGTATATTCAAACTAGGTCACTTTTTTTATTAGAGTCCTATCTCTTCACAGAAAGAAAAAAAATAATGTTTTTCTCTTTCTTTTATAAAATTATTGTCCGTTTGCAAAAAGAAAAAAACATTATAGTTTTCTTTTGTTATTTTTTATTTTATTGAATGTATAAATGGCCACAAAAAAATAAGCATGCCGCAGCCAAAGAGTATGGGGTGTCAATGACACCCTTTTATTCATTTATCCGATCCGTACTGTATCTGATAAGACGGGTACGGGTAAGATTGTTTTTCGTAAATTTATCGGGTATGGATAAAGATTTTTTTTCGGGGACGGGTAAAGTCTATTTCGTACCCGTTACCCGATCGGATAATTATAAAAAAATTATATATATTATATATATTAATAGGCATTAAAAAGAGTACTTTAATTAGTTTACTTGCGCTTAACATGATCAGAATTATTTTTTTAATAAAGTACTATACATGTGTGAAATAAATGTACATGTTTTAATATTTTATTTAATAAATAATAAAAATAATTATTATATTAGTATTACCCGTTATTTGTCCGCTACTGTTTCGTTATCCAACGACCATGACAGATAAGAATAGAGTACGGATAAAGTAATTTATAGTAAATAAAAATAAAATATGGATAAAAACGATTTGTAACGAGTACTGAGTATGAAAATTCTTTCACCGACTCTTACCGTACCGTTGACGCCCCGAGATTTTTATATATAAGAAAATAAATAAATAAAATATTAAAAATAAGAAACTGTTCATCAGAATTTCAAAAGTAAGAAGGACGCCACTCGGGATGGCGTCCCTCAGGGACGCCATCCCAGAAAACGTCCCGTGAAAAAAAAAAAAAAAAAAAAAAAAAAGGGACGGGACGCCATCCCAGAAAACGTCCCGTAAAAAAAAAAAAAAAAAAAAAAAAAAATTCTGCTGTATTCAATCAGAAATCCAATAATTTTGATCAGATTCAAAATTTATTTTAGAGAAAATGGCTACATGGATTTTTGTGTTCTTTATATCAAAATAAAGGTATGAAAGTCTAGTTTCCAGATAATATAATTTCTCTATACAAAAATATTACAGATTGGTACAGTTTTAGCGATTAATTGACAGAGGTCAGAATTCAGAAAAACTGAAATTCCATTGAGCAGTCCTATAATTTTGATCAGATTCAAAATTCATTTTAGAGAAAATGGCTACATGGATTTTTGTGTTCTTTATATAAAAATAAAGATATGAAAGTCTAGTTTCCAGATAATATAATTTATCTATACAAAAATATTACAGATTGGTACAGTTTTAGCGATTAATTGACAGAGGTCAGAATTCAGAAAAGCTGAAATTTCAGTGAGCAGTCCAATAATTCTGACCTCTGTCAATTAATCGCTAAAACTGTACTAATCTGTAATATTGTTGTATAGAGAAATTATATTATCTGGAAACTAGACTTTCATACCTTTATTTTGATATAAAGAACACAAAAATCCATGTAGCCATTTTCTCTAAAATGAATTTTGAATCTGATCAAAATTATAGGACTGCTCAATGGAATTTCAGCTTTTCTGAATTCTGACCTCTGTCAATTAATCGCTAAAACTGTACCAATCTGTAATATTTTTGTATAGAGAAATTATATTATCTGGAAACTAGACTTTCATACCTTTATTTTGATATAAAGAACACAAAAATCCATGTAGCCATTTTCTCTAAAATAAATTTTGAATCTGATCAAAATTATTGGATTTCTGATTGAACACAGCAGGAATTTTTTTTTTTTTTTTTTTTTTTTTTTTAACGGGACGTTTTCTGGGATGGCGTCCCGTCCCGTTTTTTTTTTTTTTTTTTTTTTTTTTACGGGACGTTTTCTGGGATGGCGTCCCGTCCCTTTTTTTTTTTTTTTTTTTTTTTTCACGGGACGTTTTCTGGGATGGCGTCCCTGAGGGACGCCATCCCGAGTGGCGTCCTTCTTAGTTTTGAAATTCTGGTGAACAGTTTCTTATTTTTAATATTTTATTTATTTATTTTCTTATATATAAAAATCTCGGGTTGACGCCCCTGCCAGAGAGCCTTAATATGAGATGAGGAAGCATTCAAAGACTTGGCTATCAAACGAGCCAGGTGTCCAGAAATTACGAATAGTAGACAATTTCTTACTTGTGAATTGGCCTCTTAGAATGTGACAACTCAATGAGATTAAAGGCAATCATAAAGCCAAAAAGCCAAACAGTATATATCTCATCAGATTATTAGTTTTTATATTACCAAAAAATTACTAATATTTCATGGAAAAACATATAATGAATGACGACATATTTCTTGGAGAACACGGTATGGAAGTATGGAACAGATATTTTTCTTGATTTATACAATTTAATTAGCTCAATAACATAAGACTCTTATTTAATTTCCCAGATAAATGTGTATTATTTTGGTACATGAAACATGTAACGGAGACAATTCTCCTTTTGATAGCAATATATCATTCATATAGCTTGTCGTATTATAGTTGGTCGGTTGATTTGTGCCCTGGTTTGGCACAACGTCAATCAATCAACAAAGTTTCACTGTCTGGAATTAAATTTGTCGAGAAGCAATTTTTTTTATCAGAAAATAAAGCTGTTATTTCCTTACGTGTTATTCTTTTAAGATGTTTTTATCTTATTTTAAGTTGTTTTTCTCTAAGGAATTAATTGTTTTTTTTTTCCAAAAAAAGTAGAATTAAATAATTGGTTCAATCACAAAATCAACCGACCAACTATTATACGACAAGCTATATGAATAATAAAATTCAGAAATAACCACAACAACAACCACAAAATTCAGAAACTATCAGATCAAACCATTGACTCAATCCCAAAACCTGCAACACATGCACAACTTTAGTGTTTAATTTAATAATATCAATAATAAAATTAAAAGTTCTGAATGAAAAAATACTCCCAGTAGTTTTCGAATTTTCTCTGACCAAGACACGTTCCAAATTCTAGAAAATACTAAGACCGAATCATTAATTAAGTTCCAAAAAATATTCAGATGGGACAAACCAATAATTCAATTCCATATACACACACCCCGCCCCCCCCCCCCCCCCCCCCCCCCCCCCACAAAAAAAAAAAAAAAAAAACATATATTTTCCTATATATATATTTTTTATTTTCTAAAAGAAAAAAGAGTTGGTCAATAAGTGCCTATGTGAAAAGTTATTTTTTCAAACCGACCAATTTGCCTTGTGGAAGAATGACACCACCTCAGCCACATATTGAACATGAAATCCTATGTGTGATCTATTGTTTCTTATTCATCACACAGTTTCGTTGAAGGAGGCTTTGATTGTGTTGTTTCCCTTGACACGTCAATCTTTTTTAGGGAAGGTAATTAAATCACGTTTGTTTTGTTTAGGCTCGCCTTGAAATTTGAATGTAAATTAGTACAGCAGTATAAATGAGCTGGTGGCTCGTTTATACCGGAAGGAGCAAATAATGTTATATGGTGGCACAAAAAAAAATTATAATTGTTTTTAACTATAAGTATATTTTTTTATATATTTTGTTTAAAAAAAATCATAGTACAAATTACAAAGACAATTAAAAAATATATATTCAACAAGGAGGCAAATACCTCTCCTGCTCTTACTTGACTTTCCTGCATTTGAAGGCAAGCCAAGTACATAACTAATTTTGAAAGAAAATTGAACAAATATTCTTAAAAACCAATATAAGAAATATTAGTGTGCAAGGTGGATTTTGTTTGTATATTATGCATGATTGCATGAACTGATGAAAAGAATCTATACTTATTGTAACTACCGTATGTTAAACGTATCACTTTTATTAAAAAGAAATTTGCCAATTACAGAATATTTCCAACGGCTACATAATATTTTCATTAATATATTTCTTAATTATTTCCAACGGCTATATTGCCTCCATGTGTATAAATAGCATATATAGGTAGATTGTACATTGTAAAGCATAGCAATCAATCAATAAAGAAATTCAATACTCTTGTTTTTATCAGAGACTGAGTATCCATAACAAAAACGTAAATTTTGTTTTCTTTTACAACCTCACATATTGAGGCATTATCATCTATGTAAAAATTGTACGTTTGCTAAACCTTTTTGGGTCACCTTGTACAGCATTTTAATGTGAATATTCTTCTCACTTTTATTGAGGATGCTTAGTTGCAAACCATATTTTGATGAATAAAGAGATGGAGACATCTCAGTGGGATTTTATTTATGCTTAAATTATTGGACTTTATTTAACATGGCAATAAAATAATCCATGGAGCCTCTATTATATATGATACGTACTAACTCAGGAGAGATTAAGTCGCAGATTATCGAGACACGTCCTATCTCGAGAGAGGCTAGATCATGCATGTTCGATATGTGCTTAATGTGTGCTTAGAGTAGAAAGAGTGTAAATCCGTTAAGGTACATGACTCTATTCTTTATGTACCTTGTATTACTGAATTGTGGACCCCGAGCTCAGTGGACACCCCGAATGGGCTTGTCGAGTGGGCCTGTAAGTCAGTTGTGACTCCGTATGAACATCCCGAACAGGCTTATCGAGTGGGCCTGTAAGTCAGTTATGGTTCCGTACGGCAGTCCCGAATAAGCTTGCTGAAAGGACTTGCTAATTGGGCTTGATACTTGACCCATAATAGTTTTATGAGACTTTAGTACATGGCCATATCAATATATATAAATCACATGTAAGAAATAATGCTTTTTTTTTTGTAGGATAACATGTAAGAAATAATGTTAAGAATATAAGAAAAAAATGACCATTTATTTAGCTTAAGTTTTTTAGAGTAGCTGTCCGATTAACACTCACATATTGGAAAAAAAAAATTGATCAAACTTAGTATTTATCGAAATTGATTTGGGAACAAATCCAATCAAAGGGTCACAGAAAGTGCCATGTCCTTTATGGAGTGAGGGGTTTTATGGGTATCGGATTAAATTTTCAATTTCAATTAATTGATCCGTGTTAAAAATTGTGCGTACTTGATCTGTTCGAATCTAAAAGTTTGCTTGAATCTTAACACGAATCAAACGTCTTTGTGGACATCAGACCGTCCAGATTCCTGTCATTTGATTCATCCAATAATGACATTAAAATGGGCTTATGGTCTCAATGCATTATTACTAGGCCCTCGTCATAAGGCTTAAAAAGGCCTTAGAGGGCTTGGGTTAAAGTGGGCTTTAGTATGTAGACCAAGTCATCCATTGTTCAAGTTCCATCTTTTGTTGCTAGGGCATTAAATTTCTGGATGCAAAGTTTGCATGGCCTGAACTGCCAAATAGAAGTTTGATTGCTATTACAATACTAGTTTGGTTATTAGTTGGTTGCTTCATACAAAAAAAAAAAAAACACACACACGTGACACACACACACACAAAAGATAGCTTATTCATAACCGATGTCGATTTAATTCTGTATTGGGGGATTGCAACAGGCCGGAATTACAATAAGCCCGTATAAAATAAGTAGCTTGTTCAATTTTAAATTTTCTTCCGTTTTACGGCTCCCAACCGCCTCAAACGAGGAGAAAAAAAAAATTATATTTGTCTAGGAGGTTACCTTGTCCTGTTCACAAAGTACGGATAATAATAAATGCATAGTTTTTCTGTCAAGTCTTACCGCCAAACAGCAAGCAGCAAACTCAGTGGCAATTTTTTTACACCTGTTATTTATGTTTGAAGTAAGGACCTTATTTGCAACCTAGTTTAAGAAAGGTAGGTAGATTAAATATACATAATCCCACTCTCCTTGCTTTTCGGCACTAATTATACTGGCGATATTTGGGGACATACTTTCGCAGAAGACCCTGCTAATACAGGAAATATCATGTCAGTTCATGAAATTTCCTGTTAATAATAACCTTTATACGAAAAAATAACATTGAAATAATATTAATCGGTATGTTTTCTAATAGAAAATAACTATATTGAAGGGCAACTATATTTAATGCGTGTAGAATACATTATATAAAGGGTTAATATCATTATCATGTAAAACCATAATAGAAGCAAATATGACTTCAAAACTTCCAGTTAAGAAACATAAAATATAATAAATATAAATGTCCCGGATAGAATTTAAGTTTTCCAAAAAGCGGAGCAAAATAATACTAAAATAAGATCCCCACTTCCCATGATTGAATTCGCATCACTTAATGTAACGGAATATTTCTGTTTGGATCTGGACCGTCCAATCAGAATAATTCGGACGGGCGTGATCTAAATAGAAATATTATGTTACCTCGGAGGATTGGATTCCCCATGCTTGGGCTCCCCCACGTATTCCACTTTCTTGTCTCGGTTACACCAGAGCTCCAACCACACTCTCTTAGCTTGCTCTAGTCTTAACAAACCCCATCTCCCAAATCAGAAACTTTCCCAATGAAATGTCTCCTTAAAATCATCCGAAAATCGCAAAAAGTATCCAATATTCCTCCAAAATGCCGCGAACCTTACACCTCCTCCCCCTGTTGCTCCTCTTTCTCCTACAGAGATCCTGCCTCTTTGTTCAATCCGCCATTGGAGTGAACTGGGGCACTCTTGCTTCGCACAAGATCTCACCTCCAGTCGTGGTAGATCTACTGAGACAAAACAAAATCCAAAAAGTTAAACTGTTCGACTCAAATCCGGAGTTTATAAGGGCATTGATGGGAAGCGGGATTGAGGTCATGGTGGGAATACCAAACGACGTTTTGGGCTCCTTGGCCTCCTCCGTCTCAGCTTCTGATGCTTTCGTTGCGCAAAACATCTCTAGATTTATGGTTAAAGGAGGAGCTGATATAAGGTACTTTGATTTTTTTGTAATGTCCTTTCTTTTGTTCTGATTTCTCTCTGTTTTAAACTCGTGTTTGGATAAAAGAGAGATTCGTTTCTCTATGGGGAAAGTGGTATCGAATCATAGGGTAAAGTAAAGTTGATTTATGGGAGTTCAATTTAGTTATTTTCAGGGACGGTTTTGTAATTAGGTCTAGTTCAGTAGCACCTACTTCTCCATGTTGCTGTTTTGACAGTTTTGTGCATATGCACGCTTCCCGTTAGTTGTTTGACTTTCAGTTCAAGTTACTCAAAGCCCTATTAGGGGTCTAAACTACTTGACTAAAGAGTATTTATCCCAACTATAATGTGTTCACAGGGATTATCAGCAAAAACTACAAGAATAAACAAGTGGATTTGTTATAGCAACCAAGAAAAAAAACTGACTGTGCTGTACAGCATGATGCAAAACATGTTTCAAAAAACTTTAAATTAAAATTTTTGTGCAGATACATAGCAGTAGGAAATGAGCCATTTCTCACGAGCTATCAGGGTCAATTTCAGCAGTATGTGCTCCCTGCCATGACGAACATCCAGCAATCGCTAACAAAAGAAAACCTTGCTGGGTATGTCAAACTTGTGGTACCATGCAATGCAGATGCGTACCAGTCCCCATCTCTCCCTTCCCAAGGCGCCTTTCGTGCTGACCTAACCCAGCTCATGACCCAACTGCTCACCTTCCTCAATACAAACGGGTCACCATTTCTGGTTAACATATACCCTTTTTTATCCCTATACCAGAGCTCCGACTTCCCCCAGGACTATGCTTTCTTTGAGGGGTCAACTCATCCTGTGGTTGATGGCCCCAATGTGTACTACAATGCATTTGATGGGAATTATGATACATTGGTGGCGGCTTTGAACAAATTAGGGTTTGGTCAGATGCCAATTGCCATTGGAGAGGTCGGTTGGCCCACGGAAGGAGCCCCTAGCGCTAATTTAAGTGCAGCAAGGGCATTCAATCAGGGTTTGATTAGCCATGTTTTGAGCAACAAGGGGACACCCCTACGACCAGGGGTGCCACCTGTAGATGTTTATCTATTTAGTTTGTTGGATGAAGAGCAGAAAAGTGTCTTACCTGGTAATTTTGAAAGGCACTGGGGAATTTTCTCATTTGACGGTCAAGCCAAATACCCATTGAACCTAGGTCTGGGGAACAGAGTGTTGAAAAATGCAAAGGATGTTAATTATATGCCTGCTAGATGGTGTGTGGCAAACCCTTTTAAGGACCTTGATGGGGCTGTCAATCACATCAATCTTGCATGTGACATCGCCGACTGTACTACTTTGTACTACGGGGGCTCATGCAATGCAATTGGTGAGAAAGGGAACATTTCTTATGCCTTCAATAGCTACTACCAATTACAAAAACAGGCTGCAAAGAGCTGTGATTTTGATGGATTGGGGATGATAACTTATCTTGATCCATCGATTGGCGATTGTCGTTTCCTCGTAGGAGTTGATGATGTGGTCAATGCAGGTTTTAGGGTTCATGGTGGGAATTTTAGATTCTGGGTTTTGGGTCTATTTTGGGTGTTTGTCTGCATTTGTACTTGTGGCTCTTTGTAATTTGGATGCACCACTTGATAGGTTTAGTTTTATTGTTTGTGCTTTGTAACGACAGTAGCTTGTTCTCGTATTATAGAAGTAGGCATAGAAAGTGAGATTAGTCATTAGTCTGATTACATAGAGTTCAATTTGGTTGGCGACAGAAGGCTCTCCGAGTAATCTTATTAATTTAACCTATTCAAAAAGAGGGAAACACTTTTTTTTTATGACACCGGATTACATCTTATATTTTCGAAGTTTTTAAAGTTCAAACGGTCGATCCAAACCGATTAACATGATAGATATATTAAAATGTGCTTGCAAATCAAAGTTTACATTTTTTTGAATTTTTTACTATTTATTAAGTATTTTATAAAATTGTTATTTTTAGATCATTAAATTTTTGTATTCATTTTAATAAATAGTAAAAAAAAATAAAAAAAATGTAAAATTTGATCTGCAAGCACATTTTAATATATCCATCATGTTGAACGGTTTGAATCGACCGTTTAGACTTTGAAAATGTAGAGTGTAATCCGGTCACCAAAAAAGGTAAGTGGATCCCTCATTCAAAAATTAGGATTGTTAATTTTGCTCTCCAAGTAACCTATTCTCTCATTTAGATATTGGAATAAACTGAGGAAAGTCCTCAAATTAGGAACGTTGTACAACTAAAAATAAGAAAAACATAACTTGAAAACAATAAGTTTGAATCGTTCTATCTTGATTTACATGCCAGGCGAATGCATAGAAAATTCAAATATTCTGAGTGTTTTATGTATGATCAAAAAATTCAAATTTTGTTGGTATGGTGTAATTTTCTGAGTGTTTAAAACACAACGATATATATAACCCCCACCCAAGACTTAGATTTGATAAACAAAGATCCAAGTAGACTCAAGGCCGAAAAAATCCGACCTACATGCCCACTAATTCAGTTGTTACAACTTACAAGACTTGCTAATGTTTCTGTGAACAAATATGTGAATTATACTAGTATCAAAGAGAGGTGCAGCAATGCCAGCAAATGAATAATGTTCATGTGAGGTTATCACCGTCCCAGTTGGTCCAAATATTGATCTTGATCCAAATCTAATATTAGCAAGGACTGGTATCTATTCCAGTTCCTACCAACAATCACAAGTAATTTCTCACCTCTTACTAGAATCTAATTTATGCAAGAACCAGAATTAAGACTAGACAAATATGACTGCCACCTGATATGCACATATATATAGAGGGAACCAAAACAAACAAAATTTTAACAAGCAGCACATGCTCGCTTATCAAGTCTAGCAACATGCTCTTAGTTAGTACTATAGATAACATTAATAAATTTTATTTCACTACTACACAATTATTGTCTAAACATACAAAATTATATGACCCAGCCATTCGGGATAACGGCATCCTTAATGACAGTCACGATGCCGCTCTTTATGAAATAGCCATCGGTCTCTCTGGCAGCTTCTTGCACCCCATCTTTGTTAACGATCTGCAATTGACACCCAAAAGACCAATTAATTAAGTAAGAATATGCTTTGGTCCAGTCTTTTGACTGACTTGTGATAGAAGCATTTGTGTCAAGAGAATATACAAGAATGAAAATGATAAGAAAAACTGGTTACTTGAAAAAAAAAAAAAAAAAAAGATAAGCAAAACTGGTTTGCTGATTTTCATGCATAGGACACCAGAACGGTCAAATAAAATACAATACATAGCCTGTAAAGCAATAAACATGGTGCCTGCTCTTACAACACATGGAATAACCATAAATACGGGTAGAACTAGGACGTTCTTAAGCTCATCAAGCCCCTTAGTGAGATTATCTCCATAATCTATTGGATTGACTTCAAACGACAAATCCAAAACGTTGAAATCAATCTATTCACGGGTGATATGTTTACATACAAAATTTATAAACTTAAAAATTAAATTAGTTTTTGCACAGCCTGTCCCAAGCCAGGATAAAGGAGGAGGGTCCTCATAGGCGTGGCGAGCCAACAATAGACCAATGGTCGAAAAACATCCATTCTCTCATGAAATGAAACTCATAGATTATTATTATTTTTATTACTATTTTATTACTACTTGACTTATGATTGTGATTGCGTTTCATTTCTAACCTACCCCAAGGTTTTTCAAATTAAATTAGTATAAAGTTAAGCGGTCAAAATAACAAGGTTTATGAGTTAATTTTAATGCATTCATTTTTCATCATTTTTTAACCGCTTGACTTTATACAAAATTAACTCGAAACTTCATTAATTTTGCATGTAAATGCACCACTTGTGAAATATATCGATTTCAACGGTTTGGATTCGTTATTTGAAGTCAAACCAATAGGTTTTGGAGACTTGGTGAGCTTAAGAACACCCTAGTTCTACTCCCATAAATTCCACTACAGATCCCTCCAGTTCCAATTAAGACGATGCCACTATTCACCGTAGGTGAACATAAATTTGCTTCTTTTAATGAAAGTTAATCAGGGGACATAGTGGTTAATTTTGGTACATTGATCCAGTGACAAGGAATAGGTGATAAGATATCTCATATCTCTACATGGGATATTTGTTGACTTCAAAGGATTTCTATAATAACCCAAATGATTTTTAATTGGGCAAAACCACATACTTGACTTTCACCAGATAAACAAATAATTATATTAAATAAAATTAAACAAAGAGAAAGAATTGAAAAGTATCTTACTTTGACATCATCCCCAATACGGGCATTTTTGTCAATTATAGCCCTCTTGATATGAGCATTCCTCCCAATCCCAATGGGGATGCCGCCGACACTCGCCAGGTACTTCTTGTCATTATCAGTCTGCCAAAATTAAAGAAGTTAATTAACACATTCTAAGAAAATGCAAAAAGTTGTGTATTTTTTTCTGGTACCTCGTAATAATCTGCTCCCATAAGGAGGGAGTCCTCTATGACTGCACCTTCAGAAACGCACGAGCGGAGACCAACAACAGAGTGGTGTATCCTGCAATTCTGCACATACAAAAGTTTTTACGTGTTATATAGATTCCAGTAGAAACCAAAACACACATGAATACAACAATGAAGTTTTTTAATCTGCATAGGAAATGAACAGAATATTTTAGTGTCCCTCAAGTGTTTCAGGTACTAAAACAATCAATAATCTCACCACAATCATGTGATAGATTATTAATGTTTTGGTACTGACCTCTAGTCAGGAAATACTCTGGTCCACTATTGAACTGAATCTAGAAGCAAGCTACTGGTATAATCCGGCTATATATTAATATTCACTTATACAGAATAAAGAAAATAATAAAATGGAGGAAAGAGAACTTACTTTGATGATGCAGCCCTCGCCAATGACACTCTCAGTTATATCAGCACTTTTTATCTTGGAGGGTGGTAAATACCGAGGCTGGGTATATATGGGGGCTGACCGGTCATAGAAGCTTTAGGAGAGAAAGGAAGGGGCACATGGTTAGCTAACAAGAACAAGTTGAAAAATTAAGATTGTGGCAGGGATTTTGTAAATTGTACCTGAAATCGGGGAAAGGTTTCTTGGTGATCCCTAGATTGGCATTATAGAATGCCTCTATAGTACCAATATCCTCCCAATAGCCATCAAATAGGTATGCCTGGACCTGAAATTTCAAAGTTAAGTTTGTAAAAGTTATAAAAAGTATACTAAAATTGTGATGTACATGCAAATTGAATCAAAGGACAATATAGATAATTAAACATAGGCACTACGTGATAGATGGTACAGTTGTTTAGATTGGAGCGCATAAAGATCAAATTATAAAAAGAATAAATTAAGAAAATACCCTCATGCCGACGTTGGTGGCCCCAGGGATGACCTCACTACCGAAATCATTGGCATCAGGGAACGTATCTCGTAGAAGTTGGAGCATTGCCTGTTTGCTGAATACATAGATGCCCATACTTGCTATGTAAGGCATCTCCTTCGCTCTCTCCTCGCTAAGGCCTAGAATCGTGGTATCCACCTAAATTTGAGAAATATAGATTAACAACAGTTTTAATTGTGGTTACCAAGAAATGAACATGAGCTAATTCTTTCTTAATGGTCTATTTGATGTTCAATTGAAGACAACTCAAAAAATATCAAAGAAATAGGTTTAAAAGATCGGTAAAATTGGTACTAATACCTTAAGACTCAAGGATCACAAACTAACTCATGGTCAGAATCATACTAACCAGCAGTTCAGTATGATTCTAGTAAATTTTATTGAATGCTCCTTCAGATGCAGTTATTTGTCATAAAGCCCCTCATTTAGTAATTAATAAATACACTTGTCGAGGGAAGAGGAATTATATGCAAAATTTCCTAAAAAATAGAATGTCCTGAATTACATAGGTACCTTCATAGCCTTTAGTGTGTCCCCCTTGGGTTTCTCGGAGAACTCAATGATCCTGCCCTCATCATCGATCTTCATGAGACCGAAAGCGGTAGCACGCTTCTCATCCATGGGGAGGGCAGCGACAGTGATATCCGCATGAGACTCACGGTGCGCCTGGATGAACTTCTCATAGTCCATGCGGTAGAGGTGGTCACCTGCTAGCACAAGGAACTCCATGATGTTGTGCTCTTCGAAGAGCCAAAGGTACTGCCGAACTGCATCAGCTGTACCCTGTACAGATTCTTAGTTAGTACACAAGGAATTTGAAAAGCATAAACATAATAGGACACAATAATAGAGGGTTGGAGTCAAGTCATCACAGGACCATTTTTTTAATCTTAAAAGAAATTAACTTTATGTTAATTTTATACCGGCTTGAAAAAACATTTCCAAGGGGTCTGCAGATTGATCATTTTTAACGCCCTTATTAGACAATTAGTCATTTGCGGTCTGTCATTGCCCGCAATAGCAACTCAGTCTCATACCACCAATTTACCTAATACATTGTGTTTAATTAAGAAAGTCTGTGTAATTCATTATCCATGTGAAGTGATCATTTAAATAAAGAGTACAAAAAGGACTGCTTACTTTACAAGATAGGCATTACTTTTGAACTCCAATTGCACACAACTGTTCCTTTATAATTTAAGTTAGGAAGATAAATCATTATTGAACCAACACTGGAAGTCCAGATCATCCTTCTCAATCATATAATATAAGGGGAAATAGAAGATACCTGAAACCAGTTAGGATTTTCAGGACTCTGTTGCGCAGCCAGCACCTCAACAAAACCCTCGTCTTTGTACCCGCCCATGTTGCTGGAGTACGCACATGACAGGTGGCGATTGAGAGAAGCAGAGTTGAACTGGGTCAACACGTATATCTTTGAGACATCGCTGTTCAGGCAGTTGCTGACAGGAATGTCAATCAGTCGGTAGTTGCCTCCAAGTGGTACAGCTGGCTTTGCACGCTTCTTGGTCAGCGGGTATAGACGGGTACCAGCCCCACCACCCAGAATTATGCCCAGTACACTCTGTTGAAGAGCAAAAGAGAAAATATGAGCTCATTGCTTATGAACCAAATTCACCTTTTTAAGTCAAAACGGTGATCAAAGAGGGCTAGCAATGTAAGTATCTAAGGCTATCAAGTTTAGGAAAATAATAACGGAAGTCAACAGTTGTATGATCAGTACAATCATCATCTGAAGTGTGATGCAAATAAACCTAGCCAGATCTAAGAATAAGGTTACATTACACGATTTTGTTTTAACCTCTCCCTTTGTTAAAAAAAAGGCAAAATAATTCAACTTATTTCCCCTTATTTAGATGAATAAATTTTCTTTACTCTGTTTAAATAAGAATGAATCATGTAAGAAACAAAGGTTGCTTTCATCAAAAAGAGCTAATGAACCTACATTAGCTCAGATTGAAAAATAAACCAACTCTGCCCTCCTATCTCCCAACCGCCCAAACCCCTCGCCCACTCCCTTCCTCCCAAAATCAGGTTAGGCACTTACACGACTAGCATCAGGATCGAGGCAGGTCTGGGACTTTTGAGAGTCAGAAACAGCCTGAACGACAAGAGGGGCACACCGTCTACTCCGCCGATCGAAGGAAATCGGCGATGGAATCGAAATTGGGCCTGCTCCGGTTAAGAAGGATGGCGAGATAGCCGGAGAACGAGTCCGATTAGTGTTGCACGAGACAAAGGTGGATGATGCCATGGTCACCGCCATTGCCATTGGAAATACAGCTGGGAGAGAGTGTGCTTCGAGAATCGATCGAGAGAGAAAGAGAGAGGGACTAGAACGAATTACGACACAGACTTCGAAATAAATAGAAAAATATGATCTATTTTTAGGCTTGGACCTGGGAACCTATTTAAGGGCCCCATTTGTTGTGTTCAATAAGTTACCTAATACGACTGACAGTCTCTAGATTTTGCGATCAAGATATAGACCAGGTTCAGGCAGTATATTTCAGACGCATGGGATCTGGTGTGTGGCAGAGAAAAGGTCTGAGAATAGCAAACTGCTAAGGAAGACTAGGTAGTCCACCTCGGC
Source organism: Carex kokanica (assembly GCA_025461125.1). Classification (NCBI taxonomy): domain Eukaryota; kingdom Viridiplantae; phylum Streptophyta; class Magnoliopsida; order Poales; family Cyperaceae; genus Carex; species Carex kokanica. The sequence continues at coordinate 179,253 of JAJGRX010000745.1, forward strand.
ACTTTGGTCCCCTATTAGCGTTTGGAATGTCAGTGGCAGATGAAGGATCGCTGCACCGTGTTGTATCTTACTGACAGGAAGATTGACGGTTCGCCTTCTAATAAGTTATGTTGGGTCCCATATTTACAGTAGTTCTTGCGCGCTTTGTGACATTCCTACTTGCCACAGATTGTGAACCAATACTTTTGAGTCCCTCTTTTCATTTATTTTGGAAACAATTTCCAAGTACCATTTTAGAAATCTACCAAATTCGGAAAGAATATGCTCCGATTTTTTTATTAATACCCTCACAAAAAAACTAAATATCGAATATGCTCTCAAATTTTTTTTTTTTTAAAGTACCCTAACCGCCTCCCGTGGGGAGGTCCACTGTTTTTTTTTTTTTAGATTTTGAGAAACAAGATGCTGAAATTTAATATTAAAAATTTGAATTTTGTTTTTAATATTTGTTAGATTACTTTTTTTATGTATAATTAGCATATTTATACTAAAATACGCTAAATTACTTGAAATTATGTTAAATTATGGTAAACTACTTGAAATTAGCATATTTATACTAAATTATGCTAATTAGCATAATTAGCATATTTATACTAAATTACTTGAAATTACGCTAATTAGCATATCTAGAAAGGAACTAGATTTGAGATATTGTTTCTTGTCAAATCAAATTCTCATAATTTTATGATGAAATTGAATATAATTGAAATTTTTTCATATCACATGGACTGTTTGTTGTTTGAACATACAAAATGAAAGATACTCAATATTATGATGCTGGTTATTGTCAAATTAAATTCACTAGCCGCATGCGAACACTAAATATCAGATCAGTAATTTTGATACAAGTTCTGACTTTTACCATGCTGCATACAACACTGTCACTAGCCGCAAACGGGTCGTTGTGTGTCTACCGATGATAAAAAACTTTAACTCAATTTGTTAAGCACTAAACAACGGTTTTTTGCAATTCTGATTCTGTCGGCTCCCTGGGGATGACCCCAAGGACGCAATTGCCCCCGTATCGTCCAAAGCTTTTCGAATTGGGGTCGTACGCGCAAATTCGAGTTACCTAGCCAAAGCTATGGCCGTTTAAAGTTTTTTTAAAAACAACGATGCTTTCCTGCAAAAACACCGATGATGCACCAATGCTTTATGCATGGCTTGTCGACGGCAGAAGTGCATCGATGTTTCATTACAAAAACATCAGCGACGCACTGATATTTTTTCAGCACTACCCTGCTTAATTGCCAATGCTAAGGCTAACGAAACATCGATGTTTTATTGCAAAAACAACGATGTTTAAGTCCCAATGGATTGGATGCTTATTAACAAATTTAACAAAGAATCATGTAATCAAATTCTCAATCGCATTAACAAAATCGGCCTAATTTAGCGTATTTCATTATAATTAGCGAAATTTGCGTAGTTTACCGTAATTTAGCATATTTTAGTATAAATATGCTAATTATACATCAAAAGAAGTAATCTAACAAATATTAAAAACAAAATTCGAATTTTTATTGTTAAATTTCAGCATCTTGTCTCTCAAAATCTAAAAAAAAAAAAAATTATAGTGGACTGCCCCACAGTGGGGCGGTTTGGTATTTTTTTTTTTAAACAATGGACCGCCCCACGGGGGGGCGGTTTGGTTGGAAAAGTGGACTACCCCACAGGGGGGCGGTTTGGTTGGAAAAGTGGACCGCCCCACAGGGGGGCGGTTAGGGTACTTTTAAAAAAAAAATGAGGACATATTTGATATTTAGTTTTTTTGTGAGGGTATTAATAAAAAAATCGGGAAAATGCTTCTCTATAATTTTGAAAATTTTGAGAATAAGATAATGTGCTACATAGATCTAGAAATTAATAATTGTCAAAATAAAAAAATACAGTTGAAGTTAGTGGATGATTTTAAGTCTGCATTTTGAACTTTTTATCGGTCCATTAAACCACTTAATTGTTTTACAACAACTGATGTTTTGCTTTTTAAATTGTTTTTATTTATTTTTAAAAATTTAATATGAGAAATTTCATTGATTTTACAGATTTACAGCCATCGAACAACAATGTTTTCTACCAACAAAAATAGTAAAATGATATAAAACATCACTTGTTAAATCCTTAATAACTTTTAAATGAAAACAAAACAAAAAACAAAAAAAATTATTTTATTTTACTTTTTTTCACATACATATATAAAATTATGACATTTGAACTTTATTTTAATACAATTTAAGAATGCAAAAAATCAACATCTATGGATAAACTTCATTGGTGAAATTTTACAAAATATTTGATACTAATTAATCAAAATAAACTCAAAATGTATATGTAGTTTCAAGAGTTGTTTTGAAAAGAAATAACTCAAAATAAATTATCAATAACTCCCGTCATTCTGAAGATGACGTTATCCCTAATTTACGTTATCTCTCTACCAACACACAGTCTTGTCACCTTCTTCCATATACAACTTATATGTTAGTGTTTAGTGTAAGGTTAAAAAAAAAAAGAAGCAAAGATAAACATTATCCTTGCCCCTCCTTCATTTTATCTCTAATTTACGTTACCTTTGTGCCAAAACACAGTATTGTTATCTTACTTTCTATATAAGGTTTTATCACTTTACTTCTTTCATATACAACTTATATGTTAGCGTTTGGTAGAAGGATAAAAAAAAAGAGCAACGATAAGCATTAGCCGTGTGGCTATTCATTTTATTCTTAATTTACAATACCTCTCTACCAGAATACTGTTTTGTTATCTTGTTTTTTTTTTTTCATAAGTTTGATAGAAGGATGATATCTATCAAATAAGGTTATGTCACCTTATGCCGTATACAACTTATATGTTAACATTTAATGGAAGGATGAAAAAAAAAAGCTTATCCTTGTGCCCCTTCATTTTATTCTTAATTTACGTTACCTCTCTACCAAAACACAGTCTTATTATCTCACTTTCTCTATAAGGTCCTGTCACTTTACTTCTTCCATATACAAGTTATATGTTAGCATTCGGTAGAAGTATATAAAAAAAGTAAAGATAGACATTATCTGTGCGTCTCTTCATTTTATTTCTAATTTACGATACCTCTTTGCCAGAATACGGTATTGTTATCTTGTTTTTCTCCATAATTTGTTTGGTAGAAGAATAATATCTATCAAATAAGATAATGTTATATTACTTCTGTCATATACAACTTATATGTTAATATTTAGTAAAAGGATAAAAAAAAGATAACAAGGATGAGTATTATCCTTGCGCCCCTTCATTTTATTTCTAATTTATGTTACCTCGCTATCAGAATGTAGTTTTGTTATCTTGTTTTTCTATAGACAATATTTTTGTTAGAATCAGGAGCAGACTTAGGATTTCTATCTGAGTAGGACAAGATACCAAGAGTAATTGGGTTCAAATAGCTAACCGGATTCAAACACATTAGCTAATCAGATTCTATTATGGGTTGCACACACAAAAAATATTATGAACTCAATGGGGGATTTTGAACTCAACAGGATAGGACAAAGTTATTTTTGGATAGGGCAATAGCCCAATAATATATAGAGAAGTATATTTTCAAAATTCAAAATAAGAGAGTTGTCTTACTCCAACTACATATGGGTCTGTTTATGGAGTTTATGGATAGAATCACTAGTAGAAAATGTACAAATAGTATCGTCCCATCAGAGTATCAGCCGACCTTGAAAGTACTGTTCTTGACCGTTTCTGATAGTGGCTTATCAAGAACAGTCGTTTATAAATGACCGTTCTTGATAATCCTGAACTATCATAAACGGCTGTTTATAAACGACCGTTCTTGATAATCCTGAACTATCATAAACGGCTGTTTATAAACGACCGTTCTTGATATATACTTATTAGATCTGGACCTGCTGGCAGGGCCACACAGGCAGTTTCTGACAGCTCTGACCCGAACTTATACATCAACACGAGGTCAGTCTTGACAATTGCATTTCAATTCGCATATATGAGAACAACCTTCGCGACAGCGTAGCAGCAATGGCCCGACAATATGTCACAAGTGTGATGGCCTCGGTACAGCGGGTAGCCATGGCAATATCACCTTCCCGAATTGGTTCTCAGATTGAGCCCAGGCAGTTTACCGGTGCTTCTCCTAAGGTTCACACTCTTGCTCAATGGATTAATAGGAGTTACAGGTACAATTTGATGCACACTTGTCTTTCTTATTTAAAAAGTCTAGTATGTTATTGTATTATTAAGTTTTGCCATTCTATGATTGTTTTGTTGTACCTATGTTATGGTGAATATATTATTTGGAGGGATCTTTTGTGCTGTGCAAATAGAAGCAACTTTTTTGTACATTTGCAAACAACGGCCAATATTTCTCCTTGTTTTACTTGCTCTCTGAAATTATTGTCATTAGTTATCGATTCTATGCAGCCTGTTTGTATAGTAATTGCAGTGGTTTTGATTAAGTGAATTTTTTTTTCAGGTTTCATACTGGGGAAGAGCTCTTTGGTAGTATTGACTCTCAGGGAAGTGATTATGTGCTTAATCAACTCTGGCACCATTCTGACTCCATCATCTGCTGCTCTCAAGTGAACAAATATTCAGACAAGTCCCTAAAATATCTTGTATTTACAAATATCATCAAAGCAACTAATCAACTATATATATATGGACATTCAGAAAATAGTAAGCATGTTCTTTTTGTGGAACTCAACAACTTTCTAATACAGTTTTGTGGAACTCAACAACTTTCTAATACAGTTGATCTATTTTGTAAGAGAATCGGACTAGTACTTCTATTGTTGTGCACAGGACAAGAAGGCAATTAAGAAACCTAAAGGATCTTTATAGTCATTTTCGTATCCATTAATGGTGTGCCTTTAAACCTCTTCCATTCTCACCTCCGCTGCTCAACCATAGAAGGAAAATTCAGAATCGGAATCGGGATCGGCCCCGTCCGATCCTGATTCGGATCGGAAAAATCGGTCGGGATCGGCCGAATCGCGGAAAATCGGATTTTTTTGCCAGAAGCTTGTTTTATACTTAAAAAATAGGAAAAAATTGATAAAAAAATTTAGAAAAATTATTACAATCAAATAATCCACTAATACAATATAATACAAGCATTACAACTAAAAACACACTCTTTCACTCCCAGAAACTATTTCTAGTCCGATTTTATTTGTATTATATTAAGAGAATATACAATCCGTGACTTTTATTTGTATTATATCAAGAGAATATACTATTTCTAGTCAATCCGTGACTTTTATTTGATATAAGTGATATAATTGATATATATATATAAATGAGATGTAATATAAATCAAAAAAGCTTGAATGGTGTGGTGGTAACTTGCTTAGCCTCTAAGCTAGAGGGTGAGATATCGAATCCCCACAGCTGCAAAAAAAAATTCTGCTACTTTATATTTGCGTTTCGGCCGATATTTGACTGGAATTGTCCGGAATGGGACGAAATCTAACCGAAATCTGGCTGAAACGGCCGAAATTGGCCAAAATCTGCACTATCCGTGTAAATCGGCCTGGAATCGGATCGGCACCATCCGATCCCGCTCCGGAACGGTCGATTTTGGTGCTCAACTCCTCATGTCTCATACGCTAGACCTCTCTGCCTCATCTAGCCTGCTCTACGCCGAAGATGATGTCTCATGGACCGACGGTCGATATTCTGCTCCAGCCTCCACCGCAACCTCCGGTCCGACTTCTGACAGATGGGACCTACCCTTTTCTGACTCCTCGAACCAGTTGCTCTCTACTCTCCTCACATCTGAGCCTGACTTCATGCCCCGTTATGACTAACCCTCTCGCCTCTGGCACCAATCGCTTGATGCCACCTCACAACAGGATGCCGTCAACAGGATTCTAAAAGTGAACGATCTTTTCCGGTTTAGGCCTGTCACCGCCTATCTCTCTGTGAGCTACCTTTATCGCTTTCTCTCTACACATTCTCTCCCAGTAAGCAATGGCACTGTCAATTTCTAATCTTTTACAATTAATCTCTTATTTCAACACTTAATTTTACAATGTGGTTTCCTATTTAACCAGGACGACGCGGGAGGATGGCTGATGCAGCTTCTCTTGGTGGCTTGTGTGTCAGTGGCTGCAAAAATAGAGGAGACACGTGTGTCGCTGCTTCTAGACCTTCAGGCACTGGACGGTGGGTCCCGGTTCTTGTTCGAGTATCGCACAGTGCGCCGAATGGAGCTACTTCTCATGTCCGCTCTCCAGTGACGAGTCCAAGGGATCACTCCATTTGACTTTCTTCCCTTCTTTACTTCCTCCTGTGCCTCTGATCTCCTCCCACGTGCCTCTGCTCTCATTGTCAGCACTCAACGCAGTAATTTTCTAGGTACTTTGTTTTTTTTCCATTACCATAAATCAAAGTTCTTTTATCTCCTTATTTTATGGTTTAATTTGGCGTATGAGACATGAGGAGTTGAGCAACGGAGGTGAGAATGTAAGAGGTGGTTTAAAGGCACACCATTAATGGGTATCGAAATGACTATTATCGAAATGGACTCAAATTGCCTCTAGACGTTCAGGCACTGGACGGTGGGTCCTGTGCACAACAATACAAGTACTAGTCCGATTCTCTTACGAAATAGATCAACTGTATTAGAAAGTTGTTAGAGTTTCACAAAAAGAACATGCTTACTATTTTCTGAATGTCCATATATATAGTTGATTAGTTGCTTTGATGATATTTGTAAATACAAGATATTTGTCAGATCTTCATTTACTTCTTCCATCTTATCTCAATTTGGTTCATATAAAATCTCTTTATCTTTTTGAGATAGGCCTTAGGTGCATATCATCAATTTGAGTCCTAATATGCTGTAATCCGAAACTAGTGAATTGTTTTGAGATGCGTGTACGGAAAAACCAACTGTTTTAAAATGCATTCTAGAAAAAATATTCGACGACTAGATTCAAGATTGCAGGAATTTTAAGATATTGTTCACTATATTTTTAATTGCAGCAGATTTATTTTCCCTCAATTTACTGCGTCACTTCATTTTCTCTGAATTCATTTTGCTTATTGATAAAGCTTTAATGTTAAAGGGTTCTTTTAAGCATCAGTCTGTACTATTCTTGCACAATTCTTGATGTCAGTGTAACATGATAATGAAGCTTGTTTCTGATCTCAATTAACGATAAGGTTGAAATAATGAATAACTTATTCTGTGGTAATACTTCAAACGGCCAATTCACTAAAATATGTCATGTTTATGATAAAATTTTAATACTCAGTATGAAACCAAAGTAACTTGGCCCATTGAAGATTGAGAAAATAATAGACCAGATAATAGAAGGTTAAACAGAACTAGTATCAACCTGAAAATATAAGTGATAATTCATAATTTGCATATATATGCTTCTTTCATTATGTTGGAAGGAAACATAGAAATGTGAAGACGTCAAGAGTTTTGGTCATGTATCAGCCTACCATTGACTAGTCAATGAAGCCTCAAAGACAACTAATTGAAAACTACTAATTTTTCTTTTTGATCACACTTTTTAATTTATTTGCTGAGCTTGACAGATATATAAATTGGCAAATATACTGCTCCATGCGATTATGTATTTTATTTTGCAGTTTTGCCCATTGCTTCTCCTATTTAAAAATTGGTAGATCTAGAGGTGACATCTCTTCCGACATTTTTAAAAGTACCCTAAGTTAATTACAGATTAATAAATATGCACACGGGTCGCTGAAAATTTTAAATATGTCCAAACCGGCCATTTAATGACCGGTCTGATTAAATAGTCCGACCGGCCATTAAATGGCCGGCCCCTCACCCCCCCCCCCCCCCCCTTTTTTTTTTAAGAGACAAATAGCTAAAATAATGAAATATAACACTAAAAAATTAAATTTTTTTCCCTTTGTCAAATTACTTTTTTGATAGCATATTTATACTAAAACACGCTAAATCCCTTTGTCAAATTACTTTGTCAAATTATGTTAATTTATGCTGATTTACACTAAATTACTTGAAATTATGTTAATTTTTTTTAAGAGACAAATAGCTAAAATGTTGAAATATAACACAAAAAAATTGATTTTTTTTTTTAATATTTGTTAGATTACTTTTTTGATAAATAATTAGCATATTTATACTAAAATACTATAAATTACTTGAAATTATATTAATTATGCTGAATTACACTAAATTACTTGAAATTACAATAATTATGTAGAATTATGCTAGAATACGGTAAATTATGCTAAATTACGTATGAATAGGGATGATATCTTCACTGAGAAGGTGAAAAACGACGACGAAACTTCAAACGGCCATAAAACGGCGCTCGAGTGTCCAATTTCAGCAAATGACCACTTTTCCGAAAGCTTGTGAAAATACGCATGTGTCAGAACTAGCAATGCTAGATTTCCAAATTCAGAATCGCCAAAAAAAAAGGGAAGAGCCTCAAAACTTCAGTTAAAGTTTCCGATTAAGATTTTCATTTCTATTGTTCAATCTACGTAGCTCAGTAACTAGTTATATAATTAACTTGTAGAATACCAATTTTTATTATTTTTAGAATTTTTTTACTATTTTTTTATGATTTATGAAATATGGCACAAAATATCATCCCTATTCATACGTAATTTAGCATAATTTACCGTATTCTAGCATAAATTCTACATAATTGTTGTAATTTCAAGTAATTTAGTGTAATTCAGCATAAATTAATATAATTTCAAGTAATTTATAGTATTTTAGTATAAATATGCTAATTATATATCAAAAAAGTAATCTAACAAATATTTAAAAAAAATTCAATTTTTTGTGTTATATTTCAGCATTTTAGCTATTTGTCTCTTAAAAAAATTAACATAATTTCAAGTAATTTAGTGTAAATCAGCATAAATTAACATAATTTGACAAAGGAATTTAGCGTGTTTTAGTATAAATATGCTATCAAAAAAATAATTTGACAAAGGGAAAAAAAATTCGATTTTTTAGTGTTATATTTCATCATTTTAGCTATTTGTCTCAAAAAAAAAGGGGGGGGATGGGGGACTGGCCATTTAATGGCCGGTCGGGCTATTTAATCGGGACCGGCCATTAAATGACCGGTTTGGGCATATTTAAAATTTCCAGCAACCCGTGGGCATATTTATTAATCTGTAATTAACTTAGGGTACTTTTAAAAATGTCGGCATCTCTTTGTTGTCCATTAGTTTAATTTGAATAATATATTTAATAATAACAATCCGAGTTAACTCAATTTTTTAGTTTAAATCAGGACTTGCTTTAGTATGAATATTAACTCAGATTTAATTAGTTCGGATTGTCCGAAAAATTAGAGGCGACAAAAGAGATACACAGCGCACAGTATGAGACGAATCCGCAAAATCATATTGCGGGTTAAGAAAGCACTACGCACGCCAACCCATCGCATGAAGAAATAAGGGGAGAGGCATGACAGATCCACGATGAGGTAACTTGGTGTTGAAATGAACAGCCTCCTACGGGGAATTTTTCATTGGTAGAAATTAATGAAAAAGAAGCGACGGAAATAGAAAGAGTACATGAGTTGTAATATTGGTAGAAAGACCGGTAAAATTCTTACCGGTCTAAAAGTTTTTTTTTCTTTCATTTTTCTAGTAACATATAATTTGTTTTATAAAAATAGATAAAGTATCTTAAAATTTAGATATAATAGAAACATTATATCTATTTTTGAATTTTTTTTCATATTTTACTAAAAATCTAATATAAGAATTCCCTCCATCTATACATCATTTTAAAAAAAAGAAAAACTAAGTTTGGACCGGTAGAATTCCTACCGATCCAAATTTTTTGATTTTTTAGACCGGTAAAATTTTTACCGTTCTTTCTACCAATATTACAACTCATGTACTCTTTCTATTTCCCTCGCTTCTTTTTCATTAATTTTCTACCAATAAAAAATTCCCCCTCCTACGTCCAAAGTACTGTGGAAGTCGCGCGTCGTTGGAATTTTTTTATTGATAGAAATTAATAGAAAAAAAGATAGAGAAACATAAAGAGTACCTTGGTTCTTATATTGATAGAAAGATCGGTACAAATTCTACTGGTTCTAAAAATTTCAATTATTGGACCGGTACAGATTCCACCGGTCTTAACTCAAATTTCTAACTTTAAACTTTTTCTGACGCAAATAAAAAAGTTATATAATTTAGATCGGTAATCTCGGAAAACGATCTTTCTTTTTTTAGGCTGTGTAATGAGTGAGTTACAGAGAGAGAGAGAGAGACAGATCAGATGGAAACAATGGCCAAATGGATTGGGTAGCAGGTATATATGTATATTTTTATCAGAACAAACTTTACAAATAAGCCCAAAACTTTTATATAATTTTATATTACATTAAAAACATCTCTCGAGTCCTGACAATTAATCACGTAGGCATAGATTCAATGAACCTAGTCAAACTCTCTTGATTATATAAATTTAGAACCTGAGGGGCATATATGTAAACATGTACTTTGGATTTTTTTTTACTAGTTCCCGAGATTACCGATTTAAATTATATAACTTTTTTATTTACGTCGGAAAAAGTTAAGGTTAGAAATTTGAGTTAAGACCGGTGAAATTCATACCGTATATTTGAGATTTTAGGACCGGTAGAATTTGTACCAATCTTTTTATCAATATAAGAACCAATGTACTCTTTCTGTTTCTCTATCTTCTTTTCTATTAATTTCTATCAATAAAAAAATTCCCGCGTCGTTCCAGCTAGAATTGCTGGCAAAACATATAAAAAGGTGTAAATTATTAGATTATAGTGAAAAGAAATAATTGAAAGAATCCTTTTGTAATGACCTAACTTAGATTATTCAAAAAGTATGTATATGGTCCTATGATAAAATTATCTTTTTATGTTCTCTCTATCGGGCATTTCAATCTCTTTGGAGGCACACATTTTGGTCCGTCAGAATTGTCTGCGGTGCTTTCCCATTCATGAAGCTTAGGAACACCTGATTTTGGACCCAAGATAATATAGAGGGGCTATCGACAGAGCAAAAGTTCGACACAGTAGGTCAGCTATGCTCAGAGAAATGTCACGTAGAGATCAATTTCTCCCGCCGCCTGCATTCATTAATGCAGAGGCGGAGACAATAATATAGAATGGAGTCAATTAATTTTTTTTTTTTTTTTCAAATACTAGCAATGAAGTAAACTTTTGTTCTATAATTTATAGTAAAATGCTACATGTATAAGAAATTGACCCCCATATTTTTGTAAAATTTTATACTATTGACCTCTATTTAAAAAATGAATGATTTGTGTATAAGTTGAGAAATTTCTAATATTTTAGAACTTTTTTAAATAAAAAAAATCAAAAGCAATTATATATGTGACACTTCTTATTTTATATTATCTCTCCCTCACTCATCATTCTTATTAAAAAATATTTTTTGACTCCATTCAGAAAATTTCTGCCTCCCCTCCCCCACATTAATGGAGACAGGAACCGCATCATTGTATTTATTATTATTTTTATTTTTTTGAGAAAAAACAGGGACCGCATCATTGTATTTACTTCATTAAACAAAATATTTTATTGCGATCAATTCAAAAGTAGATAACTAATTAACTAATTTGGATGGGCCTCAAGCTCAACTCTAGAAACAAGCCATAGGCACCAAATGGGCACCAAATTATGGCTCGAATTGAAATCATAATTAGCTGGGCCGAACTTTAATAGAACATTCTATTTTTCTGTTTTCTTTTAGGTTTTAAATAGAAACACATTTTCACTTTGACCTGCTAATGAGCCGGATCAAACTCAAAACTCAGTTCAATTTGACTCATTTAAGAGTCCAACTCAAAATTCATGAGTCGGTCCGACGCGTTTAGCACGCCTACTTCCACTGGTTCACGCAACTTAATTCGTTGGGTGAATCATTTATTTTAGAGCAATGCAAAGCTTCGTTAGCCGGCCAAGAAGCTGCCACCATGCACATTTTTGAACTAGAATTCCAAGTAGCCTATGTACAAATCAAGGTTCTAAATAGCGTTTATAGCGTCATAGCGGGAAGGCTACAAAAAAAACTATAGCGAATAGCGTCGCTATAGCAGAAGCTATGCCACATAGGTTTTTTTTTAACATTCTGTATTCAATATTTGTACTAAATATCAACATTATCTAAAGTCTCATAGAACAATAAATAACACCAAAGTAATTAAGAAATTATAATATTCATATTGAACCCGTACAAAGTCCAAATTGCAGTTCAAAATATCCATAGTAATATCATAAACTATCAATTTTTTTATATTAAAAAATCTTAAAGAATCATGATTCATGACATAATATTTTTTTTTTCTATTCAAATTTTAATTTATATTCTCAATTTCAAATTGATTTATGTGTAGCAAGTAGCAACAAATTCAATTTCGGTTTGAACTTTTTTGGGTCTTTATTTAAAGCCTATATAAATTGCTTAAAAAAACTCATATTGTATAGCAGCCGTAGCGCAAATAGCAGACCGCTATCACCGCTATAGCGGCCATAGCGTAAATAGCGGACCACTATAGCGCTATAGCGGCCGTAGCACAAATAACGCATTTTGATATCATAGCTTAGCGTTTGGGGTCCAAAAATGCTATAGCGCGCTATTTAGAACACCGGTACGAATACATTGCACAACACCGTGAATAACTAGAATTCCAATTCTCCTATATGCGTATACATTGCACGGCATTGAAAAATATCAGAACTGTGAGGGCTGTACGTTGCACACAACTCTCCTGGGTATCTCCACCAAAAAGTTCACTCTCTCAATCCTAATGTACGGGAATTTTCATTTTCTTAGATTAATTAACAAATAATTTTATTATGCAATTTCGCTCAATATATTTACGTAGAAGCTTTTTAAAACTGCAATGAGGTCATCCATCTCACTTCATTTGTGGATTTTTTTAGGAACATGTGATGACTAATGGTTTAAATCAATCTCTTGGCAATTTGGCATATGATGGTTGGGGACTTTTCCAGCCTTTCCATTCTATAACTAAAAAAGTAAGCAAGCCATTGCGCTGACAATTAATGTAACCACACTTCTAATTCAAATGAAGCACAATAATTGTGCGTGCGGTTACTTTTTTCTAATTTCTTAAGCAGTAATTAATTTTCTAAGAAATTAATAGAATATGTTAAAATATATGTCATAATAACATAAACTAATAGCAAATATATTTGGTTTTGGCTCTACACAAGTATACATTGATTAAAAATTCAACTTAATTATATACATTCAAATGAATTAAAGAGCGCATCTCTGGCACATTTTCATCGAAGTAAAAAAAATAGAAGTAAAAAAAATAGGACCAAAGTGATCAGGTGTGATTTTTTTTTTTAGGAGAAACCAAGGTTCTAAATAGCGTTTATAGCGTCGTAGCGGGAAGGCTAAAAAAAAAGCTATAGCGAATAGTGTCGCTATAGCGGAAGCTATTTCAAATAGCGTTTTTTTTTTTACATTTCGTATATTCAATATTTGTACTTAATATCAACATTATCTAAAGTCTCATAGAACAATAAATAACACCAAAGTAATTAAGAAATTATAATATTCATATTGAACCCGTACAAAGTCCAAATTGCGGTTCAAAATATCCATAGTAATATCATAAACTATCGATTTTTCCTATTAAAAATATCTTAAGCATCATGATTCATGACATAATCTATTTTTTTTTCTATTCAAATTTTAATTTCGGTTTGGACTTTTTTTCTATTTAAATTTCAATTTATATTCCCAATTTCAAATTGATTTATCTGTAGCAAGTAGCAACAAATTCAATTTCGGTTTGAGATTTTTTTTACCTTTATTTAAAACCCATATAAATTGCTTAAAAAAAAATCCATATTATATAGCGCAAATAGCGCATTTTGATATCATAGCGTAGCGTTTGGAGTCCAAAAACGCTATAGCGACGCTATAACGCGCTATTTAGAACACTGGGAGAAACCCATAGGTGCGAGGATTTATTTTCAGAAACATGATTTATGGCATCCATCCAACGTGAGATGACGATGCCTATGGGCATAGGCATAGACTGGTCAGAAATACGATACATCAAAAGACGTGCGAGATGATGAGGATTGCATGGTTTGAAGATCTCCACTTTTTGATATTTTTTTTTTTTACGAAACGCAAATTATGCAGCGATCTGTGCAGCTGGTGTATATCCGTTGAACAATCAATAAATAATTGATGTAGCCGAATAAAAATCTTCACAAACAACAACATAGCGGATCAAAAAAATTAATTTACCATTGCGGTTTCTTTGGAAATTTCTCTTTTTTTTTTTATACATGTCAATACAATCGTCTAATAAACTACCGCATTATTGAACAAAGAAATTTGCATAATTACTCCACCGACTTAAATATTCAGTGCAACAGGCTATACTGTTCTCAATAATACCAATACAGAAATCTGTTATCATTTGGCAAAGGTAAAAAATAACTATTGCTGAGGTAAGCTGATCGGGCCAAAACGTATAGCGAAAATAACTATTTTTTTTTGCGAAAAAAATGACTAAAAGCGAATGCAAAGTAGCAATTTTTTTAATTTATTTACCGCAAACGTGTTTTTAGGTAATTTTGGCAGGTTTTGAAGAAAGTTGCGTATTTAAGTCAAAAATGGAGTAAAAGTGTCGAATTTAGGTGATTTCTGGAATTGACACCAAATCAGGGCCTCATATGGAGCATGCAACACCTCACACAAAGTATCTGACACGCCGTGCTTTTTCAATACACTAGTCATAGCTAAGCAAGACAATGCAAAATAATACATATGCATCATAGAGAAGTGCAATAAGAATTAAGAAATTGAAAAAATAAGTAATGAATATTACATGCAATCATGACATTTCTTCCTATCCTTGCAGTTTACACAATGATGCCAATTCCTGCACTGAAACAAATAAAAGAAAAATATGTCCATTAATAGTGTGTTGTCACATTTTTTACAGAAAAATACTTGGTACCCCATTTTTTCAAATGAATAGACACAAAAGAATAAAATATTATTTAATTGTAATATTGTACGCATAATAGGATGTCCTATAAAGATACAATGGTATATTTCAAGTACCAGAGCACCATAATTAGTATATAAGCTATGTTAGCCTTTACCTGGTGATGGACGATATTTTAAACCTGGGATGAGTTTGTTCGAGTTTCTAATAATATAGACGGTAATAACATGAAACTACCAAGTGTGACAGTGAACTTTCTTTCAAAAACAAAAATCATTCAAAAGTGTGACAGTGATGCTTAATTTCCAATTTGACAAAAGACACTGTCAAAATTGAATATTCAAAAGTATAAATGTTTTTCTTATAGATTTAATTGTAGACAAAAAAAACTTAATAGGAAGAGGTTTTTTTCCATAACCAGAATAATAAGATTGTGTCAGGCTCAAGCGAGATGTTAGACAGCATAGCAAAGCCCAAATTCAGCCCAACCAGACAAGCCCAAGTCTAAAACTCAAGTGTCTTCCACCGGACACTTGCAGCTATAAAGATAAATTGAGGATTTTTATCATAAAAAACGTGAATAAAGATTAATTTGCTTATATTTTGTTTGGTTCAAAGGGCAATGTAGCAACATGTATTGAAGTTGTAGATTCACAAGCATGCAGCTACAAGGAAATATATATTTAACATTTTGACAATATATATATGGCATCTATTTTAGCCTAGCTACTGATTTGTCCTAAAGCTTCTATTCAAAATTTGATTTCGAAGGTGCTTATGATACAGTGAATTAGACTCCTCTCAAATTCTGAGGTTTTTCTAGAGGGTTTGACATGAAATAGATTTGTTGGATATATAAATCTCGCTCTCCATGAAAGAGTCAGGCTTGCATAACTTTGCCACTGTCATTATATTTCACCATGTATTCCTTTCACACATATACACAGACAGAGCAACCAAAAATCCTTCTCAATTGATAAATCAAAATAGAATCAGAAGTAAAATTTAGTAGGAACCATTATATCATCCCAGTGTGTAAAAAAAAAAACCTCAAGTAGTTCCTAATAAACAAATCACGTCATCAACAATTCAACATGAGTGAGGCTACGGTACTATGCATAGCACGGTTTGGTCCGTGCTACAGCTCAATATTTGAGTTTTCAAAATCTTAACGGTCAATCCGAACCGTTCAACATGATTATAAAATGAATATGTACATGCAAACCAAATTTTACATTTTTTTGAATTTTTTTACTATTTTTTTAGATAGGTAGAAAATCACTTGATCTGAAAATTCTGGACGATCCAAAAACAGTGATTTTCTACCTATCTAAAAAAATAGTAAAAAAATTCGGAAAAATGTAAAATTTTGGTTTGCAAGTACATATTTATTTTATAATCATGTTGAACGGTTTGGATCGACCGTTAGAATTTTGAAAACTCAAATATTAAACCGTAGCACGGACCAATCCGTGCTATGCATAGTACCGTAGCCTCAGTCATTCAACATATATCTAAAGTAAGAATTGAAGCTCCTGCATTGATCCCTATGTCTTATTCTCTCAAGCAATCACGTTGACAACTATTGGGCTTCTAACAACATGCTTGCTATCATACCACGCCATCCTTCCAAAAGTGTATCCTTTTCCATTTTTTCTTTTTTTGAAGTCATTTTAACACGGAAAACCTTCTCTTCTCCTACTTGAGAAAAACTGAGTTCCTTAGGCGTCACCACGATATCAACACCAGAAGGGGCTTCCACTCTAACCCGGTATGTATTGGGCATTCCAACATTCTTCAGGGTGCGAGTAACAGTGCAAGTCTTGTGAAGAGCCGGTACAGATATTGCCGGATAGTTGAAATTCTCAAGCTTCATGGATTTCGATGGGCATCTAAAAGAGGACATTGGTGTGAGCTTGCTAAGGTAGGTTGCATTGAAACCTAGTGCGCAAAGAAAATTGAGATAGTCATCTATTGTGTTGTCGTAGACTAGGCCGGGATCAGCTGCGCGGTTAGGTCTTATGTGGCCGTTGCCATGTGAAAATGGGGTGGCTTCTTGTCCAGTGTAATCAGTAATTGGCTTTCCCTTGTTGTCCCTTGTTCTTGCTGCAGAAGATGAACATTCAATTATCAATTTATAGCATTGGATAAGATGTATTAAATTATCTGTGGTTGCTACGAGACAATAAAAATGGAACAAGATCATAAATATATGTATAATTTTAGCATACATAAATCAATTTGGTAACTTTTACAAATTTATTCAATGAAAAAGAATAAAATTGCATATGTATTTTCCCGAAATTTTTATTAATAGAAAATAAAATATAAAAATATCGACATTGAAGAAGAGTTTCGGAAAAATTCGAAATATAGCTATTCCGTGATTTTATATAACGTCCAGAGGACGTTGTGGAAAATCACGTCCCGATTAGCTAATTGGATTAACAACAGATTTACTAAAACCCCGAGTCGTTATAGAAAATAATGGCTAGAGAATTGCGGAAAAAAAAAATGCAGGCCGTTATGCCGTTATGGTCAATAACGGCCAGGGAAAAAGGAAAATTCGCTGGCTACTGCAGCAGGTCCCTTCCCCAAAAACTAAGAAATCAACTCTTCAACTTCAAAATATCTAGAAGGGACGTTGTACAGCAGCAATTCTTTGACTTCAAAATCCCAACGATTTTTTCTTTGGCCAAGGTAGGGGTGTCAATGACACCCGTTTACCCATTTACCCTACCCGTATCGTATTCGATAAGATGGGTATGGGTAAGGTTTTTTTTTTGTTAGCTTAATGGGTATGGGTATGGGTAAAGATTTTTTTTCATTAGATAAACGGGTATGGGTACGGATAAAGATTATTTCGTACCCATTGGGTAACGGGTAATTATATGAAATAAATTATATATAGATATATCAATATTATATTCAATTTATTTATTTCCATGTTTTCCATATTGCTGAATGTTTTGTTATTTAGTTAACAAATTGAAATTAAATCTGTTAGAAGAGATATTTGTGATTTTTATTATATTTTTGCTTTATAAAAAACTATTAGTTAGAATTAATTGCATATTTGTATTTTCATTTTTATATTAGTAATTGTGATGACGTATGTATGACATGATAAATTTAGATGATTTATTTGTAAAAATAGTAAAACCATTATATTAGTATTTTCGTTATTCGCCCACTACCGTTTCGTTACCCGTTATTCATAACGGGTATGGGTAGGGTAGGGTAAGACAAATTCTTAACGGGTATGGGTAGGGTATGGGTAGATCAATTCTTAATGGGTATGGGTATGAAAATGGTTCCACCCTACCCGTATCGTACCCATTGACACCCCTAGGCGAAGGGACCATCTCTTATCGTTGTACATAAAATTCCAAATAAGGAACAAACGAACGAACAAAATCGTTTGTTTACTATTTAATTTTCCTTTTTCCCAGGCCGTTATTGACCATAACAGCCTGCATTTTTTTTTTTTTTTTGCAATTCTCTGGCCGTGATTTTCTATAACGGTCCGGAGTTTTCGTAAATCTGTTATTAATCCAATTAGCTAATTGGGCCGTGATTTTCCACAACGTCCTCTGGACGTTATAGAAAATCACGGAATAGCTATATTTCAAATTTTTCCGAAACTCTTTTTCAATGTCAATATTTTATATTTTATTTTTTATTAATAAAAATTTCGATGTATTTTCTACTATTAATATTGCATGCATTGAATATATAGCCATCTACCAAACGATATGTAAATTTCAACGATTTAGTTTCATAATGTGTTAGGGCATGATCATAGAAATGTCAAATTGCACTAAAATTGACAGGCAATGTAAATAGAGTGATGCAAACTGCAAACATATCGACAATTTTTTTTTATCTTTGTTAGGAGAATTTTCGCTGACAATTGTTGAAGATCAACCAGAAGTACTATCAGAGAAGATCTGCACAAACACAATACTACGCAGGCATGCTAGCTATAATCTGCACTATATTATGTTTATTTATATATTTTGGCTCCTAACAGCTAGAGTAAACTTTTTTATTTTCGTCAAATTATGATGGAAGTACAAGTATTTTGAAAAATATTAGGGTGGGGTTTTTGTCCAAACAGCTTTGGACAAAGTCTCATCCAAAGTCCGACATAAACTGTCCGATTTGTATCAAAATTAGTATAAATATTTAGATTCAAGGAGTCATTTAAATATATGTTTGCAGGGATCTCAATGCAAATCGGACGTTTAAGCTTGGCATTGGATGAGACTTTGTCCAAAGCCCTTTGGACAAAACCCAATCCCAAAATTTTATTCTTATTTGATTTATAGGACCAGTTTGGAAAAGAAAAAAAAAGAAGAAATTTTTTAAAAGTATCAACATGACTCCTAAATTTTTTTTTTTAAGAGTATCACTTGCAAAAATTCTAGGTTGAGATAAATTTATTGAGACTCAACATGACAGGAGTAAACCAACGAAATAAATTAACCATCCAACACAGTAACCCTAGATCACATGTACTATTGGTAATGCAAAGGTGCTTGATCATACCAGTAGTCATGATAGCTGATTTGATAGCTGCAGGGCTCCAATCCTTATGTACCGACTTCAAGAGTCCCGCTACACCAGAGACATGAGGGCATGACATGGATGTGCCAGACATAAAGGCATATGGAGTACTGTGGATGTCGTCGATGAGGCCCGTTGGGTCAATACCCGGAGGAAAGGCTGCTAGTATGTCCACTCCCGGCGCAATCACGTCTGGCTGAAAGATACAGATAGATGACATGGTATATATGAACTTACTTTTGGTGAGAACAATTAAAATAAAAGGAAGAAATAAGAAAAGACAGATTTTCAAATATGACCTTTAATATTTCTGGTGTTGAATTACTAGGTCCACGAGATGAAAAATCAGCCATAACTGGTGCCCGCTTGACGCCTATTCTTGATATTTGTGGTGAAATATTAGCCAAAGGTTTCCTGCATTGTAAAGACAAAACAAATCAAAGTAGATTAAACAACTTGAAACAAAACAAATCAAAGTTGATGAGTTTAGTCCAAGATAGACATAACAGAGAAATATGAAAGATGAAAGATCATAAATTGCTTGGTAGATTTCATGTAGGAGAAAGTGTTAAACTGTCTTTGTAGCTTATCATGGTGGCAGGGAGGAAGTGAGGGTCTGCAATGAGATTATCTCCATCCTCCTTTTCATTGGCTATGACCATTCCAGCACCGCCGGCATCTCTGACGACAATTCCTTTAGTAACTCTGCCTACCACGCCTTTCATGCAAACTACTATCTTTCCTTTCACCTTTTTTGGATCGAGTGAACTATAATCGTAAAATGCTCTGTATGGAAAATTGGATCAAGAGGATGTAATCAATGTACTCCAGTTCTACACACTTTTGTTATTTTATTTGTTATTTAATTTTTCTTCATTTATTGTTTGGTTGTTTTTGGTCGTCAACGTATAAGTAAAAAAAATGTGTATTCTATGAGGATTAAATTCAAACTGTAAGCAACCATGGTGCTATAATCACAATAGTTCCATCTGGCCCGTTATTTCCAGCTGAAGAAACTACCATGATGCCCCTGGCAACTGCGTGTAAGAGCATCTACATCCCTGAAACTCTTAGAGTTTCTAATCTGATGTGGCAGTTGCTAAACCAGTTTTAGGGATGTAGATGAATTTCTTATTTAGCAACTTTGCTCAATAATTTCTTAATAAGAAATCGTTTATAAACTGTGACGTGGCGAAATGATTCGCTGAGATTCCTTTCTCTTGCAAATATATCTTAATAAGAAATTTTATAAGCTGTGACGTGGCAATTAGGAAACTCTAATTTTAGTTTCAGGGATATGGAGGCTTAAAAATTAAGAGAGGTTTAATTTCTAAAAAACAGTTAACAGTTATTTAGAAACTCTAATAGTTTCAGGGATGTAGATGCTCTAAGGATCCAATAGCTATTGTATCATCCAAATACTCTAAGCGTTCTGTGATTGGAGAAGATCCAATGGTCAATGATATCACATCAACATTGTCGTGCATGCATCGCAGCCTCAAAGCCTGCCAAGAGATCAGCATCGATGCACACTGTCGCGCAATATGGAAAAGACAGTCAAGGGACAAATAATGAAAATGTTTGGATTTTATACTGACAAAAAAAAAATTGGGGCAACACTTGGATGTTATATTAAATATAAAATTTTGATTTTATACTGATAAATAAAATTGGATTTTATACCGACGAAACTGTCCACACACACACACACACACACACACACATATATATATATATTATATATTATGTGAAACAATGAGTGAGGCTATGGTGCTATGCATAGCACGGATGGCTAGTGTACTACGGCTCAATATGGTACTTTTTAAAATCCTAACGGTCGATCCGACCGTTCAATGTGATAACCATATGAATATGTACTTGCAAACTAAATTTTATATTTTTTCGAATTTTTTTACTATTTTTTCAGATAGGTAGAATTTTGATGGTCCAGAAGACCAGAATTTTCAAAAAACACTGATTTTTCTACCTATCTGAAAAAATAGTAAAAATATTCGAAAAAATATAAAATTTAGTTTGCAAGTACATATTCATATGGATATCACATTGAACGGTCGGATCGACCGTTAGGATTTTAAAAAGTACCATATTGAGCCGTAGTACACTAGCCATTGGTGCTATGCATAGCACCATAGCCTCACTCTGAAACAATTATCCAAGTAAAATAAAAAAATTGTGGATATATCATGTACAACTTATATAGGATGTACATCAAATTTGATTTTATTTGAAAATCGTTTTGTAATGATCAAGTATCGGCAAAAATTAATGGTTCTATTTTATTATCTCAAACAATTGATGGATGAAATTAGTTTCCATGTTACACTGAAATTTGATCCACAATCTATCTAAATTTTATAAAATATATTTTTATTTTTTTAGAACCATTAATTTGGTCTGTCGGTTTTCAAAATAGTTGGTCGTAAATTTAACATATTCCTTTATTATTATTATTATTATATATATATATATATAGAGTCCGACTAGGCTACTCCATGGAGTAAAACGACTTGGTACTCCACGCCATATCTTCATTTTCAAAGTTCAAATAGTCGATTCGAACCTTCCAACATGTTCTCCATATTGAAATGTGCTTGGAAACAAATTTTACATTTTTTGAAATTTTTTTACTATTTATTAAGCCACTTTGAAAATCTGAAAATCCTTATGAACAGTAAAAAACAGAAAATTTCTGGACCGCCGGATCAGTGATTTTCAAAGTGGCTTAATAAATAGTAAAAAATTCCAAAAAATGTAAAATTTGGTCTCCAAGTACATATCAATATGGAGAACAACTTGAGCGGTTTGGATCGGTCGTTTGGATTTTCAAAATGGAAATAATGAGGCGTGGAGCACCAAGTCGTTTTACACCATGGCTTAGCTAAGCCCAGCACTATATATATATATATATATATATATATATATAGAGTATGGCTAATTTGCTTCCGGAAGCATTTCGGCGAGGTGCTTACAGGGTCATATCTTAGTATTTGATGTTCAAACAACAAATTCAAACCGTTAGATGTTCAATCTATATTAAAATGTGCTTGGAGACCAAATTTTACATTTTTTGAAAATTTTTTACTATTTATTAAGCTGGTTTGTAAACCGCTGTTTTTATTAAATTTCTGAAGCATTGCAAACATCGGTTTTCAAACCAGCTTAATAAATAATTAAATAGTAAAAAAATTCCAAAAAAATGTAAAATTTGGTCTCCAAGTACATTTTAATATAGATTGAACATCTAACAGTTTGGATTTGTTGTTTGAACATCAAATACTAAGATATGACCCCGTAAGCACTTCGGCCGAAGTGCTTCCGGAAGCAAATTAGCCATACTCTATATATATATATATATATATATATATATATATAGTTGAGCTATGGTGCTTCATGAAGTAAAACGAGTGTTTTACTTAACATTCATATTTTGCAATTTTAAAGTTCAAAACATTGATCCGAACCGTTCAAGCTGATCTCCATATTAAATTGTGCTTGGAGACCAAAATTTACAATTTTTGGAAATTTTTTACTACTTTTTTAGGATTTTTTAAAATCACTGTTTTTTAGAAAAATTATGGACCATTAAAAAAATCAGTGATTTTCAAAAATTTGGAAAAATTATTAATAAATAAAAAAAATGTAAACTTTGGTCTACAAGCACAATTTAATATGGAAATCAACTTGAACGGTTCAGATCAACGTTTTGCACTTTGAAATCGCAAAATATGAGTGTGAAGTAAAATACTCGCTTTACTTAATTTATGAAGCACCGTAACCCATCTCTCTCTCTCTCTCTCTCTATATATATATATATATATATATCATATGCCTAGATTGTAAAAAAAAATATATATATATTTAATTTCTCACCACCCCAACAGGTTTTGTATGCAGCCAGTCTTGCACAAGGAGCCCCACCCTTTGCAGTGCCATTGGCATAGCCGAAATAGCTGGCACCTGACACGAAGTTGCCACCGGCAGTCGAGAGAGTGTGCGTGCCGTGTCCTTCGGTGTCACGCGCAGAGTTGGTGATGTTTAGGTCGGGTGCCATAGCAAACATACCTTTGTTGAAGTACCTTGCACCTATTAGCTTCCTGCCGTAAGAAAAGATAGAAGAATCTTCTATAAATATTACAAGGAAAATGTTCTAATAATATAAATATTCAGAATCACATTTTTGTATTATTTAATTTCCTATATAAATGTGATGACTTATGTAAGAAAAAATAGCTAGATTTGACTTAAATATTAAAAGGATAATGTTTTAATAATATAATATAAATATTCAGATAACATTTTTTTTGTATTTTCAAGATTCTTATATGAATGTGATGACATTTGTAAAATAAATAGCTAGATCTTACTTAAATATTAAAAGGAAAACGCTCTAATAATATAACTAGTCAGAATCACATTTTTTTTCTTGTATATTTAAGATTCTTATATGAATGTGATATTGTGATGACATTTGTAAGAAAATATGGCTAGATTTTATTACTTGGATGTTTCGAAAAAGGATGCAACTTAAATTTAGATTTAATGTAGTTTTTGTATTATCTAAAAGTTTAAAAGAGAGCATACATGTTGCACAAAGTTAACAATATATTGTCCTAACGCAAAAAAAAAAATTAAAAATATGGCATATATATACCTGTTGCAAGGAACTCCATCTTTTGTATTGTTTTCACAGTATCCTCTCCATTTTGATGGCACTGGACCCATCCCTTCATCACTAAAACTCTTTGATTCCGGCCACACACCTTATAATTAAATCAGTAAAAAAAATTGACGGACATAACTTAATTTCAATATGTCAGAAGCAAATGCGATCATAAATTTCAAAAGATAAACATTGAAATTTAGAATCTTCCTTACAAAAAGCATAAAAAAATTGTGTGCCTATTTTCTACAGTTCCAATTAAAGTTTGTATTGGCCTATTTGGTTAGAAAGCACAATATTTGTTTCAGATTTATATTACCAGAATCTAGAGTTGCAATAATGATATCACGGCCAAACTGAGCTTTAGTCCAAAGTGCTCCGATATGGTTTCGCCTGGTGTTGTCCATGTCGACAAAACTCCATGACCTGGTTGTATGCATCTCATGCATCTTGTTTTCATATACTGATACTACATCTGGATGCTCTGCATTAACATAAAGAAAGAAAATATAATACTAAAACTGCAATGTTGTTGCTTCCTTATATCCACGTTTTTAAACATAATTCTTGTGGTGGAAAGATCACCTGTAGTACTTTACTTTTTACAAGAATCTGTGAACAGTAAAAATTATTTGTAGAAAATTTTGGATTTTCATCTTACTTGCTATTTCTTGGGCTTCATTCTCATCCAAGGTAGCGGCGAAGCCATTTATGTTTTTCATGTATGAGTAAATTACCGCATCACGTGCTTTCTCCTCACTGTTGTTGTTAATTAAATTCAAATTTTAAGTTAACTTACTATTTAAAAAAAAAAACAGAGAGAGAAGGAAATCCAAACAAGTATATATATATATGTTTTTTGTATGGGCAAGCATGATTCCTAGCTAGCTACTTCAGCTGACATAATAACATTGGCAAGTGCATTCATTCATCTTTCTTATTAATTTATATACATTGTGTTTACCATGATGGTTTTCATTTAATTAATAGCAATCAAGTATTGAAAAATTGATCAATCAAAAAGAAAAAGAGTGTTGAAAGATTAATTGATACCCTCCCACATATGATCCTAGCAACTTGTAATGTGAGTTTTTGACATTTTCATAATCTTCTAAAGTGGCGTCTGGGCCATGCGAATGTGATCCAAGATACACTATATATGACTGTAATGACATCAGATAAAATGATTACGCAAAGCTAGATAAGTATAGCAATAGCCACTTGCAACAAAGAAAGGAAAATTAATAGATCTTAAAGGCACCAAAAAAAGCAGATATTATATTAATTTATTGTGTGATGTTGATATATTACAATTATCGATATCTCTAGAGGAAATTTGAAAGCAATTTAGCCATTGTTTTTAAGTACTGAACTATGTTGTTCTGGTATTGTAATATAACCAATTCATTATCATATAGTTTGATTACTTTTACTTATACTGGTAAATATTGCTGGTGCTTCAAAGCAGAGGTAGAAGAAAAGTTTAGTACCAGAACGACAAGGATCAGTGCAATCACACACAAGCTTGTGTGATATGACTTAAAATGTAAATTAACAAGAGAAAACTAATTAATTAAGATCTTAAAAACCAACTTATATTAAAAAAAAGAATAAATCTTTTGCCTTCTTAGCGGCTGAAACTTCTGCAAATATGGAAATCAAAATGCACACAAGCAAAATTAGCTTCCCTCCCCTCATCCTCCCTCTTGCTTGTCTCTCTAATTTATTTCTCAATGTGCTTGCGTGTGTTGGTGTGCTTTTCTCCTTCAATTTAATTTCCTTTGATTTTATAGTGCAAGTGCATCCATGAATAGTCCTATTTGGTGAAAAATGCAGGGTGCATGATATAAAAAAAATTTGATGTAATGCCTGTGATATCCAGCAATGTTATTTATATTTTGATGCAACATTCTAAAACTACTTTTTTTATTAGTACTCTCACATTTAGATTATCAAAATTTGCAACGTAAAGTTATTTTCTTATGCTTCCTAAATAGGAGCTGGTGACTATTTTGCCGTTTCCCAAAAAAAAAAAAAAATAGAGCAGCATCTCAAATTGGAGAAGCTATGAATAGTGAACCCCGCTATTTAATAAGTCTATAATAATACACTGCAACACAACTAAGTACAGTATTGAACATCCTCTATTCTTTTTGTTTTTGTTTTTGTTTTTGTGTTAATGAATGCTACCCCAAAGCCCTATGACATTTCTTTTCATTTGTGGAATATGAACATGCGAATCTTAATCACCACTAAAAGGTTTGTTTAAAATTAATTAACAAAGATATCCATGGTTAATTGGTGCACCATAATATTATCATAAGTTCATGATGAAACTTTAGGTCAATGCAAAGATTTATATAGCGTTTATAGGGGCCGCTATAGTGTTTCGGAAGGATAACGCTGTGGCGCTATCAGATTTTTGACAATTTAGCGTCTTGTACAATAAAGACTAAAATAATAGTTATAACAATCAAATTTAGGAAAAGCAATATGACATTTAAGATTTAAAACTTATAATATTTTACTATCATTTAAGAAATTGATTGAATTATCTTATGAGAACCAACTATTTCCTTGGCTCATAGTTTAGAAAATAAGATGTTTTATTAAATAAAAAGAAAAATAAAGAATTTTCTTCATCGACATAAAAATAATAATTATATCTGATATTGTGGTGTAGTTCTATTTTGGAAAATGATTTATAGACAACCAATTTTAGTTTACAACTTTGATAAACTACTATCCATTGGTATTTTTTATCGCTAGATAGATAATCAATTATTTTTAAATTGAACTAAACTTTATACACAGCTTATCAATAATAATTTATTTTGGCAAGTTTAAAAAAAATGTATTAATTTAACAGATAAAAATACACAACTTAAACAATATATGTGCGTATCCAAATTTACCTTCAAAAAGCATGTTTACAAGTTGGTTGATAAAATGCTTTTATTTTTTTACCTCCATTTTATCTTTATTTTTAGAATTTTAATAATTTAAAATTTAAAACTTAAACATCAAAATAAAACCGTTACATATAATCTATAATATTTTCTCTATGTACATTTAAAAATAACATTTTAATTTTGTTTTGATAGTTATCAAAAACTTGCAAATATACACCTGTGAATAATTTTTCAATGTTCATTTTTCAATTTATTAATTAATATTTAAAAAATTAAAAAGTGATACTATTTTATGTTCACGTAAAGAAAATAATATTACACTTAACGATTTTTTTTTAAATATTAAAAATTTTGTTGTTAGAAAATTAAAAAGAAAAACATTTAAATCCTCATGTTAAAATTAAAGGATTTGTGAACGTTTTTGACAAGTCAACGAGTCTGTTTCTACTCGCCTGCTGGCATAGAAAATAAAATATTTAGACACCAGTTAGCTTCATTACGCATTTAAGGTGCTCAAATTTGAGCTGCCCCACTGTCCTAAATCATGTCATTCCACTCGTCCAACTAAGGGACTAACAAAGGAAATGTTTCTCTTCACCTTTCTCCTTCTCAGTCTCCTCAAAGAAGATTAATGACCGAGAGAAGTGAAGAAATGAAATTCATTGCATATATTTGTTTTCAAGCGATAACAAACGAAACTCTGATCAAGTGATCGGGTGAAAACGGCCAGTGACCTTACAAGAGAATTACCCCTACAAACAAAATGAATGAAACAATGCACAAGACCCAAGGGTTGCCCCTTGCTACAAACATTTCTTAATTTTTTACTTGTGAGAAAAAAGAACAAAGAAATCTACATACTAAAAAAAAAAAAAAAACTATTGGCTCTTGCTACCAAAATAAAGAAAATAATCAATTACTATGCTTAAAACCCCAATGAACGAAAGAATGAAAAAGATCTCGTCAATTTTAGGGATTAATGTTGCATTCATGAAGAAATATTTGGTCATAATCCACATACTTTGACCAATAGCCACGGTATCTTGGCAGCCCGATCTCCAACCAAGGTTTCATGTTACCATTGTAGTGTATTACAGCAGCTCTGTCAATATCTCTGGAATTTACATGGGGGTTATAGCCTAGGCCGAGCACGTGCCACAATCGATCAATCCTTACTGTTTGGTTGTAAAATGTTATCAATCCAGGTGGCAATGTCCCAAGCTTCCATAGCAACCTATCTTCATTCTGCACTTAATAAAGAAAACATAAATAATACATAAATAAATTATTGACTAATTGAACATCTAAAGACCCCAATTACACCGCATTTTTGTTATGATTATAGTGATCTCAAAGTTCATCATGCGGGCTATACACCGCTTTGCATCATATATACAATATCGGTAGATCTCTCCCCCCACCCCCCACCCCCTCAAAAAGGAAAAAAAAAGCATTACAATATATCCATTTCATTCTATTAGCAATCACTGTTTCTCATCTTAGGAAGAGCACCAGGCACAAGACAAGAATTGGTTTCCAATATCAAACTTGACCTCCCCAAATTCAACAAAAATAAGAATGATATTAAAAGAATAACATACCAGATTTTGCCATGAGTGATAAATCTCAGTTATGTTCTGCCGCCTCCACTCATCCAGATCAAATAAATTCATGCCGAAAGCCCACCCACATGCCCTCGGATCAAAATTCTTTGCTATTATTGGGTTTGAGAAATTCAAATACCGATCAAACCGGTGAAAGCTCTCCCCACATGTTTCCACCACACCAATCACCTTTCCTTTCATGTCAATTCTCCAAAGGCCTGTCAGATCCTTCTGCACCACAATGTCATCATCCAAAAATACCACCTTATTTAATTTGGGGAAGATTTGGGGTAGGTAGAATCTCAGATGGTTGAGAATTGAGAGGTACTTGGGGTTGCGGTACTTGAGGTTTAAGTCGGGATTGGATGCAGACTTGTGGGCCCGGAAGTAGTAGTCAATCATGGACTGGGAGGAGAGTTGCTTCAGCACAGGGGAGTATGATGAGTTCAGCCAGGTTAAGTCGTCGATGTTTTGGACTTGGATTGTGGCATGGCGTGGTGGGTTTGCAAGAAACCACATCCTCATGGCTGGGTAATTCAATCTGTCAGTTACTATATGGAATACATGCTCTCCCGGATGCTGAAAAATCACATAAAGGGGGGAAGCTTAGCACAAAAGTGAGAAAATGACATGATATCTATCAAAGGCAGCAAATCGTGGCTGGTACCAATACCTACTGGAGCAGACACCAACACAATATTTTGTTAATTTTTTTCTTTTTATAAAGTTACGTAATTTTATATTTTTTTTTTATGTTTATAATCCTTTTATTTTCTTGTGTCCACACACGCACACGAGTGGGTGCATGCATGTGTATGTGTGGGGGAGAGACTAGTTTTTGGAAACAAATAACAAATTTTGATGTGTGGATCCTATAGTTAATGGGTATCACCATACATTATAATAAACTAAGGAACATGTTGTATACCCAACAGAACACCCCACATTAAAGCTCTGCTTATGTCATGTAGAGGAAGGGTAATTTGAGAATCATTTATGACCACAAAGAAGCGAGCAAACAATGCACAATTTTCTTACTTGATTGGTACCAGTATAAATACAAACTGGCCCAACAACACAGAAAAGTTACCTTAGCATTAGTCACAGTCGAGTTGACAACCACTGCAGTGGCAAGCACATTATCCGAGAAGAGTGCATAGTGATACAAACTGGGATCCTCTAACTTCTCCTTGTTCCCAAACTCCCTTTTAGCTGGCTCAAGGTTATAGTACTCACTGGAAAGTCGCAGAGGGAGGCAGTGGAGCCCCTTCGGGAGAGTTTTGGCAGCTAGTTGGGTGAGAAATAAGGTTTGCTTTTTGTGGACACGTAGAAGTTCCTCTGCTGAGTGGAGCATGGCGCGCAACTTCTTTACTGTGCCAGCGCAGTCCTCTTGGATTTGTTTGCCCCTCGCTAGAGTTTCCTCCATTGCCTTCAGTTTATCATTTGCACTGGAGAAAAGAATATTAAATTAACAATATAAGGAGTCACAAACAAACAAGATTTTTTGTACACAACAACAACAACAACAACAATAATGATATTAATGATAATAAGTATTTAAATGATAGATTTAGATAAAGGAAAGTAACAATGTATGAATTTTTTTGAAGTACAAAAGATGGAATATAATATGCAGAATGGTATATCAGATTACTGGATGGATGTTTAGTGATCCATTGTGGCCCTATTCAAACAGTTTAATATTTCATTTCAAATCTACTAAGTTATAAATTTCTCAATTCCACCATTGTTTCGAATGAAATTTGATGCACAGGATTAAGACAGGTTCAAATCCTTGAGGTCTACATGATATTCAATTTTTTCTAAAGAGGCATACAACAGACCTCAATCGCCTGTAGCATAAAATACAAAGAAATTGCTACAGTAGGTGGTTCATAATATCATGTGAAGGCCTTGTGAGATTTAAGCTCAGGACTGTTGCTCTGATGTAAAGTTAACTCCAATATAAATATTCTATACATCAATGGTATAAGGTATATAAATGGTGTATTATCGATATGTGCAAGACAAACAAAAAAAAAAATATGTATATAAAATAACAGACGGATCTGCTGTGATACATACTTCCTAGGTAGGTCAGAATCCTTGGTAGCTTCACCAAGGGCTCTCTGTACATCCCTAATACGAAGCCGCAGTTCCTTTATATAGTGTGGGTTGGTACGAGTAGCACTTAGACCAAGATATACTCTTGCCCTAATTAGCTGGTCTTTCATCTGGCGTACTCGTAGATCAGGCAAGGGTACCTTGTTAGCTTGTACAACTGCAGGCTGCTTCTCCTATATTAGACAAAAGCAGGTGCTCTAAAAAATTAACACACAATTGTAAAGAATTGCTTTAAATAAGACAAAAGTCAGAATTTTGGAATAATTAATTTCTCCTTGATCCCAGAATCTTATTGGTATGCCATAGAAGTGTGGTTGTTCTTACTATTTCTAAGTTGAGACAACGTAGGTGTTGTCAAAGAAGAACTGGCAACCACATATTACATTAATATTAAGCTAAAGAACCACATAGCACCAACTCAGAAATGAAATGGCTTTATTTATGTCACTATCAGAAATTCAAATCATGAACCAATCATGGACTAATAGGAACACATTTGTATTAAATTCTCACCAAACTTTCCATATATAGCAATTGCAACTACCTACTTCAATCAATACAGACTCTGCACTTTAAATAAGACACACATGCAAACCCCTACCCATCCCCCCAATCTCCTGCCAAAATCTTCAAAACTTTACTCTGCCCAACTTCCAGAAAAAATAATAACAATTATCTAACTCGACTGACAGACTAAAGGTTGATGGAGATTTACAATTAATCACTGAAATTTTTCTTAATTATGACAGAAAATCACTACTGTTCGGCATTTGAAATTAAATTACCAATCCAAGGATAAAGCATCTTTTGAATAGAGCTAGTTCCTGTGACAGACACCCCTGATAGTGGTACTGCTTATGTCACAACAGGTGCCCAGCAAAATACAAAATATGATAATCCCACTTATTTGCTCATCATGAATGTTAAATAACAACAAGTTTAAGTTTCCAGAGGTCACACAGTTCATGATTTTCCATGTATACTTTGGCTAAATTTCATGGGATTTCACATGATAGTTAAATAAAACTGCAAGTAACTTTAGAAGGACAGTTACTGCCAAGGTTTTAAAAAAAAAAAAAAAAAAACTTTAGAAGGACAAGAATATACCTCTTTAGACTCTTCCAAGGATAAAGTATCTTTTGAAGCTGCATTTTGGGTCACTTGTTCAATTAAAACTTCTTTTAGTCCATCTTTCTTATGTGGTACTTCTGACAAAACCCTGTTTTTGTGCTCAAGCTCCACAGGTTGAGTCAATAGCAGTCCTGTAAATAATATAATAACAAGTATATAGATGTAAATACCCTCCTTTGAAATCATTCCATATTATCAATAACATAAAAGGAAGAAATACTAGAATCTAAAGAAGTTCTATGCCAAACCCATATAATAAAGTTGATGGAATGGTACAAATCTTTATGCTTAAGAAAAGTTCACATCAAGACAAGAATAAACGGACAATTTGAAGTTTTGCACTGTATCCAAGCTTTCAAATTATTAAAGCAATCATCCTTTAAAGAAGTGTAGTTCTTAATTTCCAGATAACTGTTGTAATTTTACAAAGTCGTATTATGATAAAGAGGGATGCTTCGGTGGACATAAGGACCTATTTGTAAAATGAGTACTATTTTCATTTTCAAAGTTCAAACCATCGATCCGACCGTTCAACATTATCTCCATATTAAAATGTACTTGGAGGTCAAATTTTACATTTTTTTGAATTTTTTTACTATTTATTAAGTATTTTACAAATTCAATGGTCTGAATTTGACTAGTTTTTGTAAAATACTTAATAAATAGTAAAAAAATTCAAAAAAATGTAAAATTTGACCTCCAAGTACATTTTAATATGGAGATAATGTTGAACGGTCGGATCAACTGTTTGAACTTTAAAAATGAAAATAGGACTCATTTTACAAATAGGTCCTTATGTCCACCAAAGCAAATGCCTATGATAAAATACCATATAAGGTAAACAAAATACAATATATGCTAAGCATAAATTCAAAAGGCCATTAAGTACAAAAGTAAATTTATTTGAGAAGCCGTGTGAAATATACTTAACCCCCAAATACCTAACGAAAATGCATGCAATGCCCTATTTCGTTGTCTTTTTCAGCAACGAATGACAAAAAGGCACAGTTTAGGCATCTTTTAGAAAAATAAGAAGAAGAAGGTACTGGAGGTGCTCTCATAGCAGCATAGCCGCACAAGGTCACATATTGTTTTGAAGGAGTAAAATGATATTTCTACAATAAGTGGGAAATTGTTAAGAAAAAAAAATCACCACCTCTCTCATTGAACTCAACTGCTTTGTCTTCCTTTGGAACAGAATCTTGAGAGAAGTTGCTCGATTTGTCAGTCAATACAACCCCGATCGGTTCCTGAACTGGATTTGTTAATTCCTAAATGGGATTTAATAATTGAACAATTATTACTAAATTCATCCACAGCTAATTGACAGAATGATAAACTAATTTATTACCTGCCTGACCACGTTTAGTTTCGTGATTTCCAATCCAGTACCCTGGTTGTAATTTTCACAAAGAAATTAATCATCGGTTAAAAACAAAATTAGCAAAATGTGGAAAAAAATGATGAGCCTTTGCCATTACTTACTAGATTCGTGACCTGATCCCCAAATCCTCCGGTGTTCACTAGCAAACACAAAAACGAAA
Source organism: Carex kokanica (assembly GCA_025461125.1). NCBI lineage: Eukaryota > Viridiplantae > Streptophyta > Magnoliopsida > Poales > Cyperaceae > Carex > Carex kokanica. Next base: position 212,807 of record JAJGRX010000745.1, read on the forward strand.
ACAAAGAAAGCAAAGTTAACGAAAATGGCAGAATTTTTTTCCTCAAAATCTCTAAAATCTACACCAAATCGATAATTTTCTAGGAACTACAATCTATAGATAACTCACAAATCGAATTGGATCCAATGGAGAGTCGATCCGTATAGAAAACAATCGGCGCGAGCACGGAGGCACACAACAAGAAAAATACCACCTTTCTTCGAATCATTATTTGCATTTTCATTTTATTTTCACGAGAAACTTCTCATTCATCTCTCGCTCGCTAGGTCGTGCAAAATCTGAAAATGAAACTCCGTTGCCTGTTTCTTTTTGTTTTGTCTCCTGTATTTTTTCCCTTTTGTGTACCGGAGTTCCTGGAGGAAAGAGATGGGATAAGAGAGTATGCACCGAAATAGGGTTTTCCTTGTCTTTAGTTGCTTGCTTAATGCTCACTAAAAGGAATTCATATCCTCTGCATTAACTCAAAAGAGAATCTTTTGAGTTAATGAATCTCGACTGTCCAATCTGTTTTTAAAATTCGTGCGAACTAGATCTGCACTAATATTAAAGGGCCCCTATGTTATAGACACGAACCGGATTGGCTCCGTTTAAAATCAGACGGTTGAAATTCATTAACTCAAAAGATTCCCTTTTGAGTTAATGCAGAGGATACGGATCCAACTAAAAGCTGGTGTGTAATCAAGTTGTCAAGAGTGATCCAGTTTTTTCCTTTCTTTTTTTATTATGGGAAACTTTCATGTATACCCTTCAAATAGTTTCATGTATATAATTTTATGAGGGATGCTTCGGTGGACATAAGGACCTATTTGTAAAATGAGTACTATTTTCATTTTCAAAGTTCAAACCATCGATCCGACCGTTCAACATTATCTCCATATTAAAATGTACTTGGAGGTCAAATTTTACATTTTTTTGAATTTTTTTACTATTTATTAAGTATTTTACAAATTTAATGGTCTGAATTTGACTAGTTTTTGTAAAATACTTAATAAATAGTAAAAAAATTCAAAAAAATGTAAAATTTGACCTCCAAGTACATTTTAATATGGAGATAATGTTGAACGGTTGGATCGACTATTTGAACTTTAAAAATGAAAATATAACTCATTTTACAAATAGGTCCTTATGTCCACCGAAGCAAATGCCTAATTCTCTTATTATTGCCACCTTGCCGTCTTGATGCATAATTCCACATACACCCGGTAAAATCCAAAATAACACTATTAATAGCCCTACTGACATTTGATGTAATAATTTCATCCCAATCCATGTATCAATAAAAAGTTAAAAACACGTGAAATCGGACGTAAAATATCATCTATATACAAATTTTTGGACGCTAAAAGTCAGTCTCCCATTATTAAAATAATTCTTAGAGAGTTTAAATACCTCCATTTTTATAATTTCATTATTTTTCTACTTCTTATTTTTTAAATAATATTTTCTAAAACTCGTATATTAAAATAAAATTATTAGATTTGATCTATATTATTTTTTCTATGTGCACAAAAAATATATTATTTTTATTTAATTTTTATATGATTTAGTGAGTTAAAAAATTCAACGTCTAGAAGTATTTACATCAATGTATTTTATTATTTTTGTAAGATCTTGACATCAATCAGTATAAATATAATGTAAAAAATATCACAATCAATCTTTTACATGTGCATAAAACAATGATATATTTCGTATCTTACTATTTTATTTTGAAATTTAAATTTTAAATTATTAATGTTTTAAACACGGATTCGTAATTAAAATGTAAAGAGTGATTTTAGATGACTAATCAATTTAATCACGATATATATATAGAGATAGTGACTAAGATACAAACGTTTGCACCAAGGCTTTCGTGCAAACGAATGGTTTTCGGATTTTCAAAGTCCAAACGGGCGATCTAAACCGTTAGATGTGATCTCTATATTAAAATCTGCTTTGAGACCAAATTTTACATTTTTTTGAAATTTTTTTACTATTTATTAAGCCACTTTGAAAATTGTTGATCACATGGTCCATAATTTGGATGCACTGTTTTTACTGTTCACCCGGATCAACAATTTTCAAAGTGGCTTAATAAATAGTAAAAAAAATCCAAAAAATGTAAAATTTGGTCTCCAAGCACATTTTAATATAGATTAAATATCTAACGGTTTGGATCGACCGGTTGAACTTTGAAAATCGGAGAACCGAATTGTTTGCACCAAGGCCTTGGTGCAAACGTTTGTACTTTAGTCACTCTCTCTCTCTATATATATATATATGGAAGAACTAATATTTATTCTAGTGGCAAAGACACATGATTTCTCATATGAAAGATGATAGGTTTGAAATCCAAATAGAGATAATCTTTTATTATAATAACATATATTAAATGCTTGAATAACTTGATCTTTAACTTTTACTAAAAAAATATATATTCTTTTGCCCTTGAGATAGTGAATAATATAGTTCCATATTTTTGTATTGAAAGTTTGAAACATCTATATTGTCCTACGATTTAATATCATAGCTACTTTAAAATAGACCTATAATACTGAGATCAACCATCAAATGAAAACAAAGGAATTATATTACATATGCTTGTTTATGTTGTATTTAAGTAGAGTTAAAATGGCACATTATTTTTATTTTTGTGTCCTAATCATGCTTCACATTTTTATTTTTATTTTCAAAGTTTAAAATTTAATTCGAACCGCTCAATATTTTCAAACTTCAAACATTTGAGTAGAACCGCTCAACGTGATATCCATATTAAAATATGCTTGGAGATCAAAATTTATATTTTTTGAAAAAAAAAAAAAAATTTAGACTAAATCACTGTTTTTATATGGTTCAGAATCTTCTGATTTTGCACCAATTTTAATAAATAGTAAAATATTTCATAAAATATATAATATGGTCTCCAAATATATTTTAATATAGAAATCATATTAAGATGTTTAAATTGACGGTTTAAAATTTCAAAAATAAATATAAAAATGTGAAACATAATTAGAGTACGAAAACAAACAATGAGCATTTAACTCTACTCGTTATATTTAGTCCATCTTATTAGAGCATCTACATCCCTGAAACTCTTAGAGTTTCTAATCTGATGTGGCAGTTGCTAAACCAATTTCAGGGATGCAGATGAATTTCTTATTTAGCAACTTTGCTCAATAATTTCTTAATAAGAAATCGTTTATAAACTGTGACGTGGCGAAATGATTCGCTGAGATTCCTTTCTCTTGCAAATATATCTTAATAAGAAATTTTATAAGCTGTGACGTGGCAATTAGGAAACTCTAATTTTAGTTTCAGGGATGTGGAGGCTTAAAATTAAGAGAGGTTTAATTTCTAAAAAACAGTTAACAGTTATTTAGAAACTCTAATAGTTTCAGGGATGTAGATGCTCTTAGTTCTTTCGGTATTAAGGAGTCTTCTCTATTATGAAACGGAGAGTGTGATTGAAAACAATTTAATGCATGATCGAGACAGCGACTTGATGGTAGAGTGGGAAAAATGGCACAACGAAACCGGCTCCGTTATAGAACAGCACGGTATGTGTGATTGTTACGTGTCGTGATTCGCGTGTCGCGTGCTGTGATCATTCGCGTGCCGTGGCTATCTTTTGAAAATTTGGCACGGCACGGCATGTCACGCGAAAGATCTGGTCACAGCACGGCATGGCACGTGGTCACGTGTAATTAGAACCGTTAGATCTTGATTAAATAGTGAATATTGAATAAACTAACCTAAATTATGAAAAAAATAGTTAAACGTAACTAGTCACATTTGGACACGGCACGTTTGGACACAGCACGTTTAGGCATGGCGTGACTCATGTGCCGTGACCATTCGTGTGTCATGACCACCTTCAATATTTTGGTCACGGGTATGTATGACTATTCACTTAGTCACGGCACGGTGAGAGATCAAAGTCACAACGTGTTAGTCACAACACGACACGGCATGGCACGTTTTTACCGCTCTACTTGATGGTCCATGAGATCTTTAGTAACGAATTCTGGAGTTATCTAGTCACATTCATTTTGAAATTATTTCTGATTTATTACTAAATGAAGCATGTTGTTTTATATTTTGTTCCGGAGTTTGTCGCACTATTGAAGAAGTATCAATTAAGTGGGCCAATCACTCATATCACAAAACACGGGCACAAATGGTAGGACATTAAAACTATTAATTTTTTTAATAACACAACACGTTATTTAATTATTTTACTATATAAACAATCTTATTTTTCATTAAAAATTTCTTTAAAAAAATATTCTTTGTCATATATTACCACATAATTTTTTTCCTTAAAATCTAAAAACAGTGATTTTAAAAAATCCAAAAAAATAGTAATAAATTTTTTAAAAAATTATCTTGTCAATTAATATTTGTACCTTTTTTTACAAAAATCACTAGAGAAAATGACATGATTACTTATATAAAAAAAAGTGTATTGAATGCAAATTATCAGTAATAATTTTGACATTTATGATTAAAAAATTATAAATTGTTTGCATTAAACTTAAATTGATAAAATATTCTAGAAATTCTCAATATCATATTGGCAAAAAGTCGATCCAAGTTGATGTAGCTCATTAATTTGTTTTCTCCATTAATGTTACGAACATGACAACCTACAAAGAAAAAATCCTGTCAACAGATAACTAACTCATCATATTGTTTCAATCAAAATATTATCAGAATAAACTGACCTTAATCGTTTGTGATGTCAGGCAATATATTCAGATCAATGGTATTATACGAGGTTTTCTATTAGAAGGTCCGCCTTGATGTGAAGACTCGGCAATCTCAAAATATGATGGATCTCGTCAATTATAAGTATCAAATTTAAATTAAAATAATTTTCCTAACAATTTTAATTAAAATAAACGTATAGATTATAAGTATCAAATTTAAGATAAAAATTATAAAAAATAAACAATATATTTGAGCCGAAATTTTTAATTATACTATTTTCCAAAAATAAAAATAAATCACATCCCTATTTCTGAGGAATTCGAATTCTACTCAGGCTGCACCGGCATTCTGCGGCCCCAAAGACTGAGGTCCGCATAATGCCAATGCGGTCCCTGCCAGGGAGCCGCAGAATGCCATTGCGGCCTCATATTTTTTTTTTTGGTTTTTTAATCCAACAAAAACAGGGGCCCAGTTAACCTTTTTTTCTTCTTGAAATCCGCATCCTCTCTGAGATATCTCAAAGTTTGAGTAGACAAAAAAAGGAAAAATTTGAGGCCGCTCTGGCATTATACGGCCCCCTGTGGGGCCGCATTGGTATTGTGCGGAACCCAGTCTTTGAAGTCGCACAATGCCTCTGCGGTCTGAATATTTGTCAAATTACCTCAAATTTAAGGTGATTTGGTTTTTTTTTTCTTATACTATAAATAAAAATATCGGATGTTTGAGTTGGATAGAAGTGCCGCAAAAAAAACGCAGTAGGCCCCAAAAAAAAACGCAGGTCAAATTGGTACTACGTTTTTGACAAGTATTTTATATCATGTACTTAGGTCGATTAAAAATATGAAAATAATCGAATAATCATTCTTTCAAAAATGAAGCGACTACGAAGAGACATTACTTGATAAATTGGACAAAAAAAAATGTATTTACCTAAAAATGATAAAGTTATCAAATCCCATTGATATTTAAATGCAAAGTTAAGTATTGTTCTCGAATTGGTGGTTGGATTTTCAAACAAATTTTTTTTGAAAGATTTTTTTGTTTGTTTTTTGGAGCATAATGTGTTTCATAATATTAAAAAAAATTACAAAAAAAAGTTAAATACATACCTTGACTTGACTGCTTGAAACTTGAATTGAATTGATGTGTTTTCTTGTGTAAATTTTGTAACTATATTTCTATGAGAAAAAGGGATGCAGAAGAACTGAAGAAGATACATCAATGCAAAATAACGAAAAGAAAAGAGTATCTATTATTTATGGAAATCAAATAATTAATAAATGATCACTATATTAATTACATTATGAAACAAATATAGTAGTTAGAAAGATATTTAAAGAGGGTTAAAATTGTCTATACATTAAATTCTTTTAAAAATGTTGTATTAATATAAATGTGTGTGGTGTCAATATGCCTACTCTTACCTGGCCATCTCTCAATTTCAAATTCAAAATCTAAATTATTCGTCACTTTAAATTTCTTGTTGTAAGAGGATCTTTTGAAAAGAAAAAAATATTACATGAATGAGAAGGACTCAAATATTTCTATTTTATTATGTCTTTATCATGTCTTAAATTTCAAATTTTAAATAATAAAAAAATATCAATTTTTAGTTTTATTTCTGTATGAATCAATAAGTTGAAAAATCAAAGTAAAAAAATTATCTATATTATTGCCTTTTTGTCAATTTATAATGTAGTTGAAAATAAAATTAAATTAGCTTAATCTCTTTTGCGTAATTAAAAAAGAATCATATCTAACAATTTTATTTTGACATTTATGTTTTAAATATTAAATTAATAAAATTTTAATATTTGAAGCATAATGCAGACACCAAAAATAAAACGTATTTGAACATTCCTCTACATTAATAAATAAAATTTCTACATATAAATAGAAATAATCAACGTATAGTTCATTTTTACTATCTTTTACTATATTAGAAAAAAAAATTGTTAGCCGCACTTCGTCCTATTGATGCAATGAAACTGTGAAAGAAAGTAAATTGCGTAAAAAATATTTTTTTTCTTAAAAATTTCGAAATTTATCTTATTTATTAATATAAAATAGTTCGTCAATGAGTAAAATTTAAAGGATGCATCTTTAATCTCTGATTAAAAAAATGTAACTATATATTAATTAAAGTAATTATGTCGAGGCATTGTAAGATTTTATGCCATGTACGTATACTTTTAAATTTCACTTTTACAATTTAGTTTGTTTAAATGGTGTAGGGGTTTAATTCAATTAATCTAACCTGCATTTAATTAAAATAAATATTTAGCGTTTTTAAACGGAAATCCGTGATCCGGATCTAATTGAGTCAAAACCCGAAATTTATAAGCTAACGAATTCATCTTGAAGATCCAATAAGTATTAAAACCCATGTGCGGATTCTGATACCTTTCGGACTGTCAATTTTAAGTAGAATTGGAGGCCAGGACGGTTCTCGATTTATCCGATCCTGTTATTATAGATCAGACGGTAAAAGAAACCAACGGAAACTTTACCATCCCAAAATTAGGAAATATCTCCAGTTCTAGTTATAAATGGAAACCCCGTCTTATAAGATAGCGGGTTTAGGGTAGAAGGAGCGCTCTCTTTCGTCGCCTCCGAAAGAATTCGAAAGAAGCGAAAGAAAAGAGACACTCTCGTCCATTGCACCATCAATAAAGCGAGTAAGAGGGTTCTCAATAAAAAATACAGGTAATCTAATTTGTTCCTCGAAAGAAAACCTTTCGTTGGCGACTGGCGAGAACTTGGTATGCTTCATGGCCTGATAAACTCTAGCCGTTCGCAAGCTTGATATCCACGGATGTCGGCGAACGAACGGCTGCGATTTATCAGCCTGTAGTCAGGCCCTGAGAGAACTTGGACTTAGGAGGGTTGGAATGGTAATTAATTGCTGAACCATAACCTTGCTTTGCTTGCATCTTTGATTTTGTTTCTTTCCAAGATAAAATTACTTGGTTTTTTGTAAAAATTGACGATACTGGATTTTAAATAGGGATGCCGAGAAGGCCAAGGATGTCCTCAACATCTCGGACCAAAGCAACTCCATATAAAGCTTTAATAAATCCCCCTTCTCTCGTGAGCTTGGAAGAAGTTGAAGTCCCTGAATGGCACGAGTCAATAACATACATGTGCATATTTTTTTTTTCTGAAATTTACCTTTTTTTAATGTAGAATAAGTCCTAATTTTAAGTTTATTTGGCATCATTAATTCCTGTTTCCAGTAAATTGTAGTTCATTTGATGATATGTTCTTTTACATCTGTGTTCTAACAAAAACATTTTACAGCAAAGAATAATCTTTTATTTCTCTCTAATTACATATGCTTGTTATGGTAATATGAGCAGGACTAAGAACTTAAATTTCCCTCAAGGCAACGGGGAACAACTGATAAATTGGCCATACACGAACCAGATCGGTAATTTTTTAGTTTCCTTTTTTCCTTTTAGTCCTTTAATATATTTGAGGGTGCTTTTTGCAAAGTAAAATGTCTGTTTCTTTTAGTCAATAAATTTGAGGGTGCATTTGGCAATACACGTACTAGTCATGGCCAGTTGGCATTTAGATCTATATAGGTTTGTATATGTATATCCGTTATGTTTTTTAAAGCTCCGAGCCTAAACTTTGAATGAGAATTGTGTTTGAACTTGCATACTTAAAGCAGTATAACACAGACGGTTTGCCATTTATAGGGTTTCATGCTTTTGAAAACCATACATGATCTTTCTTTTTGGAATATATGGATTTAGTTGGGTTAATATGATACAGTATCTTTTTATAAGTTTAGAGAGACTGAGCAAAAGAGCAATTTGTTTTGTACTAAAGCAGGTAGCTTGCAAAGCAGCGGAGGAGCATGCCTGCATCGAGAATCATCTGGCTCTGCTGACGTCTCTGTCTCTGTTGAGAGCATCAACAAGGTACAGCAATATATTTCGTCAGTGCACTGTCCGGTTGAAATCCAGTCTTATTGCTTCTTGTTATATTCACGAGGAACACAAGACTAGTCAATTGACACAAGGCCAAAAATTTCCATTTCCCGTGACCACATGAAAAGAATGAAATTGACTTCTTCTTCCTTTCTTCTGCTTTATAAAAAAGAAATATACTGATTGATCAATTTCAATTGCTTAATAAAATAATATTGAAATAAGAAGAGAAAGAAAAGCCAGACTGAGTCTTGTCGGAGGATTTAGCACGGATAAAGCCAGTGCTGCTAAAACACCTAGTCCTTACTTCTATCTCTACTTCTCAGTCGATGAACTAGCCCTAGCTCAGAAAACGGATTCATTTCTTACCTTAACTATTTTTTTTAACTAATCTGAGTATGGATTTTTTGATCAATCGAGTCAGAGTCAATCAAATCAAATAAGTAATTCGGAGACCCTCTTTCAAATGCTATGTATATTTTGATGCATTTCGAAAGAAATCTCAAGAGGGTCCATAAAAATAGGTACAATTGGGAAGCGATATTTATTTTTTAGGTACAAAATACAAAATCTACTTCGACGACTAAGGGCGTCGTCAACAAGCGTTAGAGCGAATTTCATAAAATATGTTGTGGGATTATGTTCAAACTAAGAATACCATGCACCTGATAAGCTAATAGAAGGATTAACTTTGAAAAGTTCCGGAGGGATGAATAATTTACTTCCACTCACTTATTGATTGTCAAATATCTTTTAAGTTTCCATTGGAACTTTATTTCTTTTGTTTTCAGAAATTTTACAATAAATATTGTGGAAACTAAGCATACTTACATTTCTGTGGTGCAGCACTTGAGTCTTGCTCCTTTAGTGAAGACCAAAAGGATGATGCTAGTGCTAGATTTGGATCATACGTTGATCAACTCGACCGACCTCAAGGATCTTTCATCTGACGAGGGCTACTTACTACATCAAATTAGCACGAAAAAGGGTACATTTTGTTTACTCTTGTTTGCTAGGGTATCCGGTATGGGTAAAGGTGTGGTTTGATATGAACTTGGTGCGAGCTTACACTGGTGGTAGGGTCGTCCTCAGATACTTGTTTGATTTCATATCTTATATTCGGCAACAGAACTTTCTCAACTGATTGTCATCTGTCAATGGTCGATTCACTTTTTTACAGTAAAATATAAGTTACTTATTCTCAATATTCCTTCCTGTTCTTTCCCACAGGCATGCCATGAGCATGGTTTAACTTGATGACGGTCACTTATATAAATCCAATATATTTTCTGAAGCGAGCCTAAATATACATAGTATATTTTAGGGTCGCCAGGATATGCTTTGGTTTGTGGTCTCGGGAATCTGGTTTGCTAGTAGTGCATGCAATAGTTCATGCAACTTGCAATCTGTAGGTCAAAGGGGTGGACCTGATATCTACAATATAGCTTTTTGGCGATGTGTGTTTTACTTGGACTTGCTATGGAGTTTTTATTTTATTTATTTTCTTTTTTTTGCATGGGACCAACAAAAGATGAAGGCTTGGTACACTCTATTGACTTTGCGGATTGTTCAAGGTTGGTGAAGTTAAGGCCATTTGTGCGACAATTCTTAAAAGAGGCCAATAATATATTCGACCTATATGTGTATACCACGGGGACCCGAGGTTATGCTATAGAGATAGTAAAGCTTCTCGACCCGGAAAATAAATACTTCCCCTCGAAAGTAATCTCACGATCAGATTGCACCCGGAGGGGACAGAAGACTCTCGATGTAATCCCTGGATCCAAAGCATGTACAATTATACTTGATGATAAGCGATATGTACGTTCTTTTATCTCTTTATTTCCTTTTTTTGTTGCACTGCAATTTTGCTAGCCCAGAGCGAAGTTCTCACTATAACTTTAGGTATGGATGAAAGAGGATCGGGAAAATCTGATTGAAATGGTGGCGTATAACTTCTTTGCATCCAGCTGCCAAAGCTCCTATCCGCCGCACAAATCTTTATCAGAGCTGAAAATTGATGAAAGGGAGGCTGATGGACTTGCGTCCATTCTAGATGTGCTAAAACATGCACATCAGAAGTTTCTTTGTTATATGGTTAGACAAATTCAGCGTTTATTATAATTTGAGGAGGACTCAAATACTCCATTGTTTCATGCCCCAATCATACCCAAACATCTTTATCTTTGATTTCAAAGTTCAAACAAAAGATCTGAACCACTCAACATGATATCCACGTTAAAATATGCTTAGAGATCAAATTTTATATTTTTTGGAAATTTTTTACTATTTTTTAAGATAGGTACAAAATCACTGCTTTTAGATGGTCCACAATTTTCTGAAAAACAATGATTTTGTCCCTATCTTAAAAAATAGTAAAAAAATTCCAAAAAATATAAAATTTCATCTCAAAGCACATTTTAACATGGATATCATTTTGAGGGATTCAGATCTTTTGTTTGGACTTTGAACAAAGATAAAGATGTGGGGTACGATTGGAGCACGAAGCAATGGGGCATTTGAGCCCTCTTATAATTTATACTTTGCACTATTGTACTGCTAGTTAATTCTCTCAATTTTTTATGTCACATTCAGGATTCACAAATAACAGCGGTGCAACCAGATGTTAGAAGTATCCTTAAGGATATGAGAAAGTGAGGTGTTACGGGGATGTGTAGTAGCATTCACCGGAGTGCCACCTAGGCTTGATCATAATTCATAAGCTTGATCGCTTGGCTTGCTAAATCCTAACCCGATGTCGTAACAGTCGATTGAATAGCGCATCCAATGAGAAATTTTTGACCAACTTGAAAAGAGTACGGATTGAAGACTGTTTTGAAAATAATTCCACGGCCGGTCGACAAAATTAATAAGTGTTGAGTGTGGTAGAATTTTGTTATAAACTATAATTTGAGTAATAACTTTTGTAGTTTTCTAGTTAAATTTATTGTATAATTAATTCTGAATAATTACTAAACTTTTCGTTACTTCAATTTCTCAAGTTTTACGAGCCGTCTTCAGGACAAAAATAAAGTTCTGTTACATAAATATGTATAATTTCTACGAATAGGATTAATCAACGTATATTTAAGTTGTACTATTTTTTGCAAAAATGATTAATTTAAAAATAAAAAAGAAAAGAAATGTTAGTCACGCTTCTCCATATTGATGCAATGAAAATTAATGTGAAAATAAGTAAATTGTGTAAAAGTTATTTTTCTTCTTTTGTAGTTAATTGCAACTTTGCAAGTTCTGTTATTTTGGAGAATTGGATTATACTACAACTCACTTGTGCCAATTTATTTTCATCATATGTGATTGCAGGGATAATTTATTTATTAGTAGATTTTCAAATATTGTTGCGCTATATTATTTTGTAAAATACAACTGTTGTTAACATATTAAATCTCATTTCGTCAAATATATTGTTTGAAAGATCTTTTTATATAGTTCTTTATCCTATAATAAACAAAATTATAATTTCTTTGATACTTTAATTGGAACAAACAATATTTTCTACACTATGTTTTGAACATTTTAGAATGTAATACGTCATATATCTATAATTAATTTTCAATCTTTTGTTATGTATGTTTATAGTTTCTTCTTGCAAGTTATAATTTTTTTTTTTTTATGATTGTGTTTTATTTATCTAATACTTCGCCAATGAGTAAAAATATAGGATGCATATTTTAATCTTCGATTAAAGAATCTGCAAATATATATTGATTAAACTAATAATTATGCCGAGGCATTGCAAGATTTTATTCCAAGTGTATATTTAAGTTTCACTTTTGCAATTTAGTTTGTTTAAATTGTGTAGGGGTTTCTCTTTTACATAATATATATATAATTTAATTTAAATTTTAGTAACACTTTTGTTATTTTCTCTTTAAAACGGGGATAATTTTCCTTTGCTCTTATACTTTAAATCCATGGAATTAACTGGTTTTGCTTTTCTACACATCAATAGATATCCCGTAAATAAAATCTAGGGACCACAAGCACGCAATGAGAATAAAAGACTAACTTGACAGCCTCTGCCAAGATTTTCATTAAAAAAAAAACAGAGAGAATCAAAGAAGCCAATATACTAAACAATGATCTAACTATCAATCAAACTCCCACTTAGACCAAGCACCTCTCTTCTCTCCCTCTCACGGCCCGGTAGCCATGCAAATGCTTAGCCCACCGCCGCACCATGAATGGGTCGAGATATTCCCACCGGTCACCGCAACTCCGTCTCGCAACAGCCATACTCGAATGCCTTTCTCTCTCCTCGCAATCACTGTCACTCCTACCCTTCTCCTCAAAACAGACTACTGCTTCACCACCACTACTAACTTCCTCCTCTATCCCTCTCCCCTCCACATAACTATAACCCACAACAACATAACCACAATCTCTCATTAGGTTCAGTGGTATTCTTCTCTCCTCCCCACCCCGTAGCTCTCCTATCCTAAGCCATCCAATTTGGTCATCAATTCTCAATCGGACAGCTCCAAGGACCCCTCCGATCAAACCAGAAACAAAATCCTCAAACTCCTGCATCAGAAGCTCACTTGGCATGCCAAAGCCTAACCCAACGTCGTAACAGTCAATCGAGAATGGCACATCCCCTAGTTCCAGACAGGTATGAGCATGGTTTGGGCTGTCCGACAAATGGAGTATACGAGCTATAGGGTTTCGGTGAGTTCGATCTTCGAGTATCTTTGCACCTTTTTGTAACCCTTCAAACGGGCTATGCCCACCACTATATGAGATGCGATCAATGACTTGTAATGCAGTGCGCTTCCCCTGTGGTGACATCCTTCGTAGAGGGAAGGCACGAGTAGCAGTGGTAGAGTAGGTTACAATAGCCAACCGATCAATTGCACGTAAGGAGAATATAACTAGCGCCATGGATTGTTTCAAGAACCTAATGTGAGGCCCGTTGGCACTCACCACCAAGACAATGTCCATGGCCAGCTGAGGGGTAAGCTGCACAGAGAGGTAAGCCCTGGTTTGACTTGATGACCCCATTCCTGCACATTGGTAGTAATTAGTGTTGTGGTTTGGACTTGGCAAGGGAATGAGAGAGAATTGCAGGGAAGGACGAGTCAATGGAGGTGAGTTTGCAGTAGTCGGGTCAATTGGATCATCATCATTGTAGCGCACAGTACGAAGCGAGGACCGGCGGTTGACACGAGAAGTAGCAATTGAGTGGTCTAGGATACGAAGAATTGGGTCGGAGTTTTGGTGGTGCGAGAGAAAAGGGGGTAACTTGAGATCACTGGGAAGTTGGGTCCATTGGGCCCGGCAAATGGGGCATGTCAGGTTGCCGTGTCGTATATTGGACGCAATGCAGAGAAAGTGGAAGGGATGAGAGCATTCAGCAACAAAAATATTTCCATTATTTTCACTGTTGCTTTTGCTGGTTTTTGTAGACTTGGCGATGTTGCTGGTTGTGCTATTAATGCTGCACAGGGGATCCAAGCAAATTGCACAAATGGTCTGCAAATTGAACAGCAAAAAAAAATTAGAAATGGGAGGTAGAATTCTAATAGAACTGAAACCATATTCGTATGTATTGGGTGGTGTTAGACCAACCTTGCTGTGTGGCACGTAATATTTAGTATCTATGATGCGACTTTTCTTAGTTGCATATCGATAATATACCTCAAGTTGAGATGCAGATCATGTTCTGGCAAAAGGATAATTAGAACTTTACTTGGTACAGATTTTAAAACCTTACAGTCCACACTTCAGGTCTGACCCCTAGAACTTAAGCCATGTTGTTAGACTATTGTGACTTGTCTGAATGTAACCCAAAGCGTAAGCAGGTTTGCATTCACGTCAGTAGAGTTTGAATTTCAGGTTAATTGATCCAGAGACATTATATTAGTAAATATTAACTTCGGCATAAACAACAAAAACAATGTTTATTTTATTTTATTTTATATTTGAAGTTATAGATGACAGAATTATCACTCTATCACGCGAGTGTCTAACATCAATAATTTGAGACAGTGAAAGCAGGGTTTGGTTGTCAAAATCAGGTTCAATTCTACTCAGGACTAGGCTAGGGATCAGCTAATTTAGGTCAGGTCATAACTTGTCTCGGGTGTGGTTGTCTTGGGGTTAGGTCATCTTGGGTTCAGGTTGTCCCGGATCATGTATGGTTAAGGTTTATAACAGCAATGGTTACTACCACAATGCAGGGATGTAGGGATAGATTATATTGACAACAAGTATATTTGACAAGTGACAACCATGACAACTTCATCTAAATTAAAATGAACAGATCTTTAAATTTATTTTTCTTTCTTTCTATTATGATGAATCATGAGATTGGTTGTAACCAAAGCATTATATTTACATTTAGTAACCTCCAACTAAACGCTACTCTTTTTTTACAGACTCTCAATGAGCTTAGAACCTTCTGCACTATTCCAATGATACAATTAAAAGTCTAATGTGGTCCTTCTACACTAAAAAGGTAAACATCTATATACAATCAAAGCATATACATTTGCATCTGTTGGACAAGGCCTACCAAATGATGGAGCACTGATGGATCTACCACAATATGGATCAATACTATCAAACCAGATAAGCACTGGTTGCTTTTCTCAACTAACCTCAATTTGGACCCCCCCCTTTTATGCAACTTCAGATTTATGTGAAAATCAATACATGAAAATCTTGGATTTTGGTTTTTAATTGAGGTGTCCTAGTATATCACGAACTGCAGATTTAAAATTTTACATTTAAATTTTTTTGTTTAGGCAGAAGCCAAATTTTTAAATTTTAAATATCACATCCAATGAATTAAACCTTGCAAATACAGTCCATTTTTAACAGAATATGCAGCTAAAAAAGAAAGATATGTTTAAGTGATTGAAAATAAGAAATAAACAATCCCAATCTCCAGTAATTATTATTTGTGTCAGGAAAGCAGCGGTCCCATTCTCCCTAGTACAAATAAAGAGAAAAAAGGATAAAGAGAAAAGGAGAAAAAGGTTCACCTTGTCAGCTAGAATAGTGGCCTCTTGCTTTTCCTTGTTTCCCTGAGTGCTGTCCGGTGTTGAGTTTACCGCGGAGCACGAGATCTGGTCAAAATTAACATTTAGTAACCTCCAGGTTCTAACTTAAATAGTGACGATATAAATTATTAATTTGATTCTCTTTGGTACCCGAATAAACACCCACAAGTCAGGCGGGTAATTCCTCCAGGTTGGAACAACCCGCTACACGGAGAACCACACGGATAACGGATTCCAAATTAACGAGTCGGAAAACGGTAAGTAGGTAGTGGGAAAGGATTCTTTTTCACGGATAATTGCGAGAGAAAAAAAAACGACAAAATCATGTATATAATATTAAAAAAATTCACAATTAATAACATGATTGTCCTTGGGTTGCTAACTTGCTATACAAAATGTTTAGTAAAAATACTCCGGAAATAAGTACCATAAAAAAATTCTAACAAATCAATTAAATATAATAATCCAGACTTTTCTCGTATAAACAGGTGGTGCCCAACGTACCACTATTTTACAAAAATAATCATATTACAGACTAGAGAGAATCTTTGAGGCTACGGATGGAATTGGCGAACTTATTTTAACACATATTTTTTAAGAGGGGAATTGTTTAAACTTTATTTCTCATTTTCTGTGCTTTCAATTTTCTGAAAAAAAGATGTTCACCCTTTCAATTTAGAAACTAAAACGAGAGGCTGGTTAGGGTAGCGCGCACTTCAAAAATTAAAATGTAGAAATCTGTTAGCAAAGAATTGGTAGACTGAACGAACAAATCAAAGTAATTTTTCTTGTTATTCGACAAACAATGTATGATACCAGATAGAAAGAGATAGACAGAGAGAGGGTTTAATGTACCGTTTTGGTGGGAGGAGAAGAAGAAGAAGAGGCGTAGAACAGAGAGAAGATAGAAGCGCAGAAGGGAGGGAATCCCAGCCGCTTGATTGATCTCTTCCATCTCGACACACCTCCTCCACCCATTACAAATTATAATTCCAATCGCAGATTTCGACTAGGTTAGCCTCGAATTTCTTCTCCTTTTAATCTACTCAGAGTCTCAGGCTCATTTTTTGACTCTGTAGTCTGTACTGTGAAATGTGAAGTATATTGTGCGAGCGAGTTGGGTGGCTTTGTCAGGACTTTGCTTGGGTTTGGAGAAGGCAGAGATACTCGCTTTCTCTCTCTAATTTATTGTTCTATTCCCAAGGGGAGACAGCAAACCCCACCAACTTTGTTTTTTGTTTTTTGTTTTTTTTAACTCTTCGTGTACCTTTATAAATTATAAGTCACAATTTACAGAAGAGACCTTGTGTATTTTGTATTATGACTTATGAGCTTTAAATTCACTTAAATGTACGACATTTTATTTTAAAATATTAGATGGTTTTAAATAATAAATTTGAATCATTGATCTGGATTAACTTGACAAGCCAAACAATGACATTCTGAATTTTTTACTTTACGAGTTTATTTTGTATAAGATTTTTCTTATACAAAATATTAAAAAATGAACGAACTAAAATAATTCATTTTTCAATACTTTTGATCTTTTACAAAACAAACTCGAAAATTAGAAGAAGAAAATAACACACATATGTTCAATGAGACAAGTAGATTAAGATTAATATTTGAATTCATCATTTAAATCGGTCTGAATTTTTTTTAGATTGGGATCGCAGACCTTAAACTCGTACTAGATTTATTATGTTTTTTCTATTCAAATTAAACAAATTTAGACGTCACAACATTAATTCAACCAACATATTAACTAATAGAACCATGCAAGTAATTATGAACTCCAATAATAATAAGTCAAAAAGAATAGTTGGAAACATGAAGAAGGAATAAATATTGAACGAGCTACCAATTAATTAACATAAACGGTAAGATATCGAACATTTATAATGACTTAATATATTAATGTATGACGTGTGAATTCTTTTTTACAATAAAAAAATAATCCAACTATTTAAAAAAAATCAACTTACTAATATTTGTATGGTTTTCCTTGTATACATCGAATGATATAATGTATTTATTTCAATAAATATCTGTTAATTTCTTTCTCAGTACACTTCTTCAGCATTCAAACTCCAATTTATGTTCAATTTTTAGTCTTTCTTAGCATGTGCACGTATAACTAAAATAAAAGCTTCGAATGATTCCAAGTTTCTAACATCTTCAGATCTTTAATTCTAACGGGGAATAATATATTAATGTGCCACTGAATGACATGGCATGGCTTGTCAGTGTGATTCTCTATATATATTTAGAATATGCACTGTATATATAGAGAATTATTTTTTAAGGTTGAATATGCATAATTAATAGATAACATTTTTAAAATAAATGAATGAAAATGAATATGTACAGAAGATTTCATGTCCGAAATTATACCTCAACTCTAATCCTCTCTGATCTCTAATTTTTTTTTTTTTATGTCATCACCAACTTATCTCTCTTCCTTATTGAAATTCATCTCCAATCCTACTAAATTTATTATAGAGGTCCAGCAAAATTTAATGCATTTCATATTTAATAATTTGAATCAAATCTAACTTAATATGAATAAATTTACTAAAATCAAATTGACATGAACCAAAAACAATCAAGAACAAGGTGTGGTAAATCTAATCCAAGCCTAAACCACAGTACTTGAACTGTCAAATCCAAGGTTTTGCAAATGAGGGTAAAGTCAGGATTCATATCATCTACATGACTACATTACCTGACGTCCTGACCGTTTGAGCTTGAATCTGACCCGTTCATTCTATAATTTTTGTTTTTAAGGTTGGAAGCTTTTAAGCTCCAACGATTTGATTGACAAATAAAAAAGTTTTACAAGCACCTAGCTGGCATCTATACAATGCAATTTCTCAGGCCAGATAACTAGCACTATTTACAATCGTTCATTCTATATTTGCACGAATTTTAAAACACACTATGATTACGATCGAGAAAATAACCTAACAATTATTTATCGGATTGTTGGTTCATTTCTCGATCGTAATATACTTTTTTAAATGGCATAAAACTAGAACTGAGAATGATATATAACTTAACATCTTTATGTCCAAATGAAAAGCTCTGAATTAGAAGTGGTTGGAGTGGTTGAAGGGGAATAAAGGCGGTTTGTTTTACGTGTTTAAGTTTCCACGGTCAAAGGTATATTTCGTCTGACTTCACAAATAACAAATTGATCATATAAGTTATTAAATTATTTTATCTATCACTTTATTTAATAAAATTAATGATGTGATAGCGTGAATGATTTTTATTGATGTGGACAGAATTATTTGATTGTCCGCGCAAAGTTCTATTTATTCGATCTGAATCTTCCACTCATCCACTGTGATTCATATTAAAAAAAATGAGGAGAATTTCATGTATACGTTAAAAAATCTTACAATTACATATCTATTATATATATATAATCCTCATGGGTCTGCTACAGTATATTCTACAATAAATGCTACAGTATAATCAGTACTGCAGTATATTCTACCGTAATTGCTACAGTATAATCTACAGTAAAAACTTCAAAAACTTTAATATGGTATATAACCGGTATAATTTTATATATAGTTAGAAAATCACAAATTAATGAATATGGTATACTGGTATAACTTTATACAGTAACAACTTGATTTTGTGATTTTGAATTCATTAATATGGCATTTTGTTTATAATCGGTATATATTTTACAGTAATTGCTACAGTATAATCTACAGTAAAAACCTTAAAAACTTTAATATGGTATATAACCGGTATAACTTTATATATAGTTAGAAAATCACAAATTAATGAATATGGTATACCGGTATAACTTTATACAGTAACAACTTGATTTTGTGATTTTGAATTCATTAATATGGCATTTTGTTTATAACCGGCATAACTTTATATATAGTTAGATGTTTATCTTAATAGTTAATTATCTTTTTTTTTCAATAATATCCTGATACAATCTTTTTACACTCCTCTCGATAATAGCCGCCGAAGCAAAGCGAGGCTCACTTCTAGTTTCTCCTCTAAAATTCATAATATCATATTTACCCTTCTAAATTTTAAAAACTCACAAATTTATCTAATTTATTGACTTTTCTAGTAAAACTAATTTTAAATTTACAAAGTACCCATTTTACCTTGATTATAAAATAAAAACAATGTAGTTTTTTCAAGGTTCTAAATAGCGTTTATAGCGTCGTAGCGGGAAGGCTAAAAAAAAAGCTATAGCGAATAGCGTCGCTATAGCGGAAGCTATTCCAAATAGCGTTTTTTTTTTTTTACATTTCGTATATTCAATATTTGTACTAAATATCAACATTATCTAAAACCTCATAGAACAATAAATAACACCAAAGTAATTAAGAAATTATAATATTCATATTGAACCCGTACAAAGTCCAAATTGCGGTTCAAAATATCCATAGTAATATCATAAACTATCGATTTTTCCTATTAAAAATATCTTAAGCATCATGATTCATGACATAATATATTTTTTTTTCTATTCAAATTTTAATTTCGGTTTGGACTTTTTTTCTATTCAAATTTCTATTTCTATTCCCAATTTCAAATTGATTTATCTGTAGCAAGTAGCAACATATTCAATTTCAGTTTGAGATTTTTTTTATCTTTATTTAAAATCCTTATAAATTGCTTAAAAAAAAACCATATTTTATAGCGCAAATAGCGCATTTTGATGTCATAGCGTAGCGTTTGGGGTCCAAAAACGCTATAGCGCGCTATTTAGAACACTGAGTTTTTTAGACAATATTTAGTCTTCTAATTGGTTGGTTGTGAGAGCAACTAGTTTATTTTTATACTTACAACGCACACGCAAGCATATGTCTAAATGTCATTGTGTATGTATCACAAGTAGAGAAATGGACAATTTGTCCTCGGAAACCGGTCAGTTAAAATATGGAACATTTTTCTCATGCATATTACATATTTTTTATGTTTTAAATTTTTAATATAGGATCAAATGAGTATTTTATAAATTTAAAATGAGTTTCAATAGAAAAGTTAATAAATTGAATAAATTTGTGATTTTTTAAAACTTAGAAGGGTAAATATGATATTTGAATTTTAGAGGGGAATAAGTAATTTCGATGTTTTTGAGGGGTATAGATGAAATCCCCTCTTAAAAGGAAAAAGAAAAAAGAGTTCACTTATTTAATTACCCAGAGCATTAAAGGGAGCAGTTAATGTTGATATGTAGAAAAGCAAAAGTTAAAGTTCGAAAATCAATGTACCAAAAAAAAACCTTCCTTTTTCTTTAGTAATCAAATTAGGTGAAGTTTTCTACAAACACTCCTCGAGCACATTGATATTTTATTCTTCATCAGTGTGACAATTTCCATTTTTTTTATTACTTCACCTTAAATCTTAATAAAATATTATTTTATTTGCTGTAATCTAATAAAAACATGATGGGAGAATTTCATATATACTACTCAAAAACTGTGAAATTACGTATTTATCATCCAAATTTCTATAATTATGTATTTATCATCTAAAAATCTAATAACTCACATATTTACCCTATTAATCAAAAAATGAGATTAATTA
Organism: Carex kokanica; assembly: GCA_025461125.1. NCBI lineage: Eukaryota > Viridiplantae > Streptophyta > Magnoliopsida > Poales > Cyperaceae > Carex > Carex kokanica. The sequence goes on from JAJGRX010000745.1 coordinate 234,039, forward strand.
AGTTTAATATTATATAAAATGAGGAGGGTTCAAATACCTCCATTTTTTGTGCCTCCATCGTGCCGCCATTTTTAAAAACTTTAATAACTAAAAATTTAAAAGTTAAAAGTCAAAATAAAACTATTGGATATGATCTACATCATTTTATCTATGCATGTGTAAAAAATTATGACATTTCAACTTTGTTTTGGTTGTCATCAAGAGCTTGTAAGAACGTATTAATGTGGATTATTTCTAAATGTTGATTTTTCAACTTTTTTAATTCACATAAAAACAAAATCAAAATGTGATAATTTTTAATGAGCACAGAGAGAAAATAACATAGATCGCATCTAACGGTTTTATTTTGACGTTTATGATTTAAATTTTGAGTTATTAACGTTTTAAAAATGGAGGCATTTGAACTCTCCCATCTTTTTTAGCATAATTTTCTTCTTTCCGCTGAAACTCTATCCACATCTCGTCTCTCCCGTTGAAACTTGGAGAGAAGGGGACAACAGACTAAGAGATAAGGATTCTTGCTACAACTTAGATCATCTAAAAACAAGATAACCACTCTATTTTTTCTAACCAAACAATTTGTACTGAAGTCGACGCTGATATAGCAACCTGTTATCTAAGTAGTAACTGAGTTTGAGAATATTACGTTTTGTTACTGGCTAAGTTAAAAATAGTGTGGGTCTTTTAGCTGATTGGAACTCCAAGGGTCTAACGAGAGAAAGCATAGGTGCTAAGCTACTATTAATGTTCGTAGAGATAAATATATTAACAATATTTTTTTGATTTCATAGCACATAGATAGTAATGTTAAAATAGAAAATATATAAAGAAGTTAAAATTACATTGTCAATATATCTATCCATTTGCATGTTATATTGCATTTCTCTCTCATTTCACTTTGCGATTTCTAACTAAATACTTTCCTATTAATTACTATAATTAATAGTATGATTTTCTACAAATCAGATGGTTAAAACTTTGCTTGGACAATCAAATGGTCTACACGACTATACCTCATTAATTCCCGAACTACTGTAATGTGAATTCAACAACAGATTATCCAGTACACAGGTGTATTCCTAAAAATTAAAGTTTGATTAGCTCGGTTAATGGTTGAAATATTGTATTTTAATCATTCTAAGATTGTCAAACCTCTCCCACCATTTTAGTAGCAGGTTTAGTTGTTAGAACTGATCTGAAATTTTTACCCCTGCAGACACAGGTTGCAACTTTTGTAGCTAACTTATTCGCAGCATATATTTAATATATTTTATTTGATATTTTAAACAAATATTGTTCAAATTAGATAACTAAATTTAAAGGTTTATTCTTTATTCCTTAAATAACGCGTGTATAAAATTTAGATTAATTTGACAGTCATTCAACCTTCCTTCAAATATTCTTTAATAATCGATCAAATTTGAAATCAACTCAAACTTAATACATGTTCTATCTAAATAATCAAGAACACATGTATAATTTTATTTTCTTAATTTCAATGACTTTTAACGAGATATCAAATACATACGTCAAATATTGAAAGTACGCTAAAATTATTTATTAAAAAAAAATTGTGGGATATGTTTAGTACTAGTTAAGAATATTATTTTTCCAAACATGATATTGTTCTGAACTTTTTGTACTATATGCATTCAATATAACGTGCCAGGGATGTGAAATGAAGGTTTTTTTTTTTCTTTTGCCGAACATAAAAGAACACTTTAATCGACATGGTTCATAGGATACTAATAAAAAGTAAGAACACAAAACTGGTCTCTACTTTGTTTCCGTGTTGACAGGTGTCTAAGTTGGCGATAAATTATAAATTTAAACGCATTTATAACCATTCTTGACTTTAACATTAGTCTTTCTTTTAAATTTTGTTATATTTTTATTTAGTTTTATTTTAAAATCGGATTAGTGCATCACTTTGTTTTGATTTTGTAAAGAATTTTTCTAGGATAAAACTTCCTTAATGGCCTTAGAATTTAGTAAAACAAAATATCTATAAAATTGCTATCTAATATTGCAGGGAACTCATAATCGTGGAGTCTTCAATTTCTTTCTAATATTTTAGATTTCTCATTAGTTAAATTAGTTTAATTTAGGTTTAATTTCTGTAACTTAAATTTGGTTTAGCAAATTGAATTTGCACGGAATTGGTACTCATCTTGTTTTTCATGCGGATCGATATTTAAAATATTACATTGATAGGCTTTAAGTTTGAAACGAATTATTAAGATAGGAAAGGTTTTGATAAGTATATAAATTACCAACGAGCTTTTATGTCGCCATTTTCGGAGATTTAACTTGTTTAAAAAAGTCTAGATTACTGGTAAACATACAGTTTTTCACATATAGTTTATCAAGATTCAAGACATAGGTGGTAAACATACAAGTTTATCAGACCTTGGTGAGTTGGTGGAAACAGATGTAAAAAAATGCATACCCTCCAACCAAGACTTTTAAAAAGAATTCGAATTCCCTAAAGTAACTCAAATTCTGCGTTTGGATCCGGACCGTTCAATCTTCCTTTGCACGAATATTAAAGGCCCTGTTTTCCACATTTCCACTCGAACCGGATTGATCAGCATTTCCGGTCTAAACGCAAAATTTGGGTTACTTTGGGGAATTCGGATACTTCAAAAAAAGCCTATCCTGGCGGGCCCACTGGGACTAAGATTCTAAATCGTAACGGTCCAGTCCTATCTTTTCTCTTTTTTTTTATACTTCTTTCCTTACTTTAGACCATTCGTCTTTCTCTGTGGCCTCTTTTAGTTGTACTGATTTACAGAAATTTCAACGTGGTTATTTAAATCTGGCAGTTCTTACAAATTGATTTTTACTTTGCGTCATACCAGGCAGGGTTAGCATAGGATCGACTTAGAAAACAGATACATTTCAACTTGCATTTTGAAAATAAAAATTAGCAGATGATGATGCCACACAAATTATCTTACATATGAAATTTCAGAAGTGCCACACCATAAAAAAGATGGCATACTATAGCATACATAACGTACATACCCATATATCATAATTATTATTCGTCAAGAAGAAATTGTGGGTCTTTCCATTAATTCATCTGCTTGGGGTGCAATCGGATCATATATTATCAATCTGAATACGGATCCATATCCAAAATTAAACATGGATATCCGTACAGATACAAATATGGATATAGTTTTAAATTTTAATTATCAATATCCGAACAGTATATACCATATAGTTTAATATATATTATGAAAAAAATTATGTTATTCACCTTTATAATTAGATAAATATTATGAAGTTTGATATTTTTTAATAATACTTATATAATTAAAAACATAGTATTGAAAAACGGATATCCGAGCCGTATTCATTTAATATCCAATATGTATCCGTATCCGTCTAATATCCGATCCGTATCCAAAAAATAAAAGCGAATAGATCTTTTGCGAACTGGATTTTAAATATCTGATCCGTTTGCACCCCTAATTCAAATAGATCTTTTGCAAACTTCTGCTCTGTAACTTCATTTTCAAAGAAATATCTTAGATGAGAAGTATCTTTTACAATATATTATTATGGAAATATAATTTCATAAGAAACAAAAGTATTCAATACTACACGTTTCCAAGATTAGACTTTGAATCTATGTAACAAAGTTAAATAAGCTAAAGTATGGACGAGCATTACAAATTACACGAGTAATCTGCTGCTGTGCACCGCAATCAAAGCGATCCAAATCTGCAATAGTTATCAGAATTAAACTCATGAGACAACAAATAGGCAATGCAAATTAAATGTGAACACCTTTTTAGGAACTTGCTGGTAATGTAACAGTACCTTCCTTTTTGAAAATCCACTACCGTTTGTCAGTACCGGCACTTGCTTGTTGCTGCATCTGCTGTAGCAGAACTGCCGCAAGCTGCATAGTTGCTTGCACCCGCTTATGCTGATCAGGTTCAGTTGCATTCTCGCCCTCTACTCCACCAGCAGCACCGCTCATTTGTTGCTGTTGTTGCACTGACGAAGGTACACTTGCGATTGCCTGGCTGACTGGGAGGCCCCAGATGCCAGATGGCATGGGAGGAGCTTGTGAAGTGTATGGAGGCAATGGTATACTATTCATAATTGAATTCACATTTGTGTTTGGATTCAGATTTGGGTTCAGGTTTTGAATTTGTTCCAGTGAATTCTGCTCATAACTGACATAATTCGTACCAAATTGGAACGGCATAGATACTGGTTGAGGGATCAGAGGAGGGACCACAGCTCTAGGTGGAGGTGGCCCAGGAGGAAGGGGAGGAGGGGCTGTTATGTAATTTGAGGTTAATTCTGGTCTAAGCTGAAAATTTCCTGAAAAATTATTGTGCTGGAAGGAATCATAACTGCCTACACTATAAGGTTGATGAATTTGTTGCCAGGTTGGGTTAGAGGGAGGCTGTTGTGGAAAACCTGAAGCATTAGGCTCAAGATTCTGTTGCTGGATTGGATTAGGAGGTAGTGGGCGTGAAAAACCCATTGGACCTTGTTCTAAATTCTGTTGCTGGAGTGGGTTAGGAGGTGGCAAGCGTGCAAAACCCGCAGGACCTTGTTCTAAATTCTGTTGCTGGAGCGGGTTAGGAGGTGGCAAGTGTGCAAAACCCGCAGGACCTTGTTCTAAATTCTGTTGCTGGAACAGGTTAGGTGGTTGCTGGGGTGTAAAGCCTGACGAACCTACTTCCTGAACCTGTTGCTGAAGTGGATTAGGAGGTAGTGGTGCATACCCTGAAATACCTGGCTCTTGAATCTGTTGCTGGATTGAGTTAAGAGGCAGCTGAGGTGCAAAACCTACAGCACCAGGTCCATGATTCTGCTGCTGGATTGAATTTGGAGGCAAATGAGGGGGTGTAAAACCAGAACTATAGTTGCCCGATGTGAAGTTACCTGAAGATGGCCCAATTTGGCTACGGAAGTCAGGCGAATTGCGTGCTTTATAACCCAAGCTCTCTTCGATTCTTTGTCCTGGCTTGGATACAGGCTGGTCAAAAGTAGGACCTGGATCCTGATCTGTAACCATTTGCTGATTAAATTTGAGGATCAAGCCAGAAATACTCAGTTTTCCTGGTACCTTAAGTATCTTCTCAGTAAAATCAGAAGGTGGCACAAGAAAAAGGGAAAGTTTCTCTTCCAACTTTGCCACCGCCACACGTTGTTTTTCAGTTAGGTAATGCATGAAGTCATTATAGGAGGCAATGTCAGAATCAGATCCAGGTGCAAAGAACACGACCCATGATGCAGCAGCCTGGTAGTAGTGCCTGGACAACATCTCCAGGTTTGTTCTCGCGGAGCAATTCAGGATTTCTGGCCTGGAGTAATTTGGAAATATACAACAACACAAATCAATTAGTCACCTGAGAAGTTTGTGCATCTTCAGAGTTTTAACTCACTGTTAATTATACTTTCAACCATTCTCCCTTGTATGGCATTACACTTCTTCTTCTTCTTTTTAATTTGTAATTCTGTTGAAACCTAATTGTCAAATTTTGTTTAAGCAAGTGTAATTTCCTTTCTCTGCCATTTCCTTGATAAGTTTTTCTTTACTCTAAAGAGGATTAGATGTGGTCCCAGACACTAAGGATTACAGGGACTTACTTGCAGTTATCCTTCAAATGACCCTTCCAAATATTTTGAGAGGTACATGAACATTGTCTTATTCAGAAATTTTTAAATACATTTTCATAATTACATGGATACGACATGTTTGCAAAAAGAAAACGAAAACCAAATCTTTTGAGCCATAACACCACAAAATATATCAGTCTTCTCTAAAAACACACCAGCAGATTTATACATAATCACAATTCCCAGTTACCTCCTAAAGGGGGGTAATTTCAGGATTTTATGACAGAACGGCCGAGAGATAAAATGCCATGTCCTATTTTATAGAGGCATATAACATAATCCTCATTTTCCTTTTTCTTTGAAAGTCTGCTTTGACAGACTAGCATTTTAAGGTTTCTGGAACACACCTAAATGCTCAAATTTTGAAACAAAATTTAATGAGTCAATATTTCACTTACAGCCTAAAATCTATTGTTTTCCCCACTGGGAAGCACCTAGCTCGGCAGACAGCTGCACCGCCCTTTGCTATTACCCCCTCCCACTTCCACACTTCTTTCATCACAGACCTATTAACATTTAAGCTCGACGCCTTCCCCGTGTTTACATCAAGTAAACCCCCTCCTACTCTAAGGCCTGCCCTGACCCCACCAAAACCTTCGTTTGTTTGTGAGAATCGAGCTGACCTGCCCCGTGATAGCTCATCAAATGGGTACTCAGGCAACTCGCTTTCCAAATCTCCAATTGCATCAGGCGAAACACGCATCCTCTTGTGTAAGGGGTAATAATCATCATGTTCCGGGCCCCGCCTATGATTCACAGGTGGAGGCAAAGTGTGGGAATCGTCAGGATACTGGCCCCGCCTCCTCTCATGAGGAGGTAGTGGTGAAAGGTATGGATCATCAGAGTATGGGACCCGCCTCCTCTCAAAAGGAGTTGGTAAAGGGTATGGTTCATCATAAGCCAGTCCATGCCTCCTTTCAAAAGAAGGCATGCCATAACCCTCATCAAAAGGGATGTTTCCACTACCTCTCCTCATTGGCTCAGTGTCTGGCCGGTCAAAATTCGTTCCAAGGCGTGGTGACATGGGACGTAAGTGAAAGTCCCCCCTGTGTCCCTCATAATCAGGGCCACGGTCATGACGGCGAGGTGGTGATCTCCTTGCAGGTCCACTTCCTGCAGCTTCACTTAATGCAGCTTCACTCCTTGCAAAGGAAATGTGAACCCTGGGATTGTTGAACAGCTTCCCATTCAGGGCTTCTCTGGCTCGTGAAGCCGAAGCTACATCCCGGTAGTGTACAAAGGCATAGCTGCGCCCAGGAAAGGTGGCAATTCTGATGATCTCCCCGAAAGGTGAAAATGCCATTCTCAGAGCAGTTTCATCAACATTGAGGCTTGCAGGGAAGCCAATCCATAGGATCTCACTCGGTTCCATGTCCTATAAATCGAATGCAATATGAGCAAAGATCAAAAAAAGAAATTGATTATATATGCATGCTATGTCATATTAATGGCAATGGAAACAGAAAACAATAGGAGGAGGTCAAAACACAACCCACACGAGTTGTGGTACAAGATGGTAAACAAGCAATATCTCATCGAGTGAACAACAATTTATGTCCTACATCTCTATACATGGATCTTGATCTACCAAGCTACAGCACCTTTAAAATGCTTAAATTGGAAGAGTAAATAGAAAAACTAAATAAATAAAATGAGCTCCCATAAAAGTTAAAAGGTTTTACATTTCCACTTTGCACATTTGTATTCAACAAAAAGAAAAAAAAACAAATGAATCGAATTGCACCAAACTAGTAAAAGTTAAAAGAAACTAATTGAAATGTAGCTTCATTCAACAAAAATCGACCGCAAAGCAAGTACAAAGATTTCAACATATGCCACAACCAAACAGGAATATATTGGTACAACATAAATAAAGAGCTATTTAGTTACATAATTTTTCACGTGTGCCCCTAAAAGATGTGCACTCGCTCCAGCAAAAGATGGGAACTAGTACTTCATCTCCTATTTTCTAAAGAAAGAAGCATCTGCAAATACCCCTTTATCAACCCTAATTTATTTAGAGCTAGACAGCAGAAAATGAAAGTTTAGTCTGGGCATCATCATTAGTTGCGTAGAATGAATGAGCATAAACAAGAAATTGGGTGCTATATGTGGTTCAGGATATACTTCCTATGTTCTATAGTGTACACTTCACAAGCTTTTGCAGGGATGCCTCTATTATTTTTTTAAGTTCTTAGGGTAAGACATTTTTTTCTTCTTTTGATTGGATATTCGATTAAGCATTTCAAGTTAGATTTAATTATAACTGCTTAGTCCTTTAACATTCGTGCTAACAATTGCAATATAACACATATGTGCCCCTTGTGTATTGTTTCTTATTGCAATTTATTATTTATATATGTTTTAATTTCTCATGAAATGTCTACCACTCATATTTGAGAGATGTCATTTGGAGTTTTGGATATGCTGAAATGTTCAGTACCAGAACAGTGACTATGCGTGGTATAATTCTATAATGCACACTTTTCTTTCTCAGTATCTCTGAAAAAAGAGAAAGTGATTCCCCATGAACACTTTTTCTCACCTGTGAGAAGTAGTGAGGAAGAGGAGGTTAAGTATGCATCTCTTTGTACATTAATTTGCTTACCTTTGGAATAAAATAGGGAAGTGATTCTATGGAGGATGGCTTCAAGATACCTTGGTATGTTCAATGTTACATGTTTCATAGGTGTTCATTGTATTCCTTTTGCAGGGCTAACCTGATATTTAAGTTTTTACCAGAATAAATTGCCAGCATCTAAGAAAAGAGAATGCACTAATCTTGTACAGTACTGTTTTTTTTTTAAATGCTTCAAGTGCCTGCAACTGTTACAATAGAGCTGTACCTAGAGAAATGTGCTTGCACCATGAAGTCTTTTATTTCTTTGTTACCTATTTTTTATTTTCTAACCATTTATGTTTGCCCTTTATGTTAACCTTCAACTACAGGGCTGTGACTTGGGTACTAGTCTTGTGTCGCCGGAGTTGACCTTCAACCATAAGGTTCTGAGTTCTGAGTTCCGACTCATATATCTGAGCTGGCAAGAACTGGTAGGATGACCTTATTATTGATTTGTTTGATTAATACTATTAATCTGATAGCGTAAATTTATGAAAATACACAGACAATTGAAACTTTGGTCTCGGAACTGCTTCAAGCAAGTGCAGCACAGTTAAATGCGGATTTGGCCAGAATTTACACTTTATATTTAATTTTTTTATTTAGGCTTCTCCAAAGCTTAATGGCAAAATTTGGTAGATTCCTATTGACAGATACGAAATCAGGAGGGGTTTAAAAAATTTCAGGGGCTGAAAATCTGTCAACACTTCAGTTATATTATACTGATATGATACTCCCAGACTTCCAATTGAGCGGTTAAAGCAGGATTCATTTAATTTCAGATTCAATTTCTTAACATGTACTTAATATAGGGATTGTAAAGGGGCACGGCATGTCAAGCACAGGTGGCAGAAAGATACAGAATCTAAATGAAATTCTAGGAGGACCATAGGCTGAACACGTTTCAACTAGAGGGTGGGGAACTATTGAATCGATAATCAGAGAAACATGCAATGCTGGCTTTGATTAAGGTTTTCACGACATCCAAGGAAGTTAGGAATACTGTAGAGATCAAACCACGAACTTACATCCCCTTGAGGCTTTAAATGGAAAGTAGTTAAATGTAAGGACCAAACTGAGAACTCTGTCATTTGATGGAGTTGTGCTGGCATAAAATGTTCATACTTAAAAATAATATAGCCTTGTTGAGGGCTGAATTGGGAGATTATTAAGTTCAAGGGCCAAGACAAAAATCATGACTTAGTTCAGTTATTATCATCATAATGCTGGGCTGACTTTTATTGCAGATGATGGCAGATGATGAAATATAAAAGCATATTTTATTATGATAGCATCCCTCTTATGCTGGAGTATCCCCTGAGATACCTGACCGTGTAGAATACTCACAGCCAGGTCAACATCAATTCGGTGCCTATTTGGAATATGGGGGGGTCCGCTTTGAAATTCATGCCAGATTAAGACGGACGACTCAGATCTCATTCTACACGGTCAGGTATTGCACTGGATCTGAATTCCTTATGCTGACGACCTCAAATGCAGATGATTGCATTAAGTCTTGCTAAATTAAAAATCTTGATGCTAAGGTGATTTATATTAGCTCCCTATGAAGTTCATTCTAAGAACTTCCTTCAATATGTTTAACCCAAATGCTATAATAGCATCCTCTGATAATCAAATGCAACATCTTTCTATAATAAATTGTTGTGCACCAAGAAACTTGAAGTTTTATTCTTTAAGCTCTGACATGTGAAAACTGTAAAACCTTATATCTCTAATAAACCGAATTTAAGGAACATTTTTACCTATTATTTGAACGTGTGCTTGATCTGCATGGGATTGACAGAATGCATAACTGCTATTAAACAACCTGATACAATCTTGACAGTTTGACACTAGTCCTATGAACCCTAATATAGAACATGACCTAGGCTTTTATCATCGTGCTCGGGTCGCATCTTCTCATCTTACGCACATTCTTATAGTACATAAATGTAGAAATTCTAATTTTCTTCTCTTTCAATAATTTGACTTTTATATTACTTTAATACACATTAAAAATGAGGTAGAAGGCAGGGGCAAAAAGATGCTTTAGCAAGTAACCCCTTTTAATTTTAGATTTTAGCAGATGCACTGGTGACATCAGCTTTGTACCAATATAGGTAAATGAATTCCTATTGGACAGTTTCCATTGTTCTCAGAACTTCTTGCCCTAGCATTTGAATTATAGGTCAGTTGTTCTACTTGCTATTTTCGCATGAAAGTTTGTAAACCTTACTCTTTGGCATTCTTCCTAATAATTTTGACACTTCAAGCTCCTTCACACAAGGAAATAAGCAAGATACTAGAAAACTAAACTCACTCAACAACACATTGACAGTACATAAAATGGGCATTTCGAAACTAACCCCCTTGGAAAATTCAATTTTAATGGGGCACCCTTCGATGCGGATCCCCTGTAGGGTCCGGAGTGCCTTAGCAGCATCCTGCACCATTGAAAAATTCACAAATGCATAGCTTCGACCTGGCAAGTGGTTTAAGCTCTCCACATCTCCAAACCTCTGGAACTCTTCAAAAAGCATTTTCTCACTGACAGTTGGGGCCAGATTGCCGACCCAGAGGTGTCTTGAGGGAGGAGGACCCATGCCGCCGCCAGAGGGATGGTGTGGGCCTGGTTCAGCAATCGGCTTATGTAAGGGTGCAGGTGATAGCCGCAGACGACTGCCCCTGCTTCTGTCTCGACTCCGGTCTCGGTCCCGGTCCCTATCCCAGTCTCGGCCCCGATCCCTACCCCAGCCACGGTCTCTTCCCATCTGCAAATTGAATAAAAATAAGTTGATATTCAGTTCATTAAACACAATTACAGTGTTTTTTCTTTCCTAATTTAAAATAGATGGCTCAATCCAAAGATGGAGTGAAGGGGTGACCAGCAGGGTTCCAGGCCCCCTACTCTATTGTATGTGAAGCAATAGCTCATTTTTGCATTGCTACCATGGTTTGGAAAATCTATCTATCCATCGGCAGCCCACTATCCGATTATTGGGCAATTTTTCACAAACCAACTGGCCGCGTTTTGGGCGGAAGAACGCTTGAATTGGAAGAGACTCACCTTCCGAGTGACGCCGATTCTTCCTTCTAGTCTGTTTGTGAGCTGTGACTGATTGGGTCTTCAGATTTGATTTTGTTATTTACCGATTCTTCCAAAATAGAATGTGATTAGCTATCGGAAGAGAGATTTGGGGTAGCTTGAAATATGTTTGGTTGATTAAAAGGAGGAAGAAGGTGGGTCTATCGGGTGGGATCCGACTGTCAGGCTGCTGCGGGAAAATGGCAATTCTCTTGGGAAGAAGATGTGTTTGTGACGTTTGTCTGTGTCGGGTCGGATCCTGTGGTTTATTGGTTAGGCTGGTAAACATATTGACAACAGAGCTATCTTGGTAGCACGCAGCAGGTTACAGTGTAAGATGAAAACGGAGCGAATGATATCTGATAAATACGATCCATATTCCGAATATCCATATAAATATAGATACAAATATAATTTTAAGTTTAAATTATCTGTATTGTAATATATACTATATAATTTAATAATATATTATGAGAAAATTATCTTATTTACTATTATAATTAGATAAATATTATAATTTAAATATTTTTTAAATATATATATATAGTCGGGCTAACTTGCTTTGGAAATTAAAAATAGTGTTTTACTTCCCGTTCATAGCTTCATTTTTAAAGTTTAAATAGTTGATTCGATGCTTCTAACATGATCTACATATTAAAATGTGCTTGGAGACAAAATTTTATATTTTTTGAAATTTTTTTTACTATTTTTTGAGAATTTTTGAAAACCATAAATTTTCATTAAATAAAAATAAAAAAAAATTCAGCAAAGCAATGATTTTCAAAAATTCTGAAAAAATAGTACAAAATTTCCAAAAAATGTAAAATTTGGTTTCCAAACACATTTTAATATGAAGAACATGTTGGAAGGTTCAAATCAACTATTTGAATTTTGAAAATAAAGATATGAGTAAGAAGTAAAACACTCTTTTTAATTCCCAAAGCAAGTTATAGCCCATCTCTCTCTCTATATATATAATAAATATTTGATCCGATATCTGTATTCATCTAATATCTAATATCTGATTTTTATTCCGATTTTTATTCATATCCAAAAACTAAAAACAAATCGGATATAATTTACCACTATCCGCTCTATATCCGATCCGTTTTCATCCCTACAGCGCATTAATCAAATATTTTTCATTTTTTCTATTGATGATACTCTGCGTCAAAAATCTGATTAATGCGCTGTGTGAAGTCAAAAATCTGTCAATGTATTCACCCGGTTGGCTGCTGCGGATAAATGGCCGTACGTATATCAGAGATTTGTAAGGTCAGTTATTATTTTTATTTTTTATTTTCAGCCTTAATTTTCTTTCTTCAATTATTCATAAATTCCAGAAAATTTACATAATTTGATTAAGAAAACAAAAACAAAATATATGACAAAAAAAACTTTATATAAATTTATCTTAATCGTGTTTGATATTTGCACAAACAGTTTGTTTTATGATGAATAATGGAAAACTCACAAATGTAATATTGATTTTTTCAGGGGATTGATCGAGCAACTTGAAATGAAAAGCAAAAAATTAAATTTATAAAAATATGGCTTTACGAAATGTGTTGGTTTTACCATGTTGTATTTCTGGAGCACCACTGTCGTACCCCTTGCTTTGGGAAGAAGCGCTCTGAATTTTCTTGTTTTGAGAAAAAATTAAAGAAAACTTACTGGATCTTGGAGCTCTCTTTGGTCTTTCCCATAGAAAATAATAAAAAAGAAGATACAAAAATAGAAAGAGTATCTGTAATTTTTCATTGGTAGAAAGATTAGTAGGAGACACCAATTCAAAAAAACTCAACGTTAGAATCAGTAGTAATTCCACCAATTCTAACTCGGTTGTTTTTTTTCTCTATTAAAATATAAAAAGTTTTTATAAAAATAGATAGAGAGGTGCAAGTCCACAATATATATAAGTGGTGGGAAATTCAAGTGCCTCACAAAATCCTAGTGTTCATGTTTCTACTTGCTAAAAATAAAATTTTACAAAATAGAACTTACAACACAAACTCACTAAATATAGTTTAATTGTAGTATTACATCTTCTATAAAAGAAAAACAAACTAACATCCTAACAAATTTCTCATGCATTTGCCGAACACCTATATTTTAAAATTATTCATGGATTAAATAACTTTAGTTTTGACAAATTGAAATTCTCATTCCCACAAAATTTTCATGTTGCCAAACAGACCCTAACGGTGGCAATAGACAAATAACTATGTTTTGTATCTACCAAACCTAGTTGAGGAAATTTGCCCTTATCTTTTCATTCAATGTCCTTTATTAACTCAAGGGGGTGTGTCAGACTGAGTACCAACATTGGTACACTGTTGATGATATGATTTTGTATGCTAATACCCTTTCTCCAAATGACAACAAACTTTTTTATATTGTGGTATGTGCACTATACTGGACTGTTTGGACTGTGAGAAATGATATATGTTTCAATAGTAGTCAAGTGTCGACTGTGAGGAATATCATATTATAATTATTAAGTAGAACTAAGGTGTGATGTGCTCACCAAAGACTAGGGTGTGATGTGCTTACCAAACTCTTTGGTGAGTATAATTTTATAATCTATCAGATTCACTTCAAACGAGATGAATCTAAATCGTTGAAACCGATTTACTTCACGAATGATGCACATACATGCAAAATTTTGAATTTTTTTAATTCATTTAGTCTAAAGTCAAGTGGTCAAAATTGATGAAAAATGCATGATCCAAAATGAAGTTTTAGAAGTTATTTTAATGCATTCATTTTTCATCAATTTTGATCGCTTGACTTTGTACTAAATAAATTCGAAACATTCAAAATTTTGCATGTACGCACATCACTTGTGAAGTACATCGGTTTCAACGGTTTGGATTCATCTCGTTTGAAGTGAATACAATAAATTATGGAGTTATGCTCACCAAAATGTTTGGTGAGCACATCACACCCTAGTTCTACTCATAATTATTTGTGCTTTTGTATCTTATTGGACAGCTCCTTTGAAGGAGGCTATTACTACTCATATCCCCAAATGGCTTCCTGAGGACTAGGATATGATACCACTTCAGAGCTTGGCTCCACTCAGGTGTACTACAGTAGCGGCAGAGCCGGGGGCTGACTGTACCAGTCATACTGGCAGAAGGATGAATCACCTGGAATTACTGTTGTTTTGTTTTGAGTCAATAGCTGATTTTGTTTTGTATGAATGTTTTTGCAAGTTTTTTTCACTCTTTGTTGGTTTTGCTTATTACTTGTGATGTTGGCTCAGTGGTACTGATACCACAACTGAGATGGCTACCAGACAAGTTATGGTTGTTTTTTGTGACTTGTTTAGAGGAAGTATGATCTGCTTGAAGGATTTTGTGTTTTTGGGATGTCCATATGGTCAATGATGTGAATTTGTGCTGAAACCTTGTTACTGGATGGTTATTTATTTAGCCATTTGCAATAGCTAGTTTAGGATGCGGGTGTGTGTGTGTGCTGAGACCGATTTGGATATCCCCAGGGGGGTTTATTCAATAAAAGGGTTTACTAGTAGGTCTTTACATTACAGCAAAACTTCTAGAATTCGCAATGTAATTGTAACACTCATAGTTGATAGCAATAAATTTGGGCTGTTATCAGCCTTTCTTTAAAAAATATATATATTTTACTGGATCACGCGTGTTCTCTCAATGCAACGGTACGCAAAAATGAAATGTTGGAGAATTCTTAAGATCTATTAGAACAAATGAGTGAACCAACTTGTGACACCCCACGCGAAACTTCTTGTACCGCTCTTCCCACATTTGAGATGCTCCCAGAGCTGCACCGAGCAAATGGCACCGATGCCTAGTGTCGACTCAGTGGTGCTTAGCTGTCCATCATCACTGCAAGACCTATTATATTACTAGCCAACTCCCGCTAGCATAATTTTTGGGCAAAGGCCTTGAAATACTGTCAACACACACCGGTAGCATTTCTAATATTATCTAGTGTTTTGCTCGAGAGCTAATAGTATTATCCAGTTCCTGGTTGTACTCTCAGACAGTGCCAGTGTGGTGGTAACTTGCTACAACAACATAATTAGCGCACTATATTACACATTATATGTGAACAAATGTATAATATGGCATCACTGCTATAGCGCATCTAGGTCTATATGCAAAAACGTAACCCAAAGTCCAAATATACAATTACCTAGAATGCTGAGAAGTTTAATGAGTTTATAAAATTAAGATGAAGATGTTTTCTAAAATCAAATCTTGACAGTACAACTTCAAATTGCACACTGCTCTCAGTAAATGTATCTAAATAAAAAAGAAAGATATTATGCTTGATTTTTTTAATAGCTATAGATGACATAGTTATGTTTGAGATTGAATATATATATTCTAAAACTTCGTTAGAGGCTACAATTTTGCTGCTGCTAACTAGATCAGCCAAATCATTACCTACTACTTCAGTGAATTTTAAAATCGCAGATAGCTGATTTTGGGAATCATGTCAATTTTCCTCCTAACTTAGGATTTGTAATTCTTAGCGTGGTTTAGGAGAAGCAAGAACACAGCTTAATCATACAAATAAAATACACCAAAGTTTAAAACTATTTTATTTGTATAGATCTATCAAACATATGACTATCTATCAAGCCACCAATCCGGCTTCTTCTGAATCTGGTATAATAATATCCAGCCGCATCAGCGGCCGGTATACATCTGGTATCTGCGCCCCAGCTTGCACACACACCTCCACCACTGCCGGTGCTTTACCATAGTACCTCTTTAAGGCGGCCTTGATGGGTGTCCCATATGGGTCTCTCATATGCCAGACATAGTTCAGTGGTAGCACCTGTGACATCTCTGATATCAGTATAATGCTGGACAGTCCAATACTTGTACAGTTCTATTGCTTAAGCAACTTTTTGTGAAGCAGTAATAACCTTTAGTAAGATAGTAAGGTCTAAGATACCCTAATGAGTCCATGCAGTACCATAAGATTATTAAAAGGCCAGTATCTATGGTGAGACCATAATTACAAAACAAGATAAAAAATGCTAAAAAGTACACAAGAAAAAATATTGCACACAAAAAGTCACCTCGTCAACCCTAGCATCCTGCCAGCCATGTTTACCATCTCGCCACTGGTGCTTGAAGGCCCCACACCACTTCACATTATGGCCCCACGGACCTACATGCACCTCTGAGCAGTACCCGCATGCCTTAACACTGTATCTGTTAAGATTACAATGACTCTGTCAGCATAAGGCTTTGGGGCAGTCGGTTTACATGACACAATAGCAATGAGCCATGGACACAAGCTTATACTGAGAGCAGTTGACAAGAATAGAACTGGTTTAAACCAGATCAGGTTAAAAGTTGCAAAAATCACTCTCTCTCTCTCTCTCTCTGTTTTTTTTATTTTTTTTTATTTTTTTGAAAAACTTGGTAGTGGCTAGTGGCTACCACACATATATTATAATTAAATTGAGTTCTTACAACACAGCTTCTCCTATTGACCTCTGACAACCGACAGTCTCTCTCTCTCTCTCTCTGAGACTAAGCTCTTAGAACAATGAATTAATTTGACTTTAAATCCTCTCCCGCATAGGAAAGTTCCTACACAGACCCGACCTGTTGATTTTCTCCAAGATTTGTGCTAGCTGAACCTTCAAAAAAACCTTCCAAGATCAAGGGATGAGGATGCATGGAACAGAATATGATGACTCGTAATTTTTTTATAATACCTCTTCATGAGCTCTTGCACCCCGCTGTGTACTGTCATGTATGCCTTCAAGGTATTCTCTGCTAGCTTTCTCATATCGGCTGGTGCGGAAGGTACATTCTGCACTAAGTGGGCCCCATATGTGTCGAGCTCTATAGAGTTCATTTTGATCATATATTTACTAAAGAAAGACATAGTAACATACCAAAAAAAATTTATTTGTTTGGCTCAAGGTTTCTAATTACTTTGCAAACAAAAAGTGACTCAAAAATTGCATGCTTAAGTGCAATAAGAGTAAATGCTTTTGGGATTACATTTTCGGAAATGAATGGTTTAAACACAGTATCCAATTTGGTTATAGAATCTAATTTTTCAGGTCTTGACCTTGTAGGATCATTGAAATGAAAAATCTGACAGAAATTAAACATCAACTGACCATATAGGAGAGAAGTGCGATCTTCAGCTCTTCGGGGCTTGGGTTCTTCAACATACCCGCCATCGTAAACTACCTTTTTGCCCCTCATTCGTATTGGCTCTGTTCGCCGCCTTGAGGGGTACTCTGGTAAATCCACACCAGCCTGGATGTTTAAGTTTGAACATGAAAAATGAAGTCAGGTGTTGTTTTGAGCCAATGGAGGAAACAATAGTAGGTATTCAGTCATCCTCTTATTACTGCCCAAAGCTGTTCTTAGTCTAACACTTTCAAGAAACTGATCCTACTATTTTCCAATTTTTCCTTGTTGATTGGAATAACAGTAGGCATTAACTTTCTTCTTACTGGCAGTAATTTCATTATGGAATCATGAGAAACATACATCATTAGTCAAACTCTTTCTAGAATAACTTGTTCTTTTACAGAATAAATGAAGTTCTTCTTGGAATAGTAGGTACATTGCAGAGATAGAGAGTAAACCCAAATCCCATATTTTTCTTGTTCTTATTAAATCAAATGTTTTTCTCATTTCATCTCCCTACCAGCCATGGTAACTAGATATACCAAACTCAACAAACTAGGTTGTTTTCTGTTACAGACTTGGTTGACTGATAAAACAAACACACCTGAATGCACAGCTCAACAACGGCTGGAATGCGATCATAGGCAAACCGAGTTTCATGCTTGATCCTTCTGCCAAACAGGTCAAACTGGTGGTATGATTCGATGGGTACCAAGACATCATTTACAGAGCCCTTGACCCATTTATGGAAGCTGTTCCGTCTATTATTACCTGAACCAGTGCAGTCTTGTATCTCGTGCCCTGTAGGGCCTACGTGGATCTGAGGGCATTTGCTACATAAAGAAGGGGGGTAGTGGTGGGAAATTAGCAGAGAGACAGGTACAAGAACACTGGTATGACCAAGACTGATACATTACCATCTCCACAGTACCAAGTGGTGGGTTAAGGTGCAATTTTAAGTATTATAATATATGATGGTATTATTACTGATCCGTGTTTAGTGACCAGTGGAAACTAGTTGTATTCTCCCAACATGTCAGTATATGCTACTGGGTATCTTAATAGCAACTACCGGGACTGCTATTGCTTCTTGGATTTTCCTACTGACTGGTACATTCTGATACCACTTCAGTTAGTACATCATTCGAAGGTTCATACTGATGCCAAAAGCCATACCTACAGCCATAAACTGATACAACAGTAAGCAGCTGAGAGAGACCTTTGATTAGCACTTTCCAATTCTCCAAGACCGTGTGCGCAACTGGTATGAGCTCGGTTACCAGTATTCCATTCTTTGGGGGCTCAAGAGGTTTATCTATCCCCTTTTCAGCCAGAGCTCTGGCCTCTCTTGCTTCTGCAACCATCTTTTTCAAAGGAACTACGTAGGGCTTCTTTTTACTTTTGGGATGCACAGTTGGCAGATCTACATTTTGCAGGGAATTCTCATAATACTTCTTCTTCTTTTTAAGGGGTTCTAAAGAAAATTCACCACAGGCACAGATAGTTCTTGCTCTAGGTTCTGTACTTTGTTTGTACAGTAGAAGTTTGGCCTGAGGTGATTTGAAAAGGAAGGAGAGAAAGTCAGGAAATCAGTACCAAAAATAAAGCAAACAAAAGAAGCTCAAAGGGTTGGTACTGAACTGGTACTGAACCAGTGCAAACAAGCTCAGTACTACAGTACCAACACAAACTTGCTGTCAAACTGGAACTTTTTCAAAGATAAGATCTGACATAATGGTACCTTGACTGGATGAAAGTTTTTAGGTCTACATATCTCTGGAAAGATGAAACAATTAACTGCAGAAATGAGAGTAAAGAGAAAATAATTTATCAAAGAAGACATAAGCAGGAAATATCTAAAAATCAATGAAATTACAACACATACCCCTAGTAGAAAGGGTCTCCATGAAAAACCCCGAAGTAATAACTGGCCAATCTGTTCCAAGTACACAAGTACACAAGTAAACAAATATTCAGCTACAACAAATATCACACAATACACATGGCACTGTAAAACAAGAATACCATGCATGCTCTTACAGGATTCTCTGTAATCGCGCCTAGCACGCCGGTCTCGCAACTGAAGCCTCCGGTGCAACGCTCAGTTGAGTGTGGAGAGAGGAGAGAATAGCGACGGCTCTTGTCAGAGCGAAGATAGCAACGCAGAGAATAAAAAATCTCTGTCGAGGTGGGTAATTCACACTAGGCCACGAGGCCGGACAGAAATTTTTCTAATTTAAAGTAATTTGGGCTTTCTAACTGCACAATTGGGCCGAGGCCTATGAGTGCTTATCCTCTGCATCTCTTGAATTCTTTCATCAAATCTAGCACGAATATTGATATGATGTCGTCGCTCGGATTTAAGCTTGTAGCTGATAGCCTGATATGTTGCTCGCGTTGCAACCTTTTTCGTTTGTAGTCTAATCTCCTTTAAAGGATCCGAAAGATGTTCTATTTAAAATATTTGCATTATTATGTATGGTCGAATGGAAGACAAAACCCCTTTTTGGGAAACCGACAAGAGCAATTTTGTAGCAAGACCAATAATTCATAGTTGAGAGATAAGAAAGGAGAAACATTTTCCACTCTCCTACTCAAGCGCATGAAAAGACCGTTTGTGGCCTTGGTACAACCAAGTACCTCGCAAGCAGAGACCAGTCAACAAATGCATGACAACGACTTGATTTTCTCCAGTTTCTCCGCAACCGCAAGCAAAGAAATGTTCAATAATTCTAATAGACGGGAAAGGTCAGATGAAAGGCCGAAATTATTTTAGTTACCATCTTAATGTTTGAAAATTCTGACCTCATCACTGAGAAATTCAAATCATCTTAATATTTGAATATTTGAAACTTTCAAAAAAAATTATGTGCATGTATCACTCATGCTCATGCAGTAGGTGGATTTTAACAATTTGAATTCGTCGTTTAACATCAATTCGATAGAGTTTTAGAGTTATGCTTACTAAACCTTATCACACTCTAGCTTTGTTTCTAAAAACAATCTTAATGACTACGGAATGGGTATTCTATTTTTTTAATACGTATTTTTTTTTAATGCGCATTGATAACTACAATATCTAGATCCAAAAAAATGGTCATGCGCACCTTCATTCAATCTGTACACGATCCCCTAGTCATGCACATATTGAAGGTGGGTGGATAGTAAGATCAGAATTTTCAAATATTAAGATGATAAGTACAAAATTTCGAAATGAAAAATGTCATGTAATTTATTTTATGAAAATTGGTAATAATAGTAATTTTTTATAAAAAAAAGTATTTTGAAAAACAAAAATGTAGAATTTCAATTCATAGCGGACTAGGAGTCCTTTTTTTTTTATACATGCATGGTAGAACACTAGAACTAGTATAGATTTCAAAGCTCGTCTGGGCTTTCGATCTTGACCTCAAAAAATTTGAATTGATTTTAAATAACGAATTTCAATTTTAGATTATAATTTAGCTCATGAATCGATCGTTTTATAAATATTTCGTAATCGATTATAATTAGCTTATGAATCGATCTAAAACTTTGAATTCGTTTCGAGTGCATATTTAAGATTAAATGTACAAAAAAACTTGCTAGAAAATATATACTCTAAATAATTCATCTTCTACTTTTAAACCCTCCGGTCATATGCAAAACAAACTCAAAAAATGAACATTTTACAACATAAATGCTCTGACTTATTGAGTAAATAATAAACAATGTGTGAAGATATATTTGGAGATCGATTTTTTTTATTTTTTTTATTTTTAGACATCCAAAATCTAAATCGATGAAATTTTCCATTTATCTAAAAGTTATTAAATATTTTAAAAAATATAAAATTTGACCTCCAAATATTTTCTCACGTGAAAATCGTGATAACAGTTTGAATCAACTATATAAACATTAAAACGAAGATATGAATGTAAAGCATGAACTGCATCGCACTTTACAATGCACCTCGACAAATCTCTTAAAATTAGTGTTCTAAATAACGCACTATAGTGTTTTTGGACTTTAAAAACGAAGCTATGGGATAAAGGTGCGCTAATTCGGCTACGACCGCTATAGCGGTAACAATGATATGCAATAGAGCGTAGCGTGTAGAGCAAACAGCGCACGTTATGCTACGTAGGTTTTTATTTAAAGACCTAAATTGAAAATTTGACCAATTTTTTTCAAGGTCCAGATTGTTTTTGCTTTTAAATAAAAAAAGATAGATGTCACGGTGCTTGGGTTATTTTGAATAAAAAAAATAGATAATTTATGATATCAAATATTTTGAATAGCAATTTGGACTTTTACCGGTTCAATATAAATCTTATAATTCCTTAATCGAATTGGTGTTGCTCATTGTTATACGAGACTTGAGATAGTGTTGACAATTAGTAGAAATATAGACTGTAATTTTAGAGAGAAAAAAAACTAACTATGCTATTCGTAATAGTTTTTTTTAGTTTTTTCGCAATAACGCGACAAACGCTATTTAGAACCTTGTTAAATAATATCCGGCATATACAATTTTTCATCGTGTAATACATAGTAACATTCTTTGTGCAGTTTTAATCGATTTTGTTATTAATACCCTAAAAAAAACATATATGTCCTCGGTTTTCTAAAAAATTTGAAATATGCCCCAACCGCCCCACAGCCGGGCAGTCTGCTATAGAAGTTGACTGCCTCGCCGTGGGGCAGTCGGTTATTTATACCCTATAAATAGGCTTTCTCTCTCTCATGTCCACTCGCAATTCATTCATCTAGTAGCTGAGGAGAAGAGGAAGAGAAAAGGAGGCGATTTCTTATGCAATTTTAGGTTTTTTTTATAAATTATTATTATTTTTTAATTAGTGGACTGTTGATAAAGGTTTATTGACAAGTGTAGTTTGTTAAAGAAAAAAATGCTAATTGCATTATATGTGGGCGGGTGATAAAGCCAATACATATAGTGAAAATCACTATATTTTCTTTCGAAAAATGACGAAAATTGAATGCAAAGTAGCTATTTTTCCGATTTATTTACCGCAAATGTGTTTTTAGGTCTTTTTGGCAGGTTTTGAAAAAAGTTGCGTATTTAGGACAAAAAGAGAGCAAAATTGTCATATTTAGGTGATTTTTGAATAGGGCGTCTAAATAGGACATTACATGGAGCATTCAACACCTCACACGAAGTGCACAATATGTGAAATGGTGAAAATACAATAAAATCCGCTAAGTCAAAAGACCCTGCGGCCTCCTCTATACCGCATGCTACATACTCTGATGCCGCATGATCCGTGGACTGTCCTAAATTGGGCTTCTCTGATGGGCCTTTTAGAAGAATGTGTTTTCCTAATGGGCCTTCTAGAAGAACACGTTTTTCTAAAGAGCCACGCTATTTTTAGATAATTTCTGATAGATCATGGGTGGACCCCACAATCTCCACTACTTTCACTACTCCACTACTCATTTAGGAAGATTATAAATACTCTCTTGTAATAAGATTTAGTGTGCGTGTTTAATTGTGTCAAGTCCAGAATTGTAGCTAGCAATCTTCATTGTTAGGTTAAGTTAGAGAGTTACCTAGAGAGATAATGATAGCCATTAGAAGTCAAGCAAGAGAAGAAGGTGCCATCTAAGGAGACAGAAGTTCTTTCATCTTCAATTGGGTTGTAATTTGTGTTCTCTTTATTTTATATCTTTTGTTTTCCATGGCCATGAAAAGCTAAACTTATTATATCTAGGGTGAGGGTTGTACTTGAATACTTAATTATGTTTTAATATACGTTTATGTTTTGTTTATGTTATAGTTTGAGTTTTTCTTTTCACTTTAAATTCTTTTTTATTATGTCATTGCATACATAGTTCTGTCTACTATATGTCAATAACCCTCCACATACCAATAGGTGTTAAGTCGTTGCATTCTTGTGTGAGAAGGATAATGCATGTAAATACTCCAAACACTTCAGCTAACGAGGCTTGGCAGTGGTTCGAAGACTAAAGTTAGAACCCAGTGGACACCCTTGGCAGGATAGCGTAAATTGTACTTTAAATAACATTAGAAAGCACTTAGATTAAGTAGGGTCTTTGGAATATTTCAACTACGGGGTAGTATAGGTAAAAAATATAATTGTGTACCTAGAATACTTTAGTCTTGGTAACTCAAAAGCCGATCGTAAGATTGAAAAATCTTTAAAATCACATAAACAAACACCTAGGATGCCCTGCAAGTAGTAACAGTGCCGCATGCGGGATAACTGTGGGGCAATCCATGCCACATGCGACAGTGACAGTGCAGCATGCGACATAAAGAAACGTTGAAACTTGTATTTTGCATAACTAAAAAGGACAGACACCTGAACCCTAGAGGCTCTCTATCTACTGTTTAACCTTCACTAACTATAATACATTGATTGCATTTATCACCACCACCTCAATTTCAAAAATCTGATAAGCTAGACTAGTAAAGATTATTTAAAAATCTAATACATTATTCATGTGGATTGACATCCCAATTATACTGCACGGTAGGATCACACGCTTGTGATCTAAACATAAGTAGAAATTAGAGTTTATAAATCTATAAAAGTAGTAGTACCATTTTGGTCCATCAGCGAGAAAATTACAAGAGATGTGGAAGGAGCACAATACACAAATGATGCAACTTATGCTTTCCAGGTCAATGAAAATAACACATTTGAGGAACTTAAGAGCATGATATATGTAAAAATAGTGTAAACCCCAACCAATATGAATTAGACTTGTGCACCCGAATTAACACCCAAAGGGGAAAATAATAGACCTTACTTCGTCAGGTATCCTATACCAGATGAGGACATATGGAGAGGGGTTTACAATACATTTGAGTCGGAGAATGTCCCGGTAATGGACATATTCAATGATAGTTTTGGTTCAACCCGTGGTTGGAAATTCTAGCGAAAATACGGGTCTTATGAACTCGGATTATCACAATTCGGGTTATGTACCACCGTATGTACCATCGGTTTATGACAATTATACCACATATTATATCCCAAATTATACGCCTAAGAAATCGTCTTTTTTTTTCTCTTTCTCTTCTCCTCAGCTACTAGATGAATGAATTGTGAGTGAGCAAGAGAGAGAAAATACCTATTTATAGGTTACAAATAACCGACCGCCCCACTGTGGGCAGTTCACTTCCATAGCAGACTGCCCGGCTGTGGGGCGGTTGGCTCAGATGGCGGTTGGGGTATATTTTGAATTTATGAAAAGCCGAGGATATATCTATTATTTTTTTAGGGTATTAATAAAAAAATCGGCAGTTTTAAGTTAGTCCGATCTTTGTTCAACTACATTATCGTATGTGCAAAATATAAAACACGCAGCTATTTGAAACTTGATATTTAACTATGCCATCAGACGAACACTCATATTTTGTCTCAGGGCATATAGTCGTTTCGTCATATGAGTTTATTTTTCAAAATAATGCAATTCGCATCGAATTTTATCCTGTAATGTTTTATTTAGGCAAGGACAATGCCTGCGTTTCATGCTTTAAGTGTCCCATCATAATCATATTTATTTATCAATAATTCAAATTTAATGTTCTAAACAAAAAAAATTATAAACCGTTGGTTTTGTCATGTCTATAACGTATACATTGGCGTCAAAATTAGTACAATTTCCTCTTTGTTTCGTACAAGATTAAAAAATCTAAAAATCGGAAAAGTCTTCCAACTAAAAACTCTTTTGATTGGAAAGGGGAGAAAAGGGACTATTCAAGCACTCGTAAACGATTTAATGTAAATCATGGACACCAAAAATATCAAAATTGGATTCTTCTCTTTTAATTAAATACCACCATTGAAATTTCTTAGCACCACCCGCTTCATAATCCACCGCGTACACTGAGAAAACTCAACAAAAAATACATGATAAAAAAAGGAAAAAAACTAGACTTTCCCTTAGGATCCTCAATCTGCCTTTTTCTGATCCTAATCCATGTGCCTCTTTTTTGTACCTTCAGCTATGATGTCTTAATCAAAACACTAAATAAATGCAAGTCGTTAAAGAACTCCAATCTCGTTCCTCCATCTCTCCTTGATGTGTCAATTTCAGAAATTCATGTCCGGTGAGGTGTCTGACTCTGTCAGATTAGATCTGAATCATTTAATTTAATTTGAACGAATCTTAGAGCGAACCTCCTATTTTCTAAATAGGTTTTGAAAAAACTGATTCAACTGAGAATATTCTATCAAGCACCAATGTGATCTAACAAACCGGGGTCAACCGGGGTCAAAGGCTATTAGGCTAGTCATTCCTGATTGCCAATGCTAGTAGTTTTTAAAATGTAATTATTGGAGAGAATGAAATTTCAACTAAAGAATTGTTATTTTAATATGTTTCGCGTAGCAGTAATAATTAGACCATCGGATCATGGACATTTTTTTTTTTCGAAAAAAAAAGGGGGAAAAAATCACGCTAAGGGTGAGATAAATGAAGAACACCCCGTACATTCGTTCAGAAAAATAGCAATCCATCGTAGCAACTGTATGGCAAAAAAAAAAAAAAAAATCAAGTGCTTTCAAAGTGGAAGTTTCTTAGCCTCTCGCTTCCATTTGTTCCCTGGACTCCCCCGTCCAGCTGACTTCCATTGCTTCCTTCACCAATGTGCTGGGGCCAGAAAATGATTCAAACAGTGTAGCGAGTAACCTGACATTTAGTAAATCTAAACTGTTGATGATAGATAAACTTAACAATTCTACAATCACCGAAATAATTTTTAATCTTGAATATAACGTTTGGATTGTAGTTTGTATTACACGGAGTGTTTGACATAAGAAATGATGAATTTATATTATATGAAAACTTGAAATTGTCCATATTTTAACGATCTTTTGATGAATATTAAATAACAATAAAGATGTATGAAATTTTATTGATGACCAATATACTTGACTAATAACATGTTTGCAATTTTATCTTCACTAAAGTTTGTTATTTGATTTTAAAAATATAAATATACGTGTTTACAAATATTTGAGAGCAAAGTATGTGAATGTAATTTTTTATTTACAATATTTTTTTAATAATCTGAAGTATGTAGCTGTGTTCTCCTCTTTTTTTTTTTTTTTTTATAAAATTTCAAATTTGTCTGACGGATGCGAATCTAATTTTTCCAACGACAGTTGCTTGGGTCCGAACTCCGGAATTCGACGACTCGATACACCGCGCAGTGGTCTACCCGCGCCAAAGAGGACTACCGCCTGTGCCAAAATAAGCCCTCCCGGACCCGGACCCGGATCGGAGTCCCCGTCCAATCAAGCTCGGATCATCTTCAAGCACAGGTAACCAATTTACATTGAGAAATATCTTTACCACTCATTCTAGATCGTACAGTCCATGTGTGCTAGAAGAAGTCACCACAATGTTGGATGATGGTATTTCTCGACCGTAAGATCTGACACGAACACTTGATATTTGTTTCGTTTTAATTATTATACAATCAGAATAATATGTACCCAAACCATCTACCCCGCCTCCCCCCGCCCCTCTCTCTCACACTCTGATAAGTCATAAGAGTTCTGAATTCCTTCTTTAAAATATTTTAGTAATGGAAAGTGCTGCTCCTTTCTAATTGATCTGGTATTCTTTGGCATCACTCCCCTCTTTTCTCTCCCTTTTTTTTCCCTTCAAATCTCTCTCCTCCTAGTTTCTCAGTTTCCACTGCCAAAAAGCTCTTCTCCTTTTTACTCTTCTGCCATTTCTGCCAAAGCGCTTTCCTCGCCACTTCCTCTCTCTACCTTCTCTCTTCCAAAAAGGGAGAGAAGCCGCAATACTCCCCCCTAAGAGGAATAAATGTTTCCAGGATTGATTCAAACTGGCGACGAGGGGCATAATGGTCATTCCGTACACCACGGCCCCAGTCTTGTTCTGACGGCCGACCCAAAACCGCGCCTTCGCTGGACGGCCGACCTACACGAGCGCTTCGTCGATGCCGTCGCTCAGCTCGGTGGTCCCGAAAGTTAGTCATTTTTTTTTCTACACTACCTCCTTTGGGTTGGTTGGATTCTGTTTAATTTGTGAAAAACTTGATTGTGTATCTGTTAATTTTGTCTCTGGAGCGGTGGTTCCAAAATTACGTAGCGAGCACAGAAGATGTTGTGTGCGTGTAGGTGTTTTCCTTTTTTCCTTTTTTTTTTAATATTTTTTTTGTTGCGGGGAGGGGGTGAGTTTGGTGTGGAGTTCTGTACTAAACAAAAATCATCTAAAGTTTGAAGTTTGAACATGAAAGTTAGCTTGTTTGCATTGGTTAATTCGATTTTGGTTTGTCAAG
This sequence comes from Carex kokanica, assembly GCA_025461125.1. NCBI lineage: Eukaryota > Viridiplantae > Streptophyta > Magnoliopsida > Poales > Cyperaceae > Carex > Carex kokanica. Next base: position 261,839 of record JAJGRX010000745.1, read on the forward strand.
ATGAAAATTGAAAATTCAGTTACTAGGTAAAGTAACCACACTCTTTTTGTCCTTTATTCTGTTTTCAACTGTAATTTAAGTAAAATTGTACCCCGAAAGTTAGTCCCTTTTGTAGCCTTTTATCTCCCTCTGGTTTTACTAAATGTGGCTTTCTTAAACTGTGGGTTCTCTTTGGAGCGGTAACTTAAAATGTTGACAATTTACTGTAGGATTTTCCCTTCGTTTTCTTTGGATTTGTGGGAGGTGAATGTGGAATTGCAACTGTGAGCTGTTCAACCTGGAATCAAATCTTTGTTTTCTCTTTCTGACATTTCTTTCTTCGGTACAAAAATTTGCAATAAATTTTGGATTTGGTTACATATAATCCGACTTGTGACTGGCATGGTGGAATATGTGTTTTGGTTTTAATATTTATGCTGTGTGCATGGCCTGTGCGTGTTGGGTGGCAAATGCAGTTAAAATCGTAATGTGGACTAGTGAGTTGATCCTTTTCTCACTGTTTTTTCCCATAAATTTTACTATTTTTGAAGTGAAATAAAGTTTCTGGGTCTTAAATAGACGAACAAATACAGTTCTAAGTGAATTTTAAGACTAAGAGTGCCTTTACCTTTTATCTTGCTGATTAATACTTTCTCTTCAGTTAGGTTGCTTGGAACCACTGTTAGTGCATATGTTTGGTTGCTGTGCACTTTTCATGCTCCATTGTTGTTTTTTCTTTCCCCCACTGACAAATATGCAACTGAAATACATGGAAATGGAAGTATGACTTAATTCCCCTTTAACCTTCTTCCCATTATTTATTTCTGCTATATTTTTTTGCAAGGAACAAGTTTGTAAAAGTTTCTTATTTTTTTATTTGGATTAATGAATTCATTTTTGTACTGGCTTTACCTTGATCAGAACATGTTGTTGAGTCTGTTATATCCCACTTAACCCTTCTGTCTTATTTCTGGTTTGTTAGATACAGATTTGTGTTTTTCTTTTCTTACTGTGCTTTATTAAGTATTGAACTATATTTGGTAGTTTTTTTCCTTGTGCTTAATAAAGAGGTACGTGCTTTCCATATGTCAATTGTATTGCTTCTTAAAAGTGCTTGTCATTTGGCAATGGTCCTCTGAGCTTCAATTTTTTCAATAAATTTGAAACAAAAGTGCATAAAGGGATCAAGCTGTTTTTTTTTTATTTTATAAAAGGGCTGTACTGTTTGACTTTTCTAAATGGAACCGCTACATCATTTTATCCTTGGGATTCAACTGTGAAGATTTATAAGTTTCAATTTCTTCTTTTTTTCCTTTGGCAGAAGCAACCCCCAAAACTATAATGCGCACAATGGGTGTGAAGGGCCTGACCCTCTTCCACTTGAAGAGTCATTTACAGGTATCCAGATGCTATATGTCTTGTTTTATTTTTATGATGGCATTTATTATCAACATATATGTTAATTAGACCTAACCTATTTTATTTTCTAATAATATAAATATTTAGTGCTGATGATTGCTCTTCTAATTGAAGGGATAGGTCTAGATAGTGTAATCATAATTTGTTTTATGCCCCTGAAGTGAGCTTTCAATTTAGTTAATTTATCAAAGCCCATCAGGGAATTCTTAATTGTGAGCTCAAAATTTGATGTTCCCTTGTTCGTTTAGAAAGAAAAACAGAAAGAAAAGACTGCTCTTTAGAGAACAAGAGCAAAAGTTTTCCGAATAAAGTGAGTTCCTGAAATTTGCTTGGACCAGTTTGGCAAACTATGATGATAAACTAGGTTCAGTTTACAAAAATTTGAAGTAGACCAGTGTGATTGGTGGGATGTGTGATATGTTATTTGATTTGTAAAAGAAGAAGAATTCTATGATTTAGTATAACAGGTCCTTATTTGCAAAACAACTCTTTAGTGTCAACTTTAATGGAATGCTAATTCTGCACTTCTTATTTTCTTATTCTCTGACGAATTATTTTTAAGTTTGGCAGAAATACAGATTAGGAAAGCAATCTGGCAAGGAGATGATTGATCAATCAAAAGATGGTACATTTTCCTATTCTCTAGATCATAGATTGGGGGCAGTGCTAAAATAGATCCCATAAAGGACTGCCAATATACCTGTTGCGCAATCAAGTTAATCATTAAACCTATAAAACCTCAGAAAAAGACCCTCACTTCTATGCAATGCATCACCAACGGTAATAGATAAGCAGAAGAAAAAAGACATGGAATTGCATTCATTGTCAAAGCACTACTGTCAAATAATATCTAAAAAGTAAGAAAAAAATAAATGGTGAAATTTCCTTCATTATGTGGTCTAATTTCAGCTTCATACCATATAGACGCACAAGGCAACTCCAACTTGTCGCCAAGAGTTCCTGCTCAAGATATGAAAGAGTAAGATAAGAGAATACCTTGTGTTCTATACTATTTGTGTTATCAATTGAGTTCATATTTATGCATGGGTAAGAGCACAACTATTTCACACTGTTGGTTGCATCTTGCGTTGTACATGCTGTACTGGACTGGTTGGGTCTGAACCACCACGTCAGCCAGTGTTTACTGTTGCAACTTACAAGTACATACACCCTTGTTACATGCAGCTTGGTGTGTTACCATTAGTCCAGGGTCCATTACTGTTATTGGATCCTTGCCTATTATTTAGATTTTACTTAAAATGTGTAATTGTCTGATTCATGATTGAATGTTGTCTTTACATTTTGCTTGCTACAGGAGCCAAGAGGTTAAGGAGGCATTGAGAGCTCAAATGGAGGTGCAAAGGAGATTGCACGAACAAGTAGAGGCAAGTCCTTCCTCTGGGCTTTTAGAGATGTGCATTTTTAATGTCCTTCAGGGTTACGATACTGCCGGTACCCAGTATTGCTTTCTTTAACATACTATGACCAGGTTCAACCTGCATGACACCAAGTTGGACCAACTGTAACTTGTTTTTTAATGGAAGATTTGTTATTTAATATGAAAAACACAAAGCAGCACTGATGAATTTGGCATGGTAACAGCAATAGTGACCAGTACTAACTTCCACCTTTTGTTAAATCTTTGTTCCAGGTTCAGAAGCACGTCCAAATCAGAATAGAAGCACACCAGAAGTACATGGACACCCTTCTTGAAAAAGCATGCAAGGTAGCATCAGAGCAGATTGGGTTCAACCCAACTGAGCCTGAACTGCCTGACCTGACCGGTCCTACAACTGGCATATATTCACATCCCGACCCATTAAGCCCTTCTGTTTACCACCAGCTGTCAGTTGGATCCATTAGTCTACATAGTCCAACTGATTGTACTGGCACAAAGGTCTCTCCTGGCACTGAAGGACAGTTCATGTTTCACAAACCCCCTGAATTAAAACGAAAATCTTGTTGATGAGGTCAGGTGAACACATGGTGTGTTTGGTGTATTTGCACTTTGATCCTCTACTAATTCTCAATATCCCAAATCTAGCCTGAAGCTTTAAATATTTTTTCTTTTGGTTCAATCTTTAGTGAGGTGATTTATTACGGTAGGAGCAATTTGCCCTTTAATGCCAGTAATTACTTTTCATTAAGGGTACTCAGTGTGACATTCACTTAACTATCCCCATTTATCAACCTGGGATGAAAGGAATCCAAGGGATGATGGCATCTTATTTATTGAGCTAGTGTTGACAGAAGAGGGCTTCTGTAAATTTTATATCAGGTTGTCAGACAGTTTTATGGTAGCAAAGAATCAAGCAAGAGCCTGAAAAAGAAAGTTTTGGGCTAAATTTTAAAGTAAATATTGGGGATTGAAGTGCAAATATGCTAATGTACCATGCGTTAGTACTGGTACCGTTACAAGAGGTATTGGCGCGGCTCAAAATCAAAAGGAGAGTTAGTACAATGGGGCTAGACATTTTATATGTGGCGTTGTCCTCTCTCTCCATTTCTATATTTAGCATTGTAATATTTTTAATTTTAACTATATATGTAGCCTCCCTAACAATGTATTCTTAATCTCTTTTCATTTTAACGAGAAATTTACTTATTAATCTTTAAGAGTACTCAGGCGCTCTTTTCTTGCCTGCAACCGAAATAACAGATTAGGTTGCATGTGTTTGACAGATTGAATACACAACGAGAAAGTTATCCAATCTGTCAAACCACATGCAACCTAATCTGATTTTGATCAATTTGGGATGGGATTAAGTTGGGTACAGGTTTGAATTTTGATCATTCTACCGTCCGATTGGAATCCGGTTCAATCTGGCTCAAGTTGAAGATTCACGGGAATACGGGAGGAATTCTATCATCTGCATTAACTCAGAATGAATCCAGAACATCCGATCCGTGTTGGCATGAATATTGAAGGAGCCCGTGCATTCCATCTTGAACTGGATTGGCTCGGAGTTTGATCGGACGGCCAAGATGAATTAACTCAAAATTTGAGTTAATGCAGAGGATACGGATTCAATACGGGATCCATTTAATATTCGCAAGTATTCTGATAATCTGATCGGACGGTATGGATCCAAACTCAGATAAGGTAACATATATACTGGTATATAACTGCACTGGGATTTACTAATTTATGTGTAACAATAAATGCTGTGTTGATAATGAAGCAACGACCACTTATTTCTAAACATAACTTTTAGTTAATTATTTGAATCGTAATTACCACGCACCGGTAGAATGATTAAAACAGAATGCAGACCAAAACAAGTGCGTTTTTATATATATTTCAAAAGAGATAGGCCCCAGAAATTAGTTTAAAAAAATGCAATTCTTTTGCCGAAATCATGTCTCTTGTATAATAATTGCATAGTTGAAAATTAGGACTTTTTTAGATATTAAAAAATTAAATTTTGGGAAAAGGAACTGATTATTTTTTTTCTTCAAAAAATAAATGGAACTGTAGTAATCGCACCAGTAGTGCAGTCATATTAATTTTCGGACAAATCTGTGCTTAAGATGGGATAACCGCATAATCAGTGCTATTCTTTTTTTCGAAAAAATAATTTTTTTACTTCTAAAAGAATCTGAAAATTGTTTACAAACCAATGAAACTACAATTTGGCTTTCAGCAAACCCTTGTAAAGTTGTAATGTACAGACCGAAACGAATGGAATATAACAAATTGATGCCACTAGAAATACTCTTTAACTTTAGCCACTAATTTACGAAGTAAGATTTGCTAGAGGGAACTTACGACAACCACTAAAATTTGAGGTTTGTAGTTTTTTCTAACGCTTTGTTTGGTTCACATGACATGAATATAATAAAAAATTAATATATTTTATTAATCTTATTTCTCTCCGTTATACTCCCATTTGAATAATAGCAAAATATAAATTTTACTAGGTTACAAGAAGTTATCTAGTCTCTCCTATTAAATATCCAATCAAACAAAAATTATTTTATATTGTTTTTTTCTCTCATTTCCTGCCTTAATATCTTTATTGTTTGACTTTGACATGTAAATGAAAAAAGAATCACTGTTTTGTCTTAGATTAAATGCACAATAAAAATCCTTTATTGATTTTATCCAGAAAATTCTTGAACTAAAAAATAATAAAACGTGCATGACTTGAGAGGAAACACCAACATAAACTTTCAATGATACCCAATTCCAAAATTAAACCATACTAACATAACTAGAAAGAGAGATGTTGAAATTCATGACAAACACCGTTCAATATTGCTTAAATAAAAAATAAAAAAAATTTATAATTGAACTTTTCTTATTTTTATTTTTTTTAAAAAGGCCAAGATGGCTCGTTTCATTACTGAAAGGATTATAATGGATCTCTCGTCGTCACAAATCGCAACCACCTCTCTTTTTCAATATTTAAAAATTATAATTCATGCATTTATGTAGATTACATAATTATAAATTTGACCACTCTGCAAATGAATACATGCACGTAAATTACATAATTATAAATTTAGGTGGCACGAATATCAAATTATATTTCACTAAAATATTCATCTGTGAGATAAACATGCCAAATCATCCAACAAATATTTTTTTTAATGTGGTACGGCTAGATAGTACTTTGACTTTCCTTTGATTAATTATTTCTGCGTGGCTGTTGCTTTTACATCCGAAACTTTTTTATTAGAGCTCAATCCCGCCCAAATTTTTATCCACAACATAAAAAATATTCAAAAATCCAAACATTACATCACTTTTTAAAAATCTTGAATCGTAACCCAACCACTGATATTGTCAGCAGTATCATTTCCTTTATAGCTCTAGCATTGCAGAAAAAATCAGAATTGTAAAAAAATATTATTTATTTTGTATATTCCCGCCTTAGAGCACGGAGTCATAAAATGGTAGAAGAAACTTTGCTTAACACCAAGTAAGATATTTGAAAAAGTACAATTATCTAGTTTCAATTAAGACTTTCTCTCCCCTTTCCTCTCTTTTCAAGCATCGATACATTTCTAAGAGCATCCACATCAGAGAAATTGAAAATAATTTTAAAACAACTGCCAACCACCAAAAATAAATTGAGTTAAAGTTAATTTCTAAACTTCTACCTCACTAAAATTCACTTTCAATTTTTTTGAACGCCACAGCAGCGTTTTATTAATCTGATCAAAATAGCGATCTCTTCCCGTGTCACCTCTTATCGAAGGTTAATTGAGATATATACCATACATGTGTATCATGACATCTCAATATGCAAAAAATATCGGCTAACATGCTTCCTTCGATAGATTTTAATTTACATTTTCATATTGGTTTTCTCAAATATCATACAACCTAATCATTTACGTGCATTCTTCAATGTCATATATTTTATATCTGATTATAAAAGTGTTAGTAACTGATTAAAAAAAATATAAACATAAGAGATTATTTGTTGAACAGTATATTTCTACATCCATGTAAGAATAATTGGTTTTGGGATATTTATATAAATAAGCCAACACAACATATTCATTCAATCATAATGACAGTATTTGTATTGTCCACCTAAATATACATAAACATTAAGTTTTGATGACTACAAAATGCTTTCACATAATTATTGTAATGCTGGTTTTATTGTTAGAACAAAGGAGGGTCATCACCAAAATTGTATGGGCCCGGGCCTCTTTCAATAGACGACCTTGCGGGGTGATCATGACCTTCATGTATGTTGAATTTTAAATTCACTCACTATTTTTTTTAAAGTGTTAAATTTATTAGAATAAATAATTGTTAAATGGTCATTCTTCTTAAAAGAAATGAAAAACAAAATAGAATTTTCAGGCAACGTTTCAACCAACCAAATGAAGTAACCTTGACCATGAAAATGGAAAGACCAAATCAAACATTTCCCTTGGTACATATAAAGTATAAGATCTGATGTGTTTGCCCTGTATTTAAAGAACTGACATGGGGAAAAGCCAAGCCAGGGAAGCTATGCACCCTCAGATTGTGTTTGGATAGTCGGATTTTGTTTAATTTGCATTTCGATTTAAAACCAGTGACTCAGATTGATTCACTTCAGTTTAAATCACTTTCCATATCCTAACATATGGTTCCTTTAGTTTGCTGAGCTACTGTAAATGACGCAGGGAATTTCATCTCATGAAAAATTCTGATCACAAAGTCTATCCGTCCATCAATTTCATATTTGTTCTGATCTGAACGATCATAATATAGACTGTATGTTCTCAAAATTCAAATATTTTTTATATTTTAATTTAATTATGACCGTTCATATAGAACCACAACATAAATTTTTTACCAGTATGTTGCTACCACGTGTCTTCTTCTAAAAATATAATCATTTTTTGTAGACTAAATAAAATTTCGTTCTTTATGTGTACAAATTTGTTGTTGCTATTTTCGTATTTATCATACAACAGATATAAAAAATCAATTTATGCTTCTACGGTTCTACCTTTGAGTCGGAGGATTTGGAGTCGTCTGAAAAAATATCATAACTTTTAAATATTGACGACGCATTGCTATGGAAAAAACCGTGTATTTCTCTAATTTTGAATGTTGGCTTTGTAATTATTTCGGCATTCTGTTTAGTATTTTACGATTTAAGCAATGTATTCAAACCTCTTTTAATTGATCGTCAAATATTGCACTTAGAACCTTTGGTTTTTTGGGCCTCTTAAAATAAAAATAAAGCTAACTTATTGAATGTATGCAGTGACAAGCCACATCGAATCAGGGATAGACATCTTTGAATTTTGAAAACTAAATATTCATCTATGTATAATCGGACTGTTGTTTATTTCTGATTTTTTTTGCTTACCTCTAGACAATCCACAGTTTGAGTCAGTGTTGCAAATAACTTTATGCGCTCGTTGAATGGACAGGGTACCGCCAAGTGATTAATTAGGAATAATCGATCATAATCGAAAATAATCATACAATTAGTCGAGAAAATCCGTAATGGTTTGGTCACCACCAATGACTAATCGGTCTAAACGAACGTTTTTTGCAACACTGATTTGAATTGATTAAATTACGAATTATAATTCATAACTAGTCGTATCAGTAAAAAAATTTATCTATTAAAAAAAAAATTTCCGGCTATGCCTCTCAAAATATGGTCGTGTTTTTAGTCATTTTTTCATGATTATACCGCAATATATTATGGGCAAGCGTTTTAATCTCGACATCCATCCGCAGCGAAGCATTTTAATTATTTGACCTTACCAAATTATTTAATCTCCGTCGTAATTGTGGGTCCGACTCTGCTGTTTTTCTAAGAGAAAAGCAGGTCTTCCTTTTCTGAATCTAACAATTCTTTTTCATTCACGTATTACGATAAAATAACTTTTTTTATGCACAAATCTCAACAAATTTGAGTAATTGGATAGAAAAAAAAGAGAACCCTACTTTTCTGAAGAGAAAAGCAGCAGAGTCATTCCCGTAATTGTGCAGGAGGAGGTCAGACTATTTTGGACTACTGTCGTAGCCTAGTAGGAAACAAATGATTGATTAGTCTCTGGATATTTTTTTTTATATTAATTATTACGTAGGCCGTAGGGGTTACTTGGGAATCTAAAGTGCATCCATCTTCTCGATGCAAAAGAAACTTTCTGAATGCGTTTATGAAACAAAGGTTTTCTGAATGCAAAAGACCGTTGGATCCTAGGATATTCAACTAATAAAAACATGCCACGTGCAGTGTTAATAGTCGCAGTTCAGAAAAGACAAGACCTCAGCTACTTGACAACACTCTGACGGTCTATAATTGCTCAGAGCAGTACTGTTGAATTAAACCCGGGCAGAAGTTGGACGTAACAGTGGGCAAACGGTCAGATTCCATAAGTTCAGTCGAATTGGTCTTTTTGTTGGATACACACGGTGTACCTTTATCGTATACACCACATCGGCTGTAATTTGTAAAGTCATGTCGGGTCAGTTTCATGTTTTCTGTTCCATTTTCTTGCTTCAAAACAAACACGAAACCCGTTACGAGATGCACGTGGCAGACAGAAGGAGAAGAGGATCGTTTCTTTAATAAAAAAAGGAAAAGCGAAAAAAGGAAGAGGATTCAGGAGGACAGACGAAACGAAACGAAAGGGACGACTTTTGACGCTGGCTGTGTGAAAGAGACGTGCAATCTCAGCCCTCGGCTCTGCACTGGATCGGACGGCTAATATGGAGCCATAAAAAGCTGTTAGGAATAAGAAAATTAAGTTTTCTTAAGATTTAATCTGCTTCATTTAATTTTTTTAAGATTTAATCTGTTCCTTTTAACTTTTTTAGTCGTTTAATTCTGTCGAATATCGGAGGATTTTTAACGCGGATTAAGAACTACCCCTTAAGCTTCCTAAGTCAAAAGAAGAATAAGCAGGTGCGAAATTGGGGAGCCCGTCGCAAGTCCGTAACTCAACCAACTACTGTCTCCAGTTCGTTTTTCCCGAGGCTTCGGAACATCGGATTGTTTGCGCGAGTCTCGACTTTGCTCGTTTTAGAGCTTCGCTCTGTCCGAGTTAGGGCCATCTCGATTCTCTCGCGTGGTAAGAGCAACTGTCGTCGGTCTTCTTTCTATCTTCTCTCTACCTACAAATCTGGGATTCCTCTAGTAAAATGTTACCGTGGTACGTCAGACCACCGGAGGGTTGTTCTTCTTAGTCCGGCGAACGATCCGGCGGTAGTCCTCCGGTCGTCCGGCGATCTGTGGTGGCCTCTCATAGGAAACCCAAAATATGTTTGCAATTCTCATATTCCTTTTTTTTAATGTTGAATTGTAAGATTAAATCCTTCTTTCCTGTGAATCTTGACCTGATACTAGTTGTACCTTTCCCAGTTCGATTAATTTAACCTGAATTTCGTGAAATTTGATGAAATTGGAAAATTCTTTTCTGAGGAACTTGTGAACTGCAGCTGTGTTCAGTATACTTGTAACACCCACGGGTTGTGGTTTGCTGGGCTCTGGTGAAGTCTTAGTGGTGACTATCTGCCTCTACAATGAATCACTGCAGGGCCCAGCTCATATAGTAAGACAAAAAAGAGGTTAAAATTAATTAATAAAATTTAACGGTGTAATTTGCTGCTTTTTTAGCTAAAAAGAATTTGTGGTTTTTATTGTTGTGTTCGAACAAAGGAATTACAGCTCCGACTGACAGCAGCTTTTTATTTCATAGTTTGAAACTACTTACCTTAGTTACCTTTTCAAAAATAAAAGAAACAAAACTATAGTTACCTTGTTGTCATCAAAACAGCTCCTAACAAAACTTCTTTACACGCCACCTTGCTTTGGAGAAACATGTTTATTAATGAACTATGTATAATTACAATTTGGTGTTCACGTAAATAGTGATTGCTCTGATTTTGAGAACTAATCAAATATTGTACTTCTATTTCCCATGGTTTTGAACTATTTTTACGTACATACCTGATTTTGGTATGAGCTTGCAACCATCGGTACAGGTGTTTACTGCCTTTGTCTTGGTCCAACCCACTTAATCTGAATTCAGCTTGCTTTGTTGCTAATTTTTTTAATGTTATCCATGTTGTCAACTTAACTGACATAAATTAGGTACCAAATACGCTGTTATGTATTGTGCCACTAGTTGAAATATATTAAATGATAGTTCAGTAACAGTGGTTGGGTTTAGATCGTAGGTTGCTTTTTTTTTTTTATTCTTGGGTGCTAGTCTGAAGCCCGAGTTCAATTTGATGCAGACACCTTTTCGACCCATTCAGTCAGCCTCGTGCCTGAATTTCCTTGCTATTTATTTTTTGTATTATCTCTTTGACTTATTGGCTTATTGGTTTTAGGCAATTTTTGTTTGTTTATTAGATGAGGAAAGATGTATCAGCCGAACCAAAACCTGCTTTCTAGTATTGGTTTTGAACAACAACTCGATATCATACCTGGCAACGATATGGGACCCAATAATGCAATGAGCAACAATAATAGTAGCATGAACAACAATAATAGCACCAACAACAATAGTAACCCTAATCTGGCAGCACGTCAGCGTCTGAGATGGACCAATGAATTGCATGAGCGGTTTGTTGATGCCGTGACTCAGCTTGGTGGGCCTGATCGTAAGTTCTTGACAGAATTAATTCTCTTTTTTATCACATCTTTCCAAAAAATTTCTCTTTCTAGGAGCACCTTTAAAATACTATGCAGAAATTTTAGGGAAAGTTCAACTCACAATGACCTTTTTGTAATTGCATTGATAACAGAAATGGAAAGAAGATTTTTTTTCCTTTATTCAGAGATACCTTCTAATATTATAAACATATATGCAAACACTATTGTTTCTATCATAGATCATTTTCAAATTGGGTTACAGTCCATCAAATTAAAAATTATAGTTTTTTGAGGGAACATAGTAGTTTTTACTTTAATATAAATTTTTTTATGATAATGAGTGATTAACTTTTTTTATCAATTGTGTTAGGTGCTACACCTAAGGGGGTTTTGAGAGTTATGGGTGTACCAGGTTTAACCATTTACCATGTGAAAAGCCACTTACAGGTAACTCAAACTTCTGTATGCTTGTAATTCCTGGTTGTCATTTTTCATTTTTATTTCCTAATTTTTGCTGACATGTCATGATTCTTTTGTTATTCAGAAATATAGGCTCGCAAAATACATTCCTGAGGCATCAGCTGATGGTAGGTATTTGTTTTTGAAATTGCAAACTACAGAATCTAGTACTGTCTAGGCAGTCCGATAGCCATATGGTACTGGTATGCACTAGTTATGTATTAATCTGATTTATGGTGTTATATGTCTGATAGTTTATAACTTTGTTCTTCTGTTGAAATTTGGATGCTATCTCTTCACAAAAAGGACTGGAAAGAATATAATTTTGTTATTTTGGTAAAGGCCAGCGGACGTATAGATTCCTAGCCTCTATTATGTTGTACCATGCATTGCCATTTTGATTAGTGGACCGCATGATAAATTAAATGAATCAAAAATTATTTTGACTTGTCTATTTATTTACTTTGAACTTTTGCATGAACTTTAGGTGCTAAAGTCGAAAAGAAGGATCCAGGGGATCTCCTCTCAGGACTTGAGAGCTCTTCGTAAGTACAAATTACAATTTACAAAAAAATGCCTTTAATGAGTTCAACATAACTTTCCTTCTTTTTGTGGGATGATCTTATGTTGATTTAAGTTTGTTAAGTGGCCAGGTCGAATGAATACTGAATTACCTCTGCCTTTTTCTAAATTGAAAAAAAGAAGCAAAGAACAAGAATAAATCAAACAATTATTATACTTGGTAAATTTGACTATTCTGGGAAGGTGTGGGCAAAAGATGCATGTGTAATATTTATGAACCTGTATTCTTAGGACTTCTTCCAATAGTCATCAAATTGTTGTCAGTACCTGTGGAAAAGGTTGGTGCTTTTGCAAAAGCCACAAATTATGGTTTCTTTTGCCAACTTAGATAAGAAATGGGTGCTTCTTTTTAAGATCCCTACATGATAAAAACTTCTGGTGGGAGTTAAAAATTACTGGTTGAACTATTTCTTCTATATTTCGAAGGATTTTGTTGGCCGACAGAAATCTGTAAAAGCCCAAAAACTGGGATCACATCCCCTCCTCATTAGACTCTTAAGAGCTCACTGCTCCCCTTCCCCACCTGCTGCACAGACTCGCTAGAAATGAAGAAAAGTATAACACAGTACAAAGAGAGAAATTAAAGGGAGGAACAGACAGTCGGCTCTCTCACTCTCACACATGTGCACAGAGATCTTAACACCTATAGTTTTTGCTATTCTTTTTGGCAACTTGCAAGAATTTTTTCATTTACAAAAGATGAAGAGATATTTTGGTTCCCCATTCACTCTAATACCACTTATAACTTGAAAGAGCATTTGAACAATGTTGGAAGCACTTATATTTCTTTGTTTTCTAAAAGCAGGAGCGTTATTTTATTTATTTAGTTGTTTTGTTTGGTAGAGGATTACAGATAAGTGAGGCACTAAAGCTACAGATGGAGGTTCAAAAACGGCTACATGAACAACTGGAGGTAATTGCATGGTTATATTTTTTACATTGGCCCCGTACTTATCCATATGAAAGTAACATAATTCATCTGTATGTGGTTGGATGGAGGAGAAAAAAATGGAAAGAAAATATGCTAAGCAGAAAGAAGAACTTTGATTTCAAGACAAATATTTTTTTTTGCGGTACTGGAGACTGGAGAAGTTTCGATTAAAGATAAAATGAATTTTAAGAATTTCTTTTCATGTCTGATCAAAACAAATTAGAATGGAAAGATTTATGCTCTCCTCTTCTATTCTAATCACAAATATATCATTTGTTTCTGTTCTCTCTCTAATACTGTCTCCTCTCCTCTCTTCGCATCTCTCATAACAAACAAAGACAATAGGAAGACCTTTTGCAAGTAGCACCTGAAATTGTTCACTAAGGACAAAATATAATAATTTGTTTCTGTTCTTTCTCTCCAATCATGTCTCCTATCCTCTCTCTTAACATCTATCATAACGAACAAAGACAATTGGAAGACCATTGCAAGCAGCACCTGAAATTGTTCAAAAATGTTTCCAGTTATGCAAGCTGCATGTGAAATTTCCTTTCAGGTATGATTTTTTCAGCTGCATAACAGTTGACATCAATAAAAGGGAATCATATAGCATTTCCATTATTGATATTCTCAAATGACAGCAGCTCTTATTTGGTCTGCTTCTAATTTATTTGAATACTGGAAGATAAAATAATATGATAACAGGACAATCAGACTGATATAGAAAAGATCGACAGTTCTTAATTTCCTTAAATCAAGTAGAAGTTCTCCAAAATCGGAAAAAATAAACTTTTGGAATGTTGGTCTTTATAGATTGCTCACCTATCAAAATTTATGGAAATTTTTATTCCATCAGAATTATTAAAAACAGACAGTGTAAATTTCTGATCATTTAATGAGTGGAAAAAAGGCATCAAATTTCATTATTTTCTACATGTGTAGTGGATGGATCATATAGATCGTGTCCAAAATGTTGGATTTAATTTAGAAATTGTTTGTGGTGATTGTCAAAGTCGTCAACTTAAATCATTGTCAATGGATCCTTGATCTAAAATCAAATTTGTAAGGATTAGTTTTTGGAAATAAAGCTTTTCCTTTTTGTTGCAGAAGGAACCAATTCGAAATACTTTTTCTTTCCTATCAAGCTGAAACTCCTTGTTTTAGTCTAGTTTTCTCTCAGAAAAGTGTTTGTTTCCCTAGCAATCTAAAATGGAGCCATGGGTGGGGATAAACAATAATCTTTTGTAATGCAAGCTTTATGAGAATGGATCTCAATCTTGACTTGGCACTTGTAGATCTTTAGTCTAAGCTTAAAATGCAATTGTGTTATTTGGATGTCAAGTTTAAATGAATGCAATTGCTGGCTTAATATCCAGTGCGCAATGGCATTAATTTTTTATTCTTTTAAAATAAAAGGTACAAAGGCAGTTGCAACTTAGAATTGAAGCCCAGGGAAAGTACTTGAAGAAGATAATAGAAGAACAGCAGCGTCTGAGTGGGACTATAACTGAAAACCCTAACCCTAGCTCAGATTCCGAGAAACCCGGACCATCCACCCCTGGACCCACATCTGAGTCACCCACAACTCGGGCCCCACGTCCTGACAACCCAGCGCCTACATCAGATTCTCTCACCTCGTGCCATGAGCCACCAACCCCAGATTCCAGCTTCCACGCTAGTACAGTGGCTGCTACTGGTACAAGCTCACCAGCAAGAAGCCCGACGCACAAGAGGCCATGTAGCGGTGATTTGATAATGCCTAGCCATATCTTGGAATCAAGCTCAGGTTCTGAGTTTCAACACCAATGGTGATTGATAAATTTTACATGTAATTGTTGTTGTAGGAGGAGGATTGTTAGTTTAAATCTCTAATCAGGACTCAATAAACTGGTATATTTCTATTGCGGGAGAAACATTTAGCTGGGTTGTTTAAGCTTATTTGTGGTAACATGTAACTTTATGTCTAGTGTTAGGTCCACGAAATGAATGTACCTCTGTATATGTTATCGACATTAGACTTCCGATTTGTTTTCTGGACATTTGATGATTGATAGCTTAATTAACTGGTAGCTTAGTTACTGTCTTGCTGCTGCTGTTTATGCTTGATCTGTTGTTTCATAAATGTGCTTCCTTGCATGTCTCAAATAAGCACAACAATTTCAGCACAACTTTGTCCGTTTAACGTGGAAAATTTATGGAGTGATGCAATCCATTCTAGTTGTCCGGAATCATTTAACTAATAGTGCATGGTGCTTTTATTTAGCCACTTCTAACCTTTGCATGCTTGGATTTTCGTACTTCTATTTAGCCACTTTTAACCTTGTGAATAATGATCCCCTTCCGTGCAGGATGGTCTCATGCAGATTCATTCCCTTGATTTTGTTGGGGGGAATTGGGGAAGGGTTTGAGGTACGTACTAGCATGAATTTTACAGCAGACGAAGGGATGTGATCTACATTAAAGATATTCGGCACAATGTGCTGAAGAAGACCTGAATTCGCATGACGAATTTTACCAAGTTTTGTTGAAAGTGTTATGTCTGGAAACAAGAAAGTTCTCTTCAGAATTTGCCAAAGATATGTCAGGAAAAAATTATTACATACAGTTAGTTTATTCACTCTATGAAAAATATATTAAATACTACGAGTTATAGGTTATATTTCGGAAAGATGTTATAGATTTTTTAAAGCTGACCCCACCAATGGTCTGTGCTACCTCTGTCACTGTTGGTCTGTTACTCTGTTGCATTGCATCCATCTCTATCTTATAAAAATATATATATTTTTTTTAACTTGCCTGGTAGCATAATATTTACGTCATACGTGCAATGAATGAGTGGATGTTAAATGTGCGGTTGATCATGAAACCACAGTAAGCGAGCGAGAATTGAAGAGTATGGCAGAGAACTTTATTTTTGGGTCAAGCAAGCAGCTACATTTTTTCACATTCATCTCATTCAGGAGATCACAAATTACTGTTTTATTTCGTTCATTATCGTTTCGACTAACAAAAAAAATATAATACAGCAAACATCAATATAGAACTACACAACTTTAGTTCGTAGTTTGTAACCCGTTGATTTGAATTTGGTTCGATTTCAACTCGTTGGATTAGACTGTTGTCTTGTTTGAGCTCTAGCTCAAGTACTATTGGATTAATTTGTTTGAATTATATTTGAAATAGCTGCCATATAATCATGTTATTATATTTGGAGTTTCTAGCTATTAATATAACATAAGAATCTCTCTTTTTTGGATACAAATGCAATTCTTATTTCAATTTTATTACAAGTCAACAAAATAAATTTTATTTCGAAAAGAACGACTATAGTTATTTTACACGGTATTTTAAGATGATATGAAAATAAATATTAAAACATTTAGTAATTGATTTCAATGTGAGCAATCGAGTTATTTTACACCGTTTTTACAATAGTTTGAGTTCAATTCGAAGTCAAATTAGTCTGAGCTCGATAATTCACTTGATTTTTAATTTCATCTCGAGTCAGTTCGATTAATAAAGCTAAAGATAGAATCAACTACCTCTCACCTGAAGACCTGTTTGCAGCACCACCTCCATACTCTATCCTATTACTTTCTGCTTTGTATAAAACTTTTGATCCAAACTGACTATTTTTCTCAAACCTCAAGAATGGATAGAATAACAATGAATGCTACAAAGAGAGATACGAAACTTACCATTTTTTTCTATAACCGACCAGTCCTCTAGGCTGAAATTTAGGGGTGAGAATCTGCTGACAGGGATCTGACAGATTTTGAAGAGAAGTGAAGAACGACATATTTCATCTCCAAATCAGAACTATTAAAAAATAGTTGACTGGTTGAAACGAAGAAATACATGTTACTGCTTTTTTGAAAGAAGAGCAGCAAATTTGGTTATGAAATCTTGGGCTTTCCTGTAAACAATGCGACCACCTAGAGAATGGTGCTCATAACGGTAAATGTTCTCGGACTCGAACCTGTAGATAAGGTAAAATGGAACTGGTACAAGGTAAGTTATATTGCAGAAGAGTTGGGTTGGATCTAAATCGTTCTGTGTTAATTTGTATAAAATCTAAAATGAAATTTCTTATTTTTTAAATACATTTGAAATAAATTGCTTATGATCATGCTGGAATTCATTCTATCCCTGTGAAACTGCGCGCAGGGATACTAACTCGGGAAAAATAGGGCTAACATTATCTTGCAGTCAGGATCATAGATCATCACTCTTTATCTTTAAACTTTTTGCTTGTTGTTTGATACTGTTAAGTGATAAAAACGGAAGGTTGTTGTATTGAATTAAGTCATATGTATGATGAACTACATGTATAATATAGATGGCAGTCGTAGATATATACAGAAGTTGGCTAATATTAAAACGTTTTTTCCGGAACTTTGGTGCAACTAATTGATTTTCCGATTTTCAAAGTCTAAACAGTCGATCCAAACCGTTAGAAGTGATATCTATATTAAAATGTGTTTGGAACCAAATTTCATATTTTTTGAAACTTTTTTTACTATTTATTAAGTCAGTTTTAAAATCGCTGATTTTAATAAACAGTGAAAAAAATTTGGAGCATTGAAAACAAAAGATTTTAAAACTGGCTTAATAAATAGTAAAAAAGTTTCAAAAAATGTAAAATTTGGTCTCCAAGAACATTTTAATATAGATTGAATATTGAACGGTTTGGATCGACTGTTTGGGCTTTGAAAATGTAAAAATCGAACCGTTTGTTTCAAGATCCAGAAATAAATGTTTTGATATTAGCCAACCTCTATTATATATATATAATCAGGCTAATATGCTACGCGTAGCATAGCATAGAGGGCCTCCGTGCTACGGCTCAATATTTGAGTTTTCAAAATCCTAACGGTCGATCCGAACCGTTCAACATGATCTCCATATGAATATGTACTTGCAAACCAAATTTTACATTTTTTAGAATTTTTTTACTATTTTTTTAGATAGGTAGAAAATCACTTGATTTGAATGGTACAGAATTTTCAGATCAAGTGATTTTCTACCTATCTAAAAAAATAGTAAAAAATTCTAAAAAATATAAAATTTGGTTTGCAAGTACATATTCATATGGAGATCATGTTGAACGGTTCGGATCGACTGTTATACTCAAATATTGAGCCGTAGCACGAAGGCCCTCTATGCTACGCGTAGCACCGTAGCCAACTCCTATATATATATATATATATATATATATATATATATGAGTGAGGCTACGGTACTATGCATAGCACGGATTGGTCCGTGCTACGGCTCAATATTTGAGTTTTCAAAATCCTAATGGTCGATCCGAACCGTTCAATATGATTATAAAATGAATATGTACTTGAAAACCAAATTTTACATTTTTTTCAAATTTTTTTATAAAAAAATAGTAAAAAATTAGAAAAAATGTAAAATTTGGTTTGCAAGTACATATTCATTTTACAATCATGTTGAACGGTTTGGATCGACCGTTAGGATTTTGAAAACTCAAATATTGAGCCGTAGCACTGACCAAACCGTGCTATGCATAATATCGTAGCCTCACTCTATATATATATATATATAGAGAGAGAGAGAGAGAGAGAGAGAGAGATGGGCTATGGTGAGTTGTGAAGTAAGAGACTTGTTTTACTTCACCCTCAACATGATCTACATATTGAAATTTGTTAGGAGACCAAATTTACATTTTTGAAATTTTTGAGTATTTTTTAAGAATTTTTTAAAATAACTATGTTTTTATGGTCCAAAATCCATCCAAAAACAACGATTGTCTACCCATAAAAAATAGTAAAAAAATTTCAAAAAAAATGTAAAATTCGGTCTCCAAGCACATTTCGATATAGAAATCATGTTGAGCGGTTTGGATCATCTATTTGGACTTTGAAAACAGAAATATAAGCGTGAAATAAAATAAGTCTCTTACTTTGCAACTCACCATAGCCCATCTCACTCTATATATATATCAGAAAATATTGCACGTTTGAATGATGTAAAAAATATTAAAAAAAATAGAAATTAATAGTGTTTATATAAAAAATGTCATATGAGTGATCATAAGCAATTAAACTAATAATAAAAGAGAATTATAACGTGGCGTGATTAATACATCGTGATTTGGTCATACCACACGACTAAATTGATGAAAGATAGTCATGTCACGTGAATAATCACATCACGTCATGATCACATGTATTGATTTTTTTTTTTTTAAGATTTTGAGTTAGTTCATATAAAAAAAAGATGCTAAAAAGTAAGAAAATATTGCAAAATAAATTAAAAAAAAAACAAATAATGTTAGAAAATTAGTCACCTAATTAACTTGTTACGAGACATGACATGACTATGTCGATTTGTTGATGTGTCGTGACGTGCTATATTTGATCTCTTAGAGACACACCATGTAAATAAACACGTACGACAATACGTGACCGATATACATTACGTGCCCGTAACTTATCATGATAGAACCGATAATAACACGAATAATTTCGTTCACTAGCTAGATTAAACTGACTATAATATTCTTTTTTGTAAATTCGCAAATTATATGTAATTAACAGCATTTTTTAGAACTCCTTCGTGTTGTGGGTTTTTTTTGTAATAAAATAATTAAAAAAAAAATCCTAGTTCAGAATTTAATTTATAAATAATAATTTGTTGAAAATGATACTTAAAGTAGAAGAATCTTTTAAGTGAATATAAAAAAAACCGAAATTTTTATTAATATCCAAAAAAAATATTAAAATTTAAAATCTACACCTCATGCAGAGAAATTTCGAAATCTGTCCAAACTGCAAATGTTTTCTGCAAAAATTCAGCCTAAAACTCAAATATTTTTTGTGGTTTTAAGTTTTTTTTAATTAAACAGAAATGTATAATTATTTATTTTTTGTATTGAAATATTAGAAATATTTATATATTTCTTTGAAAATAGATGGAATGTATATAATTTGATTAATTAGAAAAACTGTGACAAATAACCCGGATCAACATTTTTCAGGCCGGATTTTTTGCGGATGTAAGAAAATTTAAAATATTTATTTGTGTGTTATTGGAAAAAAAAAAGTTTTGAATGTGAGTTATTGATCCCGGTTCAAAAGTCACTTCTAGGTAAATACAAAAAATATTGTGATCCTTCTATTTTTGAAAAAACTAAAAAAATCTCTGACATGGTTCTTTGAAAAACTTTTTCTTGGCAAATTTTCTTATTTTTTCAAAAATAGAAGAATCCAAATATTTTTTGTATTTACATAGAAGTGGCTTTTGAACCGGGGTCAATAACTCAGATTGAAAATATTTTTATTTTTTTCCAATAACACACAAAGAACTATTTTAATTTTTCTTACAGTCGCAAAAAATTCGGCCTGAAAAATGTTGATCTGGGTTATTTGTCACAGTTTTTCTAATAAATCAAATTATATAGTATTCCATCTATTTTCAAAGAAATATATTAAATATTTATAATATTTCAATACAAAAAATAGTGAGTGGCTAAGCTCAAAACGTTTGCACCAAGCCCTTGGTGCAAACGAATTGTTTTCGGATTTCCAAAGTTCAAGCGGTCGATCCAAACCGTTCAAGTTGTTCTCCATATTGAAATGTGCTTGGAGACCAAATTTTACATTTTTTGGAATTTTTTTACTATTTATTAAGCCACTTTGAAAGTTGCTGATCACACGGTCCAGAATTTTATTGCACTGTTTTTACTGTTCACCCGAATCAGCAACTTTCAAAGTGGCTTAATAAATAGCAAAAAAATTCCAAAAAATGTAAAATTTGGTCTCCAAGCACATTTCAATATGGATTAAATATCTAACGGTTTGGATCGACCGTTTGGACTTTGCAAATAGGAGAACCAAAACGTTTGCACTAAGGGCTTGGTGCAAACGTTTTGAGCTTAGCTAGTCTCCAAAAAATAAATAAATTATAAATATTTCTGTTTAATTAAAAGAACTTAAAACCAAAAAAAAATTTGCGGTTTTGGAAAAAAAATATTTTGCGATTTTAGGCTGAATTTCTGCAGAAAATTTTTGCAGTTTGGACAGATTTCGAAATTTCTCCGCATGAGGTGTAGATTTTAAAATTTAATATTTTTTTTTGGATATTAATAAAAATTTTGGTAAAAAAAAAAAAGGAACCCTTTTTGAAATTTTTGAGGTTGAAATTATTTTCGATACCTACAGAATTGTTCGTGAAAATTAATTCCGATGTCTAGATGTAGATAAAAAAAAAAACAAATACATCAAGTACACTAATAATATAGTTGTGTGAGTGAGGCTATGGTGCTATGCATAGCACGGATGGCTAGTGTACTATGGCTCAATATGGTACTTTTTAAAATCCTAACGGTCGATCTGACCGTTCAATGTGATAATTATATGAATATGTACTTGCAAACTAAATTTTACATTTTTTCGAATTTTTTTACTATTTTCTTAGATAGGTAGAATTTTGATGGTCCAGAATTTTCAAAAAACACTGATTTTTCTACCTATCTAAAAAAATAGTAAAAAAATTCGAAAAAATGTAAAATTTAGTTTGCAAGTACATATTCATATGATTATCACATTGAACGGTCGGATCGACCGTTAGGATTTTAAAAAGTACCATATTGAGCCGTAGTACACTAGTCATGTGTGCTATGCATAGCACCATAGCCTCACTCTAGTTGTGTCATCTCGAGTTGAATCTGAAGGAATGTTGCTAATAATTATTGCAATAGGCAGGCAAATACGGACCGATCCATGCTGCTTCAGAAAATCATCTTGGTGCCTGTTTAGAGTATAGGAGTAGGTCTTGAGATATGTGCTAGACTAAAATGGACAGCTCAGATCTCATTATACACGCTCAGGTATTGCACTGAATCTGAAATAAACAGAGGATTCGTGGGCTTCATGCATCCCCCGCTAAGTATGGTCCATCGCTATTTTTTGTTCAGTTGCGGACGGACCTCATCTCAATTCTCAAAGGAGCTAATCCAGCCGTCGCACGCAACACGACGCCCTTTTCCTGGCCGTCCGATTCTCGCTCTTTCCTCGCCCGCTACCTCCTCCCAAAACCATCATTAATCCTTTCCCTACTTCCTTCTTCAAGAAAATTTCTTTCCCCCACTTACCTCAATTTCTTGATTCCAGTCGTCTTCATCAAAAACTCCAATTCTCTTCCTCTCCCTCTCATCTAATTAATGGGAGGCCACTCTAGAGATCGTTCCAGTCGCGCCGGGCGCAAGCTCCGCGCCTCCGCGCGACACTCCTCTTCCTCGGCCGCCACAACCGCCGCCGATCGCTCCAACCATCCGTCGCCGCCATCTGGACCGGATCCTACATATCCGAATCCGGACTCGGAGCAGACAAGCGCCGACCCGGACTCGATCTACCACGAGTCTGACTGCGGATACTGCACCGAGGATCAACTCGAAGACCTTCTTTTGAAAAACCTGGATTTCGCATACAACGAGGCGCTCTCCCGATTGACATCTCTGGGCTACAGTGCTGACGTGGCTCTCCACGGGGTTCTCTGTGGCGGCCACTGTTGTGGCCCTGCAGATGTCATCACCAACATCGTCACAAATGCAGTGGATTACTTGAACAATCCCACTGCTATAGCTGGTTCTGGTTCTGGTTCATCCTCGTCTAGTGCAACAGGTGGCAGTGGGTTGGCAGGATTCTCCGACCTTCGTGCGCTGGAGGAATACTCACTGGCCGGGATGGTGTGCTTGGTGAAGCAGCATCGGCGAGGCATTTCACGGGGGGATGCCATGTGGTGCCTTCTTATGGGGGATCTGCATGTGGGCCGCGCTTGTCAGATTGAGCTGCCCCCTCCCAACTGTTGTACCCCAGCTGCATTGTCATACCCCCCTGCGGCTACTGAGGCAGTGGCAGCAGCAGTGGCGGCTGGGGGTCTGAGATATGATCCGGCTACCTCTGGTTTTCGTCCATTCACAAGAATGAAAACAGTAGGACCTAGTGGAGGTGGGAAGAGCGGGTCATGTGGATCAGAGGATTTCATTGACGGGTTGATGAAGGAGCTAGAGCTGCTCCAGATAGATGATAAATCAAATGATTCTGATGCTCAGACGGAGAGGATATATGAACTGTTTCGTCAGGTGATTTATTTTAGATGTGCTATTTATAACTGTGGTTCTTTAGCTGACTGTAACAGTTTGGTTTTGGTTCTGACTGATCCCAACATAACTTAAGATTTAACCTTTTGTATTCTTCAGGGGAAGTCCTCCACATTTAAGCCACAAACTATTCAATTAGGAAACGAAATGACAGAAATATAAAAAATTATAATTGGGATTAATTGGGGTAATATGTGGGTTATGCACAGCATATGCTGGTACACAGGGGATGGTTATCTAACTCCATTACAGTAAACCTACTGACTAAAATTACCTTTTAAGACTTGGTTTAAATATAATTAGGCCAAAAGTGGTAAGCTTGCACAAAACCTCATATTGGAAGTAATAAAGCCTGTGTCTGGGCCATTTAGTTCCCAAAATAAAAGTAAAAAGACTTTGATGAGATGAGATAGTTTTGAAACAGGCACGAGAGATGGAAGAGCAAGTGAAGGAGCGGAGGGAGTGGGCACAGCAAAAGGCGCTGCAGGCTGCCCAGAAGCTGAGCAGAGACGTGGCGGAGCTGAGAGCATTACGCATGGAGAAGGAGCGGCGTGAGCGCATGAAGAAGGCCGGCACTCCAGCCGTGTCCCTTGACGAAGGCACTGTCAAACGCCTTGTTGAGATGGAGGAGGGGCTCAAGAAGGCAAGCCTCCAGGCAAGAACTTGTGATTTTGCATTTCCATCCTTGGACAACTTTGAGCCAATATAGTCCCTTTGAAATATTTCTGAAATAGCCTTCCTGATCCACTGTCAGATTTTTGGTTCGATCATTGAGAGTGGATTCACTGAAATAGTGTTCCTGATCCACTGTCGGATATTTGCTCATTTCTGAACTGTTTAACAGTGATGGTAACAATATGTATCAGTTGGAAGTTTTGGTCGAGTATGGTTGAATTTAATTTGATCAAACTTTTTGCTGATGCTTGGTTTCTTTGGTCCTAGCTGAGGATAGTATTCTGGGTTTTGTTAAATAGTAGGAAACCAAAAAGAACTGCAAGATCAGATTTCTTGGAAGCTTTATTAGAGCTCAATTAATGTTTAAGCATAAATTACACCCATAGAATTTCAAAAAATATAAAATATATGCATGTATACTAAAACATGACAGAATTCCCACCATAGCAGAGTCTTTCAGCTGTGTTTATGAGTAAATCCTGTTTATTGGAAACACGGTGAACTAAATCAAGATCTGACGAAACCTAGTATGACAGAATCATCAGTGGGGCTAAATTGACTGAAATTGAGTTCCTCTACGCAGTGGACTGTGCTGAGGTTTGACAGCCTGTTGCAGGAATGAAGTGATACGGCTGATTTATTAGAATAACAGCATGGGAAATCCAAACCGGTACCAGCATCCAGTTTTGGAAATTTCCACTCCAGGCTAATAAAACTAAAATTTTATCAGGAGGACAAAGCAAATGCTGAGGTGCAGAGGCTGGAGGCTGAGAATGCTGAGATACGGGCTGAGATGGAGGCGGCAAAGCTGAGTGCAGCAGAGTCGACACGAACCCAGCAGGAGGCAGCCAAGCGGGAGAAACGTGTGCGAAAGAAATCCCAGATGCGGGACCGCCAGAGGCAGCAGCTCCAGGATGAGATTGAGGAGACCAGACGCATGCAGACTCAGATCCAGAAGGAGATTGATGACACTTGCAAGGCTACCAAGGTGGCGGAGGTCAGCACAAAGTTTCTTGTTTAGGTTGTTCTTGTTAGGTGTATAGTGTAATAATGACCAAATGACTAGCAAGTGAGCAAGTCCCTTTTTTGGAATTGTTTATTCATGCACAAGTGCAAAGCCTCAAATTTCAGTACTGTCATCATTATAACCGTCAAGGAGCAGTAGCAGGTGATTTTTGTCATTATTATCATAGTTTCTTTTACGTTATAATCCATAGTTGGTTAAATTGATGTAGTTCTGCCATGAGATAGTACTCGATATTGAACAATATATTGACTGCATACATAAATTAATTTCAATGGCAGCCAATGAATGAAGTGCTGAACAATGTATGGTTAGGACGTCATGTCAATCCTGAAATTATTGTCCATAAATATCTCAATTGTTTTATTAAGCGCAGATTTTAAGCATAAAACACATTAGAAGAAATCGGAAGGACAACAGAAAAAATCATGAAAAAACAGAAAAGAGAGAGTAGATAACTGTACTAGTACTGCCTTTCGCCAAAGCTGCACCAATATCCTATAGCTTCGATCTTTCATTACCTAACTTGATGTTCAATGTGAAAACCCAGAGACTCTTGAAAGAAGAAAGGAAGGTGAAGGAGGAAACAACAGCACAACTTGGAGAGCTTACCAAAGCAACTGAGTCCACCAATGGAACCTTCCGTCGTCGCATTGACTCCCTACGGCAGAAAATTGAACTCGACACACAACGCTACCGGGATGATATCCGACGCCTTCAAGAAGAGCATGCTCGCCTCCTCTCTCAGAGCACCCGCACCGTTGTATCTAGTGCCATAACCAACTCTTCACCCCCGACCTTGGAAGGGGCCAGTAAAAATGGAAAGACCGAGCAACTGGAGAGGAAGGCAATAGGCCGGCGGTGGCAATGTGTTGCATGTTCAAAAGAGGAGGTGTCCATGCTTCTACTCCCTTGTGCACACCAGGTCTTGTGTGTAGCATGTAATGAGTCCCATGTCAACATGGGAAAGGTAAGGTGCCCTTGTTGCAATACTAAAATTGAAGAGCGTATCCGGGTTTATGGGGTTAGCTCTTAGGATTGAAGTTTTTAGTTTTTAATGGTGTGTTTAAAACATGAAATGTGGGGTACTGGATCGGGATAGTATTTATGTAAGTTGGTGAACTTACCATTTGGAAATAATTTAAAATTTAATGCTAGCCATGGTAACTTCTAATTATTAGCATTTGGGATTGGAATTTTAGGAGGCAGGAATCCAAAATGAGAACATTAAGTAGGAATATCGCGCACAAAGTCTGCGATGCAGATTGGTATTGGTTCACTGAGGGGCTTTGTGGCATGTTGATTAGTTCCATCCATCTTTGGCCTTCCGAGTCTATGCTAAGTTACAGAATTCTCTCTAAAAAGAAAAAGAAAACAAATAATATCTGTTTGCCCTCAGAATCATTTCTTTGTTTTGTTTTGGTTTATTAAACTTAAATTCTTCTTGCAATGCAAGTAGAGATGTGCGTCTGGTAGTTCATATTACGGTAATATCTGCTGAAGATAGTGAACTAGTACTTGTGTAGAATCTTGAAAGCAGTACCATCCACCAGGCAATTCCTGTACCAAAAACAATGCATTTGTAATGAAGAAGCGTTGTTTTATTTTTATTATTAAAGCAGTACCATCCACCAGGCAATTCCTGTACCAGAAACAATGCATTTGTAGTGAAGAAGCATTGTTTTATTTTTATTATTAAAGGGTCCTGATATTCTTGAGAATTGAACCCGTGATCTTTCCGTAGAGAGATGTGCCACTGCACTAAGCTCCTGGTTCCAGTGAGAATGTGTCCAAAGAAGCAATACCAAAACAGTGTTGATGAGAATCAACAAAAGCGTAAACGAATGGAAATGAGATGCAGTGGTTCTCGAAAATAACAGCAACATATTGACAGGATTTGATACACTATTGAATTGAAGATGAGAATGCACGGACACAAACTCACTGCGTTCGGCCTTTTTGCCAACAAAGAAAATAACAAATAGTGGGTTGATAACCGCCGCCGCAGTGAGTTTGTGACTTAGGTGATATGAATTCCAAAAGAAGAAAATAATGGGTTTGACTTCTCCACAGTTTGGAGATCATCGAATTTGTGACTGCCATTTAAGACGATTATGGAATCATGCTCAACCTGAAACGTTTGATGTTAGATGTATGGCGGGTACAACACCTTTTCTTCTCACTCACATAAACACAAATATACATCATGCGCAAAGCTGGAGGCTAGCGAAGTAACGAGTTTAATAAAACACTGCCAGAACAGGCTTTATCTTCACGGTGCCCCTTGTTACCTCTTGGGTCACTTGACTGCAAAAACTGAAACTGCAGTTTACTAGAGATTGGGTGATGCAATAACTATACACCAATGAAATTGAGATAGTAAAAACAGCAATTAATATCGCACAGAATAGTACAATCAATTTGCATTCGTTCAACGGCACAATATTGAGTGAATACTACTGTTTTAGTGGGAAATTATTTATGGCATGGTCGTCGCAATAACGGAATTAGTACATTGAGCGACTCAATTTCATCAGGAATCAACTACAAGCAAGTCGAATAGAACTTGGTGTCCTCAAAACAAAGAGTATTGAGCGAGGTAATTCAGATCAATCCAGGTACCTGACTCAAGCAAATTACAAATGGACAGTCCAGATTAGTTCTTTTAACTTGGCACGAATCTCAAAATGGACCTTTTATAGTTTCCATAAGCACCGGATTGACTTTGGCCCGTCTGGAATTAATCTGGGCCGTCCATTTGTAATTTGCTTGAGTCAGGTACCTAGGAGGATACGGATTCAACAATGAGGTGTTGAAAATTTCTTCAATTGTCTTCATGATAAAAGAATAAAATTAACAGAATGGAAATATTTTCACGAGCAAGATAGAAAAATAGCACAAGCTTGATACACCTCCACTGAAATTAAGACAGCAAAGCAACAGTACTAAGTTTCTCACACAAAAATTACAAGAGCTTTTCCCCCAAAGGGGGTAGTACAGCACTACATTACACGAGCACGAGCAAGTACACATACACAGGTAGAGACACACCTCCACACATACGCGTGACATTAACAACGGCAATGACAGTTCAAAAAGCCATTGGGCTATTAAAATTAGGGTTCTTAGCATAATAAGTTCACCCAAACAACAAATGGAAACTGGTAGGACCAATGAAACCTGCGAACTAACCCATGGCATATTTCTGGGTCCAGGCACGAGCTGTTTCCTCATAGCGGGATCGCTGAGTCTTATAGAGGTGTGCAATTTCTGGTACAAGTGGGTCATCAGGGTTCGGGTCGGTAAGGAGGGAGCAGATCGACAGGAGAACTTTCGAGATTGTCAGAGCAGGGCTCCACTGCTCCTTCAGAATGTCCAGGCATATACTTCCATTTGAGTTTATGTTTGGGTGGTACACCTACATTTCTCATTTATGCCATGTATCAGTAGAGAAACCTGAATATAAGGGATTGTAATGAACTGTACTTTATCAAGTTAGCAACAGCCAACAGACGACCAACAATTATTGTCTCATTTGCAAATAACAAACTAGCTGTTAAAAGCAAGGTTATGTCAAACAAAAGATTTGTGCTTTATTAGCTGTTTATGTACTAACTTGCTACCCAACATCAATCTCAACAAACCAAAACAAGTAAAAGAAGAAATACGAGAACCTATTGATATGGAGCATATTAGCATACAAAAAAAAGTCTACTTAACTGAGGAAAGAGCACCAACAAATGCTTATTGCATCAGAATGGAAGATACCTGGTACAATCCTGGGTATTAAAGAGGTGTACAGAATCGTGTAAAGAACACCTTGATCACAAACTAACCTTGGTTTGGAAGTTGACCTTAGGCGGCTTGAAAGGATAGTCCGGAGGGAAGTGGATTTTGACGAAAAAGACGCCACCAGAATAGGGGCTTTCAGCAGGCCCCATGATTGTTGCCTGCCAGTGAAACAAATCTTCGCCAACAGGCCCCGCACTGCACGATGTAGGTGGGTCCTTTTGCAAATCCAACAATTCTTTTTGAATCCTTTTGCTCGCCATTTTCAACCCCTACACATTTTTATGGAAGATGAAGCTTCAAGAGCTATGCTTTTTTGTTCCTTAGAAGGGACTTTAGCACATAAAGGATCGCTATACTTAAATCAGTGATGAGTGATGACTGGTGTCCGGTAAGATTTCTGTTTTCTTTCATTTACCATTTGAGCTTCCAATAAGAGGTTTGGGTTTTAAGTACTTCCAGTAAGGTGATTTTCGGGCTAGCATGAATATGCCACTAGATGATGATTGCTATTAGAATTCCAAAGTATGAGACATCTTGCAGTACCAGTATTAAGAAAAATGAAACATTGTGAACCAAGTAGCCATAAAATATCCAACTTCTGAGCGTGTCAAATTAGACAAGTTGAATTTAAATAGCATACTTAATATTGATATGCTGATTTACCTGAAAAGAATAATAATAATTACAGCATGCAATTTAAATCAGAGACTTTGATTGGAAATTCCAGTGGTCAAGCACACTAGTTGCTAAAATTGGCACCAATTACAGCAGGAAGTTTCTTGATTTTATCAATACAAATGATAGTGCAATTTCATTTATAATTACATGGACTGATCTGAAAGTTAGTTTTTTTTCTAGTTTTCTTGTGAAATGGATTTCATCTATATAGTTCCTTTTTTTTTACTGATGTGGTATATGATATTTTGTTGACTAAGGGCTTCACAGAACAGAATGAATAGGATGAAGCTGTCTCAGTGCCTTTACATATATTATAATCCCATTCATAATTCACTGCTCTCTTTCAGCTTCTTATTCCGTTTTTGTGTGTACACGTACGGGTGTGGTTACTCTTTTTGAAAAAAAGAAATTAAGAGCTCATGTTTGTCAAAGTAGAATAACAAAAAAAATGCAAGATGAAACACTTAAATAGTCTCAAGAACAATACATGAATGTACAGTAGTCCGTAAGTTTAGTGCAGCCTATGAATTTGCAATGCAAAATCTTCAGTTTGTTTTATTTGCGTGACAAGATAATTAGTCCATGAGTGTTTACTGACTTTGAAAGAGCAATAAATGGATGTACTATGCAAAGTATGAATTACTTACATGAAGGAGTTTCAATTCATTTCTTCTGTGCTGCAAAATTAGTATTATATGCACAATTTACTAAGTTCAAAAGAAGAATAACATATGAATGTCCCGTAGCTGGTATGTCTTGACAAATTATTGATTACAGCACGAACGCACCAGTTAACCTTGCCCGTGATACAAAATTAGTCCATGCATGTTTCACTATTGCAATAGTTGCGAAACAACAATGT
This sequence comes from Carex kokanica, assembly GCA_025461125.1. Taxonomy (NCBI): domain Eukaryota; kingdom Viridiplantae; phylum Streptophyta; class Magnoliopsida; order Poales; family Cyperaceae; genus Carex; species Carex kokanica. Next base: position 292,445 of record JAJGRX010000745.1, read on the forward strand.
TTTACTAAATCAAATGCAGCTGTAGACAGAACACGTCAAAAGTCAACACAACCAACTACTACATATTTTCCTTAAAAACTTAAACAATATAACATCCTTTTTTCAAAAAAAAATAAAAAAAAAATACAAGGATTCTGATTAATATTGAAAAATTTAGAGTCTATTTTGATCTTTGTGTTTCTCTTTTAGAAAGAACCAATGTATCGAATAATCTAGCCTTTGCAAGGTAGTATTGCAAAGGGACAATTTTATCAAGCAGCAGTAGATCAATCACATGATCAATCCCACTAAAATGTGAACTACAATTTATTTACTTGCTGCCACCTGCTTTAAATATCTAACATTTGATATCTAAACAAAAAAAGGTATATACATACATATGATACAACCTTGCAAAGGTTAAAAAATAAAGCTCAACAAGAAAATTGGTCAAAAGCTATTGGACCAATTGGATCTAGCCCCAATTCCACTAAAAAGTCGATTCAAAAAAAGAACTCGGAACAAATATTCATAAAAGACAGAAATTAGAAAATCAATAATACAGCGGATTGATCTGAGCTAACAGAATAATTGCAGTCTAAAAGGAATAAATTTCTTACAGATCAAAAGGCCAATAGCGATTGCCTCGTCTCTACCTCTCTCCTCCCACCCTCTCTCGCTTCCAGAGAAAATCGGTAATAGCGTCAAGAATCAGAGAATCGTGCTATTGCTATTCCTCGTTTTCTACGATTATATACTCATTCCATTTTAATTAGTCATTAACCTTGGATAGAAGCTTCTGGAATTCCTAATAACAAATAGAAATAAGCCACGTCGTAAATGTAAAACTGTATTTGAAGAATGTGATGTCAGGAAAGATACCCGTGAAGAAAAACTATAAAGAAATTAGGAAGACGGAGATGCAAACAGTGAACCTGGTACATATGACCAATGTAGTTCCACTTATATTACGATAAGGTAGTTCCACATGGGACCACATAGACTCCATTATCTATCGTTTCGGTTTTCGTTTTACGAAATGCACCCGGTGTAGAAAGACAATTTGAGGAAGTATATGGGAGACTGGGAGGGGACGGGACGGCTGGTCCGGAGCCCGCCTTGATTTCTTTTTTAGTGGAAAGTCACGTTCACGTCCTTGTCAAACTGTATAATTAGGAAATATGAGCATAATTACAGTATGGTTTCCACTCTCAAACTTTTGGAACTCTTTTTCTATGTACTGCCTAACACACTGACAAATGAATTATTATGGTTCGATTTGGCGAGGTCAAAAATTTGTGATTCAGAAATAATTTGGGTATAATTCGGGAATGATTCGGAATTATCCGGATCAGAGATCTCAGTCCTACAAGGAAGCAAAAAAAAAAAAAAGTTCTGAAAAAATTTGCGAATTATTTGGAAATAATTCGGTCAAAATTTGGTTAACCGAATAATTCGGTGTTCGGTTTGTTATCACTAAAAAAACGAATTATTCGTGAATAATTTACAAATCTTGTGACTGTGCTACCTAAAAGCTTCAATTTTATTTTCCATCAGATTCTTTTTTCGTAGACCATGCTTCCCATGAATTTAGAGACGGAGGAGTAAGGGCAGAGCCGACTTACAAGTTATGAGATCAATTTTCATACTGCGAATAAATGATGTATAACATTCAAGGTTCTAAATAGCGTTTATAGCGTCGTAGCGGGAAGGCTAAAAAAAAAGCTATAGCGAATAGCGTCGCTATAGCGGAAGCTATTCCAAATAGCGTTTTTTTTTTTACATTTCGTATATTCAATATTTGTACTAAATATCAACATTATCTAAGGTCTCATAGAACAATAAATAACACCAAAGTAATTAAGAAATTATAATATTCATATTGAATCCGTACAAAGTCCAAATTGCGGTTCAAAATATCCATAATAATATCATAAACTATCGATTTTTTCTATTAAAAATATCTTAAGTATCATGATTCATGACATAATCTATTTTTTTTTCTATTCAAATTTTAATTCCGGTTTGGACTTTTTTTCTATTCAAATTTCTATTTCTATTTCCAATTCCAAATTGATTTATTTGTAGCAAGTAGCAACAAATTCAATTTCGGTTTGAGATTTTTTTTATCTTTATTTAAAACCCATATAAATTGCTTAAAAATAAAATCCATATTGTATAGCGCAAATAGCGCTGTAGCGGACCGCTATAGCGTTGTAGCGGCCGCTATAACGGCCGTAGCGCAAATAGCGCATTTGATGTCGTAGCGTAGCGTTTGGGGTCCAAAAACGCTATAGCGCGCTATTTAGAACACTGATAACATTATAATAAATTTTACAATATTCATAACATTATACTCTAACTTGTATAGAAAATTATATATAAATACAAAAAATTTGAAAAATAAATAATGGCCAATTGATCTTATTTTTTGAACTTTCATCCGCCCTTGCGGAGGAGGGAAAGAAAGGAGATGAAGGTAACAAGAAATATTTACGTGGAAGAGATGGAGGTCCAAAAATTACAGATTTAGACTTGGCATAGTATATCTCACATTATTCAAGGCTTCTGAGATGAAGACTTCGACACTTTCCAAAACAAGGAAGAACGAAGTGAATGCTTTTGTTCTATCACTAAGTCAAATATTAGCATGGCTGATAAGTGCGGGATTGCATAGAATGAAGTATAATGGATGTGGCTAAGATAAAATTTGGGAGATTTTATGCATGCAGAAAACTGCGGGAAAAAATGCTGAAAGTAAATGTTTGGATATATGGAAATTTGGCAAGATTTTACTTAAATTCTATAACATAATCATTTTCTTTTTAATTGGCGCCGACTATATATAGGTGCCGGCCATTGTGAACTTGGGATATAATTAATTTCTGAACTCTTTTATTTTTGTGTAAAATGATAATATTAATAATATGAATCCTAAATAGCAAACCAAAAACCGATTAATATTGTTTTATCCTAATAGAGATGCACTCACATTAAATTCTAGAATACATGGTTTATATTTTGACATGATCTACATGCCAATATGACAAATGTTGCACGATGATAATATTGGCGTATTGATTTTCCATTTCTTGATCCAGATAAAAAAATGCTAAAGTTTTACGTTTTTTTTTGTGTGATGTGAAATATATACAGCTAACTTTTGAATTTTTATCATTTGAAGTCTACGTTTTACCTAATGTAGCAAGAGAAACACGAGTTTGAGAATAACTCGTGAATACGAGTTCGTGGTAGAGCCAACTCTCAACTACATGTCTACATTTATGTTGACATCTCATACTATACAGTTGGCGACCTTTAGCTGAGATAAATACCAGCACTTAGCTAACCAAGCCTGATATATCTTTGATCAACAATAGCTCATGTTGAGAGGGATATATTGATAATGGTTATTTTGATAATTTTGATAATGATTATTTATATGTAAAAATAGCATACAATCAATTTGTTTTTGTAATTTAAGTATTATTTGATGAAACATCAATGACTGTTGATTTTGAACTGTAAGGAGAAACATATATCAAATCTTATCATCTTTTATAAACATAATATGTAGATAATATAGATCATGTTTGTGATATTAGATTTCCAATTTAAACTTTATTTTTTAAGATTGTTTGAGATTGTTAAGATTGTCAAACTAAGAAATTGTCAAATAGGCTCTCTTAATTATATATTAACTTTCAGTTTACATTTTGGTTTTTGTGGCTGAAACCAAATAAAACAAGTTGATTAACAAACTAACATTGACGCAACTAAAACAAAAATTGTATACAGAAACAAGACTAACTTTAGTTTTTTAGAAACTTCATCAGGTTATGACAAATGACAATTAGACTGTTTTTTTTTTCTAAAGAAAGCTCACAGCTCTAACAACCAAACCGAATCAATGAACACCCCTAGAATGACAATTAGACTGTTTTTTTTTTTTTCTAAAGAAAGCTCATAGCTCTAACGTCCAATATATTTATCTTTTCTAAACCCACTCAAGTCAAACTTTTGCTTTATACTGAACTGTCTCCGATGTCTGTCATTGGGTGAATCAAGTCTACTCGGATTCTCTTAAAATTTTCTTGAGACAGGAAGCCTTTTGACATTGGGTGAATTTAAATTGACAACTTACATTCTTCCCTGAAAACACTGGAAACCACATATTAATAACTATTAACCACAAAAAGAAGGGCCAATTTGAATCAACAACTTACACTCTCCCCTGACAGACTTGAAACCCCACATTAAAAAAAAGTAATAGTAAAGCACATGTAAGCGAAGAAAATGCACACAAATAGAAAAACAAAAAGGAGGCACTGCACATGAGAAGAACTCCCTAAGAAGACATTTATAAATGAACTTGTAGCTGTAGTGTATATTTCTGTACCACGATATTGGTATTCATGTAATCTGGACAGGTGCGAAGTCGTTGCGTCAGAGTATAGTGATTAAAATTTGAGCCTATTTCAGCTACAAAATCCTCGTCCCTGGATAAAAAAGTTGAAAAATAAAGTGAACAATAAATTCTAATTCCAAAAAGTTGATTGATTTACAGTTTCCAAAGATCTTAGAGAGAAGCTAATTTTAAATACTCAAGGATCACAATGATTGCACTAGTTTTGGTACCTATGATAATGTGTGATCCTTCGTGATCATTTCTGTAATTTAACCCATAAAGTATAAATAAATGGTCAACAAATGAAAAGTCATAATTGAATAGTAATGCTGGTTTTATGAAGTATGACCATCACTTTGCATTACATTGTTATTGGCTCCAAATTTAATTAAACAAAAGATTGCAATATCAGATCTTGGTATCCTACTATTCAGCTCCAACACCTTACGAATCATGCAACAACAGTGAAATATAAATTGAGGCTTCATTCTAAAGACAGAATTGAGACTTAGTTGCTCAACTGTGGAAACAGGAAACAGCTGGCTGTCATATTACCAGCATGTATCAAAGAACTTTTGGCATATCAGTCAAATTACAATCCAATGTTTAACTAATTAATGTCACCAAACAATTCTTCTAAAAAGATGAGAGAATGAGAATAATACTTACCCGGCGGCTGGAACTATGCACTTCTTCTACAGATTGGGCTATTTCAATTTGTTGCAGAACTGTGGCTTGTAAAACCTACATATACAAATAATATGTTCAATTAAAGATAAAATGTCTCTGAACGAATATTGGGCATTGCTTCTGGTACTAAGTACGTTTTTACCCATCCACCAACACATCTAAATTAACCAGGTCAGGCAAAGGTTGCTTGTCAGTTGTGCTAACTCGGGTTATGAAAGATAAAGAGTAAAATCAAAATCTTGGAGGAACCTAAGCTGCTCAAGAACCTTTGCCAGTGCAGCAGCAACTGAATTCGTAAATACCAACTTCTACATACTACCAGTCCATTCCATATACTCCTACGGCTACAACCACGGCCACCTATGATCGACCAAACAATACCTACTAAGCAAACAAGTCAAATTAAGCTAAAAAATGGTATACCTTCTTGGTTTTCTCGAGGTCAACCTCCATACTCTTGATTCTCTCCCAAGAATCCAACAACAACCTGTCCTTGTCAGCGGGAATCTGTGGCGCTTTATTCGCCAGCTGGTCTAATCTCATCTCCAGTCGCTGGAGTTTCTCTACCACGGACGCAAGGCGATCATCCTCGCGTAGGATTTCCGTCGTCGGATGCGCCTCGAGATTCGCGCTCAACGAGGGATCTGACGATTGGGGGTCCGGTGTGGTGTGGCTTGAACTGGCCTCCGTAGACATGGTACGGGAGGCGAGTCTGTGTACCGGGAAGCGGAGGAGGGAAAGGAGCTTAATCACAAGGAGAAGAATCAGCTGTGCATAATGATGCAAATGCCCCTGGGTCGCCGAGCTATTTTTCGGTCGCCTAATGTCTGCGCTTGCTAGAAGGGAAAAGTAATTAAATGAATGTGGGAACAATTTTTAGTATATATGCCTCTGAAAAAATTTGAAACGACAAGAATACCCTTGTGTAATGAAGATATTAATGTGTGTTTTGGGGAGATTGCAGTACATGAATTACTGTAAAATTATCTACAAGCTATCTATTTAGTTTTCCATTATGCTTGCGTAATGAAGAATTCCAGAGACTTTTTCAAAATGGTTCTAGAAAACACGACAGCAAGTTATATTAATAAGATATTTTTTGTTTCGAGGTCTACAAGTACATTAATTAGCGTCTCACCTCTTAGAAGATTTAACAGGTCAACGACTCAATGGTGAATATGATATATTTGAGTTAGGTCCCGCTTTTTTTTAATCAATATTTGAGTAAATCTTAGGAGTGGGACTCGTGATTCACGACGTTCATAATTAATTACTCAAAAGCACTTGTTATTAATTTGTTATATTAGTAGTAGATCAGAGGAATTCTTTAATAATAAAAAAAAACTCATAAACTCAAAAACAATCTAACAATTAAACTATTTATTTTCTAAAGCGCTACTGATCTAATAAAATAAAAACTCTATATAAAATTCAATTTCTAGATTAAGGACAACACCCACGGGGCCACTAGTGAGGAAACGTAAATCCGAATAGATATTTTTGTAAAAAATTTAAAGTTTTTTTTTTTGAATAAAGTTGAAAGTCAAGCTACTCAATTATTTAATATTTTTATTATTATAATAAAAAAAATTTCTCATATGAATTTTGAACTCATAACTTCTATGTACTTTTGTTACTGGATCAAAATTTTGTATTTTTAAAAGCAGATGGCAGAATGTCATTTCCCGGAACGTAGGTCTACTTCCCAACTAAGATAAATATCAATTTGCTTTGATTAATATAAATGGGCGATAGTAGACTGTAGGATTCTAAATCTTTATGCGCTGGTTGCTTTAAACCACATTATGATATCACTCGTCAACATTAAAGCTAATTCTGAATTTGTACTGTTTGTTAAAATAATATTTGGGTGTACTTGCATCACTTTTCAGATATGACCCGACACCAACTATATCCTATAGAACAAAGTGAAAATTTGTGATTGATAAACTTAAAAGACTGATTGAAATGATTTGTGTTGAAATTAAAAGTTTTAACTATCTCTGCTATGGTTACTGGTAAAAAAGTAAGAAGTGAAAATGAAAAATATGAAAATATGAAAACTACCTGACAAAAAGGAAGGTGAATTTGCAACAGGAGAGCCGGCCCGATTTCTCAAATCCAACTGGGTAAAATTGTAGCTTTTAGTAGAAACGGATCCACCAATGCCATAATCAACATTCTTGTCAACCACCACAAAATGATCGTCGCAACTATAATATGCTGTTGAATCCCTTGCTCTTATCTTCATTTTAAATTAAAACAAGACATTAATAAATCCTATAACATGGTTCTGCTGCTGCTAACTTTTTTTAAAATAAAACGACCCAAAAATAAGAAATTGTACGAATTGCTGCTGAATTGGTCCTCCGGGCATAGTGGAATACTCTTGACTATTTGCCTTAAAAATGAAATACTACATACAAAATCATGGAAGACCAGCATTTTGGCAAGAAATCAAAGCAAGTGTTCCAAAAGAAAAATATTTAATAGGATGTGATTTGTTTCCTTATATTGGGAAGGTATGTGAGTTCCTTAAAAATTTAGCTGTCACCAACCAGGCCAGATGCGGATAAAATGTCAAAGATACAAATCTGTGGTTTTTTTCATTAAAACATAAGAAAAAAAAACCTGAAATAAAGCAACAAATAAGAAACAAGAAAAAGTCAACACAGAATACCTCCTCACGGACAGGAGCCAAACGGGACTGCTCAAGAGGCTTTATTACAATAGGAGAACTTAACTCATCTACATCTGATCCTGACTCTACTGCTGATGTATCACTACTTCCCTGCAACAAGTATAAGAAAAAAAATACATTGAGTTCAATTAAACCTCTCAACCTGGCAATTAAACACCAAATATACCAAAAGAAGAAAGGGAGACAAAAGTTGAGGCCAACTGGTATTGGTTTTGTAACTTGTAGTGTATATGTATTTCTACTGATTGAGTCTATTACATAATCGGTGTATCCTTTCAAAATTTTAAAATGAAAATGAAATTTAAATGGTAATTACGAGAGGGTGTGTTTACCAAAAGGTTAAATGAAAGAAGGAAGGTGCTTTAGAAAACTTGCCTTGCAGAGATGGAGCCTACTAATGGAATTCCTTCTCTGTTCTATCTCCGACAACCGTCTGGTGTGTCTTATTAGCCTTGCACCATCATTTTGCACAAGCTAAATTTACAATGGAAAATGAAACAAGGATAATGTTAGCTTTTGCATTACTTGGAACAGAATAATTAAAGAACTGCCAAGGGAGAAAACTAAGACAATCAATTTCTATGCGCAATTCCACCACAGAAGAACTAAACGTCCTATGGCTGGTTTTGATACTGGTGCACCAACAACCGAAATCCATCATTATTTATGAGCCCACATAAAGAGAAAATAAAAGAACCAAAAGATGTTGACAGCTGCAATGTTTTGTAAGCAAACAAGGTACCGGTGCATCTTGATTCCAAACAAGGTTTGAACGAAGTCAAGTTGTGTGACATAATTGGTGTATTTTACCTTGATAACGTCAGGATCATTCCAAGGGCCTTTGTTCGACCTGAGACAGTCGCCCTCACATGTGCAAGTACCACCTAAAAATGCTGGTAATTGGCTGAAAATGTTATGAAAATAATAATTAATAATTCTCTAAATTTGCAAGGCTTTAGAGCTCTCCTAATAATAACAAACAGTCAAACACAGAAAGAGAAACAGAGAGAGAGAAAGAGACCTTGGGTCTATCACTTCTAGAAGCCTTGAATGGAACTTCGTTCCTAGTACCTGTCCACCAAAAATTAAGTCACTTCTTTGTCGTTACCTTAGATGTTCATCATGTGTGTGCTTTTCGATTTGTAGGAGTGTGTGTGTGTGTAAATGTCACAGAGAGAGCAATAGGGAGAGGAATACATGAATCTTAGAAACCGTTTTGGGGTCAAGGAAGCCCTTCACAGTATTCCAAAGGAGCCTAAAGCCGCTACCCGCATTCACCACAAACATTTGATGTAGTGTCTACAGAATCAAACATTAATAAAAAAAATGGACTGAACTGCAAATTTTTCATATGAGTGAATAATTATAATTGTCTCACCTCAGGGTAGTAATCACTATCTATCTTTTGCATCTTTAGCAACATTTCTCTGGCTGTTTTGCTGAAATTCTTGAAACCCTACATTCACAAAAAAAATTAATAAATAAAATGACAAAAAAAATCACACATTTAAATTTTAGCGTTCTACCATAGTTGTACTACTATAATAATTGATGTAGTTTATTTCTTTCAAGGGTAATTTCATCAAGAAAAAAATGACCCAAAATTACGTACCACACCATCTACATCGAGGATGGTAGTTGTCGAGTCAATGTGTCGTTTTGCAGCAACTGAACATGCAGGAAATCGGTCCCTAAATGCCCTCTCAAACTCTTGCACGTGATATTTTATGTACCGCTCAACAGAGGTTATCTGCATTAGCTTGCTTGGTTCAACCTTGCCAAGCCTCTCTATATATACTGGTCTCCCTTCTCTGTCTACTCCATGGTATCCCTGGGGATAATATCGCAACACCTCTTCCAACTCTTCAAACTTAAAATCCTGTGAATATAGATACATTGAATCAACAATTATATATACCGGTACTGACTGGTATAGTGGCAAGTATCTATACCTCGATACTGAATTCATACCAGTTAGTCCTGTGTGAACCTAATTTAGTTTTAATTTTATCCATGTGTATATTACTTTTTTCTTGTATTTTCTAGACAACAATTGTTTTTGAGTGGAAAACCAAAGATAATTCAAGCATCTGTTAGATTGGTAGAAACCCTGTGTTAATCAGATCTACTAACAGCATTTACATGGATCAGGCTCTCTGAACAAGAATTGTTATACAGCCGATTGTTATCTAATGAAGAATATATTAATAAGAGAAGGTCACCTCCAAAATTGTGTCAGCACCAAATTCCTTTCTCCATTGGAGCATATCAGACCACATATGAGTTGCCTTTTCAATGTCGAATTTCCTGGCTTTGAGAAATCTACAATAGAAACAAGCTAACTAAGGACTCCATATTCTAAAACCAAACTTACAGCTCCAATGAAACCATAATACCACTCTGTGCTTTATACTGAACCAAGTCAAAACACCAAAGGTTAAATATGAAACCAAACTTCTAGCTAGATATCAAGTATAACTGCAATTTTTTCCCACACTAACAGAATCATAAAGAGCACAGAATGACAAAAGGAATAAATATTACCTTAGAAGCATATGGTAATCATTATGCCGATCTGGCAGCAAATTCCTACTCAACAACTCCTGTTGAAACATGAAAACCGCCTTCTCCTCTTCTTCATCTCTCACATCCTCTATCGACACATTCGAGGCTCTGTGATCGAGCTTTTTCTTCCCTTTCCTCTTGAGAGAGTGCGTGAACCGACTCGATGCATTTAATGCCTTCTTCTTGAGGGACCCAATTGACAGCCTCCTCCTCTCATCCTCAGAGTTGTCCACATCTGACTTTCTCTCTCTTCTCTCCTCAAACGGAAATAGGATTTCTAGACTCTCACTTCTCCGTGCTGGAATGGAAAATATAAATTTAGAGAAAGAAAGAGTCAAAATAGATTTTATGGTTATTGACTTATTGTATCTTAGCAGTCATAATTATACCAACACTGACAGGTCAGATACTGGGTCGTAACAGTCCATGTATCAGTCAGTGTGCTTTTATAGTTTAGTTATTTAAGTTATTTTATAGTTATTGTATATATTACCGATCATGTACCAAACTGACAAGCCAGGTACAAGGTCGTAACAGTCAACCTTTCAGCAGTGAGCTTTCATGATTAGTTTTTTCAACTGCCTAGACTACAAGTGCCAATTTCGGTACCTTTCAGCCATTTTGGTTATAACCAGAACCATTGGTTTTTATCATATAGCAATGCTCAGTGCTTCACTTGTAATGTAGTAATTTGCTTCTTTTTTTCTTTCTGATTTCCATAATGTTGCCTTTTGAATTTTTGTACTGTAACAAGTTCAAATTAAATGACATCGAAGTCAGGCAAAATGCTAGTCTAGTTATCCCTAGATTCCTCAGTATTGAGAGCCAAACCAGTGCCAGCTGAGCAAAAACATATAAGAAATACAATTTCTACTAGAAATTCAAGGATCCAATGGGGACTCTCCAATACATTTTGACTGCAATTTGGTCTTGCATACTAATTTTCCTGAGACCATATCAAATGATATCAACATTTCATTATTTAATATTATCAAAACCTAAGAAGTAAAAAGGACTTACTCGACATATCAAGCCTTTGATTGTATGGCAATAAGAAAACCTCAGAGATTTCTCTGTTTTAAGGATGATACTGCTTTCCAAATTTGTAGCAATATCTTCAAAAACCTGTACACCAGGAGATAGATAAGGTCAATTAATTAGCACTAACAAAAGTAAATTTCCTGCCTCTTTTGTTAAATTCCCATTCAGTGCCCCATTTTGCACATTCATAATGAGATCAGAAGGGTAATTCTGGAATTCTTTCAAAAATTGGAGCAGGATTGGGAGATTGATGCACATGTTTTATTGTACATAGTTCTAAGGTCTTACAAAGAGTACAGTAAAACCAATTGATACAACTATAAGCAAGTTGGCACCGAATTAGAAGAATTCTAGAGTAGTTGAATCTGGTGATCTTCAGAAGTTGGTAAAAGGTAGCATTATTTATTCAACGGAAAAGATATTATACCCAGGTTCAAAGAGAAATTATCTTGTTATATTGAAACTTAAATTATCAAATATAATGTCATATCTGAACAAGTGTGAATTTACAGAGTTCATTAAACACAAAATTCCATATAGTAGTAGCTCTTAAGAAGTATCAGGCTATATGACTAAACCGAAATGAAAGTGAACCAAGGTGTTAAACTTGAATTTGCTCTTGCCAGAATCAAATCAGAATTTGAAAGAGTCAGATATGATGGACATTCTCATCAGTCTTAGATAATAACAAATTTAAAAAAAAACCAATGATTATTTGCTCATAAAGAGAGATTATTTTTCTTTTGATTAGCAGAACAATCAAATTCTTACATAACACAAATAATAATGCTATAAATCAGCAAACACTGGCCTTTGATCTCCTTTAAGTAATGCAAAAACTCAATACAGAAAATGGGGAAAAGGATCTTTAAACCATCAAAACCTTGAAGTTCAAGAGTTTATCAAAAAGCACGGAAACATCAGAGCTTTTTTTTTTTCAAAATAAAGTGATTATTTTGTTTTACAAAGAAAACATTTTATCTTTTTTGACACCACACATCTAACCAAAATTTAAAAATAGAAAGTCACCCGATAAGATCAAGAGTTCGAGAGTAAAGGCTTCTGTTATTTATCTATCGATCAGTTAACTAATCCAGTAAGACATTCCAGATATAAAATAAGCCGAAAAACCACTAAAACCTCATGAAAACTCAAAATAAATACATAAGCGAAAACAAAATAAACTCGGTGGGATCTCTACAAAGAGATTTACCTTAGTTTGACTAAGCTTGAGGATTGGAATCCAATCAAAATGAGTACAGCCCAATTGGTCAGAGGAGAAGAGAGAGAGAGAGGAGGGAGGGAGGGAGGGAGGGAGAGAGTTTCGTCGCCTTGTGCTTTGCTGTAAAAACAAACAAGGAGATGACAAACAGAAGCTTCTGATCGGATCCCAGCTCTACTTATATTTTACGTTTTGAATATCTTTTTTTTTATTTCCATTTCAGTTTTTTTTTTTAATTCTTTCCGTTTTAACCCAAACTCTCTCTTTTTTTCTTTTTTCTTTTTCATTTTGTTTATTGGAACGTCACCTTCGCGCAATATTTTATGTTCGATTGAATTCAGAATAAGTTACTGTTGAGAACAAAATATTCGGAATAACTTATTTAGTGTTTGATTGAGTTAAAATAACTAAATTTATTTATTTTATTAGAATAAATTATTCTCACAAAAAAATTAAAACAAACTATCTGCAAACGTTAATTTTGTTATTCTGACTTGTTCTAAAATTGCAACCACACAGACGTACCTTAAGTTGCTATCAGTCAAGGAAATATGTTGCTAGTCAAGAACGTGGGTCCCGCAATGATACTTTTCTATAAGAAAATTGATCTGGCTTTTAGATTTTCTTTTGTCCAAATTTTAGCCGGGACCGTCTTTGGTGACAAAGTGAAATGGTAAAAAAAGTCAAATAGAGAGTTCGATTCTATTCCATACAGTTAATTAAACTCGATAAATTTGAAATAGAGGAAAAAAAATGAAATTAAGCTTATTTAAATTATGATAAAAATCACACTTTTATTATTTTACCTGTTCGTAGAAATATATTAGAGTGAAATAAAATTAATTCAGATGCAAAAAAAAAAAAATTCAAATAAAATATGCAGATTGTATTGAATAGTTTGAATCGATTTCTTTGAATTTTAAAAAAAAATTGAAACCAAAGTATGGGTCACTTTACAACATATCTTAGTATCACTGCAGATTATCTTTACTTCAATATTCTTTTAAAGCCACAATCTTCACATTTTAGAAAAAAAAAATTGGTTATTGTTGTCACTATTGAGTAGTGTATGTACATTTTCATTCAACCCATATAAGATATTTAAATAATATATCTTTTCGAATCCCGCCTACTTAGAACTCCTATTATCATAATGTGTAATTTTTTGACAGTCATCTTATTTAATTAAAGTTTTAAATAGTGATTATTATTGTACCTGAAAAGTCATGAAAAAAAAAACTATCCTACACGCCAACATTTAATTTTTAATATTAAGTAAAGTGAAAGAAAACTATAAAAAATAATTAAAATAGAATATACTCAAACAAAATTGATTTTTTTTTTACCTCAATTGATTTTCTCCATTGAAAAATTAGAAACTTGCCCACCATAAAAAACATAATTTAAAAGATGAACCGACAACTGATTCCATATCAAAAGACGTAAAATTAGAAGAGAAAAATCGACAATTGATTGGCTATTAAATTGAAACTAAAATTTTCAATTAATTACCGGTAAGAACAATATGAGTAGTTGGAATTTGAAATATTCATGAGATCGAATAATTAGAGATTATAAGAGAAAATTAAGAAATACTTAATTCTAAAAATTACTAAAAAATTGACAGAGCGATAACTCCAAAAGCAAACTGGGCAGCCACTGTCAAGCAACTTGAAAAAAGAAGAAGATAACTCTAAAAAATAGAAAGTAAGAAAACCTTTAAAAAAGCAGGAAAAAGACCATTGACCTCTGACCTCCGCTGGTCCATTTTAATTTAGATTAATCATTGATTAATTTTTAAAGCAAAATATAAATATTTAACACGAGCTAAGTCAAAGAAATCAGAAAAAAAAATATATATCAACAAAAAATATTATGAAGTATGTTAGTTTGATATTACAATTACAAATTATATGTCACAGCGAATTCAGATTTAGTGATCGTATCCCGGGATAAATCCACTTATATCGAATGGGAGTCAATTGATATCTATTATAATTATTTTTCAAAATTTAAGTATGAATAATGTTAAATTGATTTTCATTCACAGTATGAATATTTTATATGATTGATTCTCATTCATATTTAACTCTCATTGTTTGAAAGTCTGACTTCACCTCCAATTATAGTTGTATTGTATAGGTAACATAGTATTTGAAGTATAAAATGTTATTATTCAACGATAATTAGTTAATTAAAACACTCCACGACAACTAAAATTTATTTTTCGCAAATTTTGAACATTTCATTTGAAATTAGACGGTCACAAAAAAAAAACGAGGAGCGTTTACGTCGCACATGATTTGAAACAGTGTAAATCCACCAAAAGTATTTGCGATGTCGCAGAAATTAGACACCTCACCTCATCAATTCTGCTTTTACAGAATTATTCAGGTTTCACTTGGCGCATTTTTTTTTTCGCATTTGTGAAAACAGGGGACAAAGGCGCAGGAACTTTGGAGGGAAAAGAAGACGCAAAGAAGTAGCGCGAATTCTGAGGAAGTTGTGTGTGTTGTGCTCAGGTAAGTTCGAGTACTTCGCGGCTTTTCAGACAACCTGTCGGAATCTTTGACCCGGAAATCGACAGACGAAGAATTCTATTTTATCTTTTCCCGAGATAAAAGATTAGTCAGATCTCCTGCGTCGGTAATTATGTAGTCATCTGTGTGACATGCCGTATAAATGCATGCGTCTATCATTAATCCAGCGTCAGCGATGAAACTGTATATCATACGTGTCATTCCCTTCGCTATAGAAGATACTATCATTAATAGTTATTTACTTGTTTAATTTCCATCGCGATAAATAGTCTCGTCATAGAAAATTATTATACCCTTAATTGATTAGGCAAAGAAGCACTAAACCGCAATCATGCTAAAGCAAAGCACAAAGAGAATGAGCCGGATAATACTACGAGGCCTCATTATGAGACCCTTATAAATGCCACGTGTCAATTGCTCTATGGATGAGGTCATGCCTCAAATCATACGGCTCATCATAAATTGTAGGAAATAAATCTGCTGTTATTCCCATGAAATAACAGGAATCTGTTATTCCAATTGCAATCGTTGATTTTTGTTAAATTCTTGTATGAAAGAATTTTTTATTGAAATTCTTATATAAAAAAATTTAAACGGATGAAATTGGAATAACAGAAATATTTTATTGGAATAAAAGCAGATTGTTTTTCTATATTGAAATCCCGTACTTGTATAAATTCGTGTATGAAAGAATTTTTTATTGAAATTCATATATAGAAAAATATAAATGATTGGAATCCGAATAACAGAAACATTCCATTGGAATAAAAGCAGATTGTACTTTCATAAATTCGTGTTGTATTTTTTTTTTCCTAATCTTGACAGTGCAACGTACCGACATGCTGTCATAAGTGGGGAATCAATCAGGACTAACCTTCCGGTCTATACGCCGAATCCACCTGATAATTGTACTTGTTCCAGCTGGTCGGCTTACGGCTATGAAGAGGAAAAACCTACTGTAATTTCGTTAAAATAAAAAGGGTATATTAACTGGCTAACTGCCTGGAAAGTACGACGAGGCTAATTTACCGAAAAAAAGTACCACGACACCAATAAAATATTACGCACGTGAACCGGTTCATCCGTTTTGTGTCCAGCTGGAGACGAGGCTTTTTATATGTGGTCCGCGTTAAATTTCGTAAAGAGCGTCTGAGTAGGATAATATCGGGGTTGATTACATTTAATATTTCCTGTGTGGGACGCAGTGTACGAGAGGGCGTGCTCTTTATTCTCCACTTTGAACAAAAGAGAAGATTAAAGAAAATTATTGTTTTTCTGTGGCGCTTCCCTGTGGCGGTCCGTGTATTTTCAGGTTTCATTTTTTAAAATTTTATCAAGTTCTGAATGTTCACGGTAGATAAGTAAAGAGAGGTTATGAGTTTACTTTAATTTTCATTAATCCTAAGCTCCAGAGGAGAACCAATTAAATACAAAAAATGTAACATATAAGAGAGAAAATTTGAATTTAAACAAAAGTTGTTATGTCATGAAACGGATGGTTAAATTATATTATGTAGTTTCCTTATAGCCTTGTACCGTGCATGATATATTTTGTTATGAGTGAGGCTAACTACGGCTCAATATGGTACTTTTTAAAATCTTAACGGTCGATCTGAACCGTTCAATGTGATATCCATATGAATATGTACTTGCAAACTAAATTTTATATTTTTTTTGAATTTTTTTTATTATTTTTTTGGATAGGTAGAATTTTGATGGTCCATAATTTGTATAAAACACTGAAAATTCTACCTATCTAAAAAAATAGTAAAAAAATTCGAAAAAATATAAAATTTAGTTTGCAAGTACATATTCATATGGATATCACATTGAACGGTTCGGATCGACCGTTAGAATTTTAAAAAGTACCATATTGAGTCATAGTACACTAGCCGAAGTACCATAGCCTCACTCTTTTGTTATATACTTGTTTAGACAAGAAATAACAATACTGATTTCAAAGTGAAGAAAAGGAAGCAAGGAACCAAGGTTGCTCCAACATCACACTCGCCAGCTGTCCGTTTATCAATTTGGCGAATGTTAAGGTTTACTATTGCTTTAAGCACGCATCTCTGATTCTCCTCCTTTTGCATTAAACAAGGGTTGATCATTACAAACATTTTAAAAAGTATATTGGTACGAAAAATAGAGTATTCTAATAAATTTACAAGACGCATCTATTAATGCAGTATTGATTCAGATTTAATTGTCTACATATCTTTTTTCTATTTAAAAAAAAAAAAACTAGTGTAAGATTATAAGACTTAATGATGTAATATTACGTATAATACTAGTCACCTTCTTTATATGGGCCAATAAAAATATGACAACATTTTATGTCAATATAGAGAAAACAACAATAATTATAACTAACAGTATAAATTATTTTGATTTAATTTTTTATGTCAGTTGTGTAAACAAAGGATGGTCCCCGTTTCTCTCGGATACTTTCAACTTGTACAAAGTTTATGCTAAAGTTACACAAAGTAAAAAAAAAATAGATCATGTATATGGTTCTTTGATGATGGAGATGGTGCTTTTAGTGCACCATATCCTCCTCACAAGGTAATGGAAGAATAAGTAGGATTTATTAACTGGAAGACGGAATTAGAGATGACAATTTTAAAAAAGAAAAAATATCTTAGAAAACATATGTACATCCCCTTCTTTACATAAGGGCGCCTATTTTAATTAGTATTTTATCGTGTCATTTTCTTAATATTTTTTTTTTTAATGAGTAGTCGTGATGTCTTTATCGTGTTTGACACATACATGCTAATAAAAGGACAGAAAATTAGTTTCTAAGCTAAAATTTCTGAAGAGAGACATATACCAAATATTATAGTGTCTTTTCTTTTCTATATTATTCTCGAACTTAAATAGAAATACACCTCGTTAATGTTGCCCCCACAAAGAGCTACGAGACTACAGACCACTCGTTGTCTCATTCTAATATGTTAAACTTCGAAGAGAACAATCGCATGATATAGACATTTGATCCTCCAGAAATAAAAATATAAATAAATTGTACAAAAAACTAAATTGAGCGAATTATATATGATATTCAACTGGCAGATCGATCTCTTATTGGAGATAGGAGTAGGTCCGATGGGCATCGGACCTACATTTAGGTTCAATTAGTTTTAGGACCGTACGATTCGCATCAAGATCTATGTGTACGGAAATTGATACAGACTTGCATGGATTTTGATACAGAGCACACGAATTTTGATGCAGATCGAATGGTCATCACACCAATTGAACCAAGGTAGGTCCGATGGGCCACAACAACAAAGTAGGCACTTTTCGCGAGGGAACTTCGTCGCTAAAAGTACCGTCGCAAAAGAAAAAGCACGTTTATGACGGTACTCCGTCGCAAAAAGTCACTTTTTATCCTCGCGAAAAGTGTCTGTCTTTTGTAGTGGGCATCGGACCTACTCTGATTCCCTCTTATTGACTTATTGTTGATGAGGTGGACCGTGGTCTCTAAAGTTGAAAAAAAAACTGCCCTTCGATTTTGTTATACATTGTGCATGATCAAATTAAGATCTAATTAGTATTTATGTTAATTAAGGAGAGCGGATTTAGGTGGTGATAGGGTTGTTTCCAAGGCCCTTAAAATATAATTTTGGGTCAATGAAAGTCCGGGATTCAGATTTCCTTCTAGGAGCCAGCCCGGAGCCAAGATGAAAATGCCCAAAGTCTGAGATCCTTGACTAAGAATCCGGGGATAAAAAAAAGCTTAACAAAAGGCCCCAAAAAGACAGGCCTGGCCCGAAATGGGCTTCCACCGCCTTAATACGGGATAACCACCGAACGTGGTCAAAATAACTGTTCCATCTCTCATAACCGCACGAGATAGCGGTTATGAGGCGGCCTATATAACGCAAAAAAGCTCATTGAACGGGGGTCGTATTTTTATAGATATATCGCATAAGTCAGAGTCAGAATCTCTCTAACACCACCCGAGTTCTCAACTTGCTCACATCTCGGCCTTCCATCCCGCAGCAGGACTAGCTCAATCCAAACACTTCACCACATACGGCCTACTCTCCCCGAGATATGACGTATCAGGTGGTATTGAAAGTGTATTATATAGAAATTAATAAATTTTGTCTTTTGTACTTTGTAAGTTTTGCAAGTGTTAATACCTTTTAAGTCCTTGTCGTAAAATAAAATTGTACTAAAACAACTTATTTAGTTTACAATTTTTTTTTAATCTGTCTGTGTATATTGCAAATTTTGGATAAGATTAAGCCTATAAAACCAATGAATAAAAATTAAAGATAAGACGTTGAAATGTATTTTGTGTAGTTCATCATTAGATGTCATTATGTAATTATCTTTAAATGGATATCTAACATAGGCAGAATCTGAATTTTTTTTTTTTAAGAAGCTCAATAAATAAACAACTCAAGAAATATATCATATGAATTTAACTATGAAGATCAACTGCGAAATTTATCCAAAACTTTGTGCTGGTCAATGTAGATATTATTTTGAAAATATATTATTCAACACAAAAATCTGTAGATAAAAACATCAATTGATCATCTCCATTCCTTCCACATAAATCTGTCGATGTAGTACAGGTTCAAATTCTAAGCTTGGTAGCCTCTACCTAGCCTCTCAACAAAACGTATTTCAATTATAGAAAATGGAATCATGCCTCATCATCGTTTAATTAGACCATAACCATAAATGTAGGGGTGTCAGTGGGTATGATACGAATAGAATCGAAGTATTTTTATACTAATACCCACTAAAAATTAACCTTATCCATATTCTACTCTTATATATTAAGAATTGACTTTACTCTACCCTACCATTATCCGTTAAAATTATCGAGTAACGAAGCGGTAGCGGATGAATAACGAATAATACTAATATAATAATTAATATATTATATTTTATAAATAGAACATCAAAACGCATTCATTCCACACATATACAATCACATTACTAATAAAAAAATATGGAAAAAAATTGTACAATCAATTCTGATTAAATTGTTTTTTCATAAAGCAAGAGAATTTAAAAACAAAAATATTTCTTCGGACAATTTCAATTATTTAACTAAATAATAAAACGTGCAAATAAAAGTAATAGAATTAACATTTTGTATAGCAAAAATATATACTAAATAACAAAAATATAATACTAATTATTACTCAAATATTAACATCACGTAAATAAAAATATTACCATCACTAATATTGCTCAAACACTATCATATAATTACTATAGAGTAACAGACGAAATAGTCTTAATTTACTCATACCCTTACCCATTTAGCTAATGAAAAAAATTTATTACCCATACCTGATAAACTAACACAAAAAAATCTTACCCCTACCCATCTTATCAAATACGGTACATGTAGGGTAAACACTTAAAAATGTATCATTGACACCCCTACAAAAATGTTACTTTAAGAGAAGCCTTAACCTTATGCAATCAGCAACCACAAATGTTATAGAGAAGGAAGCGTTCACCTAGACGACGCAACAAACTCAAGAATAATCTTCTTCTAACATACTTTGATATCTGTGTTTTTTTTAGAAAATGTTGGAATTTAAGTCACCTAACTATTTAATATTCACAAAAAATTCTTCTATCCGGATTTCGAACTGACAACCTCCCACACTATACCTATGTTTTTTGAGAAATTTCATGTACATTTCTCAAAACTCATAATTACATATTTTTTTTCATCTAAAATTTATGATATTATATTTGTCACATTTTTCAAATATTAGTATATTACACAGATCTAACAGTATTTAAGGCAAAGCTCAGCTTGGGAGACGACTCTGTGGAAACTTGAAAATTATTCCCTCTCTTTCCCGGAGTCTGGTTTCGTCATTTTTTGATTGGATTTTGTTAGTGTTTGAAAAGTACGTTTTCTCATATTACCTAACCGAACAACGATTTATGCATATTCGAAATTTTATATTGAGAAATTATATAAAAGTATGCTGCTTTTATTGGACCAGGATCTAAACTTCCCAGTTTGGCAGTTGCAATTTTCATGATCAACCGAACCGCTCGATCTTTAATGATTGTACGCTCTAATAAATTATAGGGAAATGTTCTGGTTCCTTGAGTCATTATATCCGAGCGCATCCCCCATTTTTTACCCATTTTTTTTATTTTTATCTGATCATTCTCATCATTTTTCCGCAATCCGTGATGAATTTTATGAATATAAAAATATGAACGTTTTCTACTCGGTTTTCTCTTTCAAATGAGATCCATGAAGAAATACTTTTGAGTTATTTTGAAGTCATTTTTTTTTAAAGTAAAGTCCATGAGCACTTTACAACCATTTAAATCTTTCATGTTACAATTTAAACTACTATGTTTAAGGATTTAAACCTCTGATACCAATCATGTAGTTGTGTCAAACATTTAAATAGTTTCCACGTCAGGTTTAAAAAGTTGTAGACTAAGATTTAAAAACTTGAGAATTTAAATTACTCATGAGCTTTACTTTCAAAAATAAAATAAAAACAACTTGAAAAAAACTCAAAAGTATTTTTTCATAGATCTCATTTAAAAGAGAAAATTGAGTAAAAAACATTTGTATTTTATATTCGCAAAATTCATCATGAATCGTCGGAAAAATAGACGAGAATGATCATAGGAAAAAGAAGAGTGAGTAAAAGAAATCTTTTAATTTTTGGTTTGAAAACAAAAGTAATTAGGAGTTTAGACTACTCCAATTTAGGATTTAAATTTTTACATATAGAGTTTAAATGTTTGCGAGTAGCATTGTAAAAAGTTATAAACAGAACTTTAAATGCTTGAATGTGAGTGTTGAAAGTAAAAATTAAATATTAAATATTTAGAGGACGCATTAGAAATTTATTTAAGGGACAATTATCAGACTCCTAAGCTAGTGGCATTTTTTTTTCCGTAAAATGAGTTAGTTGCAGTGGTGTAGTTACGCAATTGTGGCCTTTTTCATTTGATTTTGCGTGAGATAAAGATTCTCGTTTGAAAAGTTTGTCCCCACATACATTAATACTAAGTTTTTTGCCCTTTAATAATTACAGTCAGAATAACTAAATTATTGCAGATTACATCTAATTGAGTTGAGTAAAATTATAATTTCCATATAAAAAATACAAACTCGGAATTAATTAAATAATTCTGACCGAATATTAAAATAAAGAGCCTCTGGTTTTTTGTTGACTAAAAATAAAACCACTTTGTCATAAAGTTAAGCAAACCTCTATAACAAATTAGCAATTATAAGCAGTTCCTCATGCAAGTCCAAGATCACGGCGGCTGTTTGAAATTCCTTCATCTCTTGGGTCATGTTTCATTGCTACTTATAACTTTTGGATTATGTTTAATTGCTATTAAATAATTAAGGGAGATTTAAATCCCTCTTACTCCAAACTAAAGTGAGTTATTTTTGTTTAAATAAAACTTTTATTATTTTAAGTTATTTTTGTTTAATTAAAACTTTTATTATTTAAGTTATTTTCGTTATATTATTGACTAATGAGAAGAATGAAATCAAAAAATGAACGTCCGTCTTCGATAATGGACCCTACAAACAGAGTAAACGTGAAGTATGTTAATTCTTCGCAAGAGGTAGTTTAATGTACTTAGGGGTTCAAATGGATCGGTTTATTCGGTTTTAAACTGAACTGGCAAATTTCGGTTTAATTGGATCGGTTGTTCGGTTTAAATGGTTCGGTTCGGTTTAATTTTTGAAAAAGTTCGGTTAGGTTTTGGGATCTCCAAATCGGTTTGAACCGAACCAACCGGTTTAATAAAAAATGAATCGGTTTATTTTGTGTGGTGTATAATGGATCGGTTTATCAAAAACTGGCTTGTGTGGTTATCAAAAATATTATAAATCGGTTTGAACCAAACCAACCGGTATTGAAATGTTTATTTGTAACTTGAAATGTTTGTATCCAGTTCAACCGAACAAACCGAAGTTTAAATCGGTTTAATCGGTTCGGTTTTAGATTGGTTTGGAATTTTAATTTGGTCGGTTTTGTTGGGTTTCCAAAATTCGGTTCAAACTGCGGTTCAGCAAAAAAATTTCAGTTTGATCGGAATCGACCAGTTGAACACCCCTAAATGTACTCTGTTGTAACACCATCGTACTCTTCGAGTTTTACTCTCACCATCTTACTCTTCTTGTTTTATTCCTCGTTTGACATCTTAAGTGAAGAGCAAGTCTCTTACTCCACTACTAACCCCACAATCAGATATGACCTTGAGGCGTGGAACAAAAAAAATTAACAGAAAGGTGGATTATTTGAAATGATGAAGAAGAAAATAAAAGGAAATAAAGTGGACAAAAGATCCAAAATCAGTAGGTCAAGTTTACTTACTATGATTAAGCCTCAACGGGACTAAATGATTTTCAATTGACTTTCATCTTTGCAAATTTGCCAGATTCTCAGAAGAATCTAAATTGTTGACAAAAATCGGGCCTCCATAACACCTGGTACCTGAAATGAAGATCAAAAGTACATAATTTCCTTAGAACTGCATATTTTTAATCTAGCAGTTTGAAATTGAAACCAAAAAACACAAACTGGCTTATGTAGTCCAGCATGCCTGTCCACAAACCAACAATACCCGGTTTATAAATGATAATAAGTAAATAGAGAGAATTGGAAGCATAGTCTCAAAATGTCGAACATTGTATGGTATGGCCTTTTTAGGACAATAATTGTTCTGGATAATTGTTCGCATAAAAGTTCAGAAACATGGATTTTGCTGGAGCAACCTAGCTTCTATCACATCTTTCGGAGACAGCGCCTGGCCGAGATACTAAGGCCGACTTGAGAAATCAAACAGAGCCTAAGCCTCCTGATATAAACTCACCAGAGATCAAATTAGCAGACAGAACTGGTAGTATGAATGCAAAATAAAGATTGCTTTAACAATTAAGAACAAAGGGAATTTTTAAATGATGTTTACTCTCAAAATTTGCATATGTTATATGATTTTTTGCCTACTTCACAAACAATGTTGCTGAACTTGCATTTGAAGTTATTCCCTAGGGATAAGCCTGCACTATTATGAGATCTATCAATTTGCACAACTGCTTGCTTCAAATTGTATCTGATATCGCCTGATCCCCACACCAGTGAAATATGAGGCCTTGGATCCTAACATGACCAGGAAAACAATTAAGTTTGCAAATTGTTATAATAACAACAAGAAGATCAGCATTTGAGTGAAGGATTTCTGTTGCACACACTACTACTGTTTCACCACTCTTATTTGTAGTTCTAATTTTTAAACCTGAGATTTGGTTGATAAAACTGAGGGTTTATCAATCAAAATTGACATTACATGTCACTTTTAATATCTCAAGGGGGATGGGGGGGGGGGGGGGGGGGGGGGGGGGGGGGGGGGGGGGGGGGGGGGGGGGGGGTGGGGATCAATGAGATACAGTCCAGCTTACATTAACCAAGACTTAGCAATGTTAGTTGGACTACATTACAACCAAAACTAGCAGGGGAAAAAAGTCGTGCACTATTTACAACCCATACCTCTTCTAGGCCTGTACCAGTGATCTCTAATGAAAGAAATGATAGTGTGGACTCATCATTGAGAAAAGCTTACCAGTTGTCGAATTCTATCCAATACCTATTCTCCAATAAAACCATGTAGAAGGAACTTATTATTGCCAAGTAACATTACAATAGACATATATATATATATATTTTTTTATTTTTCCGGGTTTGGATCCATTGATAATGATTTAACCTTTTAATCTTGACAATCCGCAAAAATAACTTCTGATTTTGAGATCTAAGATAAAAAAAAAAAAACATCCCAATCATATTGAAAGCGACAGTATTCTTACTGTCTCCGAGAATGGAGTTTGGTACGAAGCATGGACACAATTGAGTCAATCTGATCTACTTGGATCCCAACAGTTCTTCCCAGACTAATATGAAACTCTTTAGAAAGAAGCATCCTGTCGAGTTTACAATCATCCTTGCACAGTTCATTAAGTGCGAGGTCAAATCAACAAAGAACATATAGGCTTGGTGCTATAGAAGAATTTTTTTTTCATAATTTGTACCAGTAGTTTCCTTTGTAGCTGGTATATAAACTGAGCAAATGAAATTGAAGAAGAAAAAAATTAGCGTGTACTACTGACCTGATGTGATTTCAAATTTCACATGTCATGCAAATTACAATGTCAATCCAACCCTTGGCAACCAAAAATTGTCCTTATGCCTTTAATATCTCAAATAAGGCTCTAGTGAAATGAAAATTCCATTAGAGTAACAATTCCTATGCAGATATAAAACGCATAATTTCCTTCAACATGTGGGAAGAATCTAGCACGTCTCCCTGGAGTCAGCGACGAGTAATCTATAAGGACATGAAGCTTAAAAGAACTACGCAATGACAATTTAGCAGTTTACAATAAAGAATGTGATAGGACCATGTTCCCAAAGTCCTTAAAATATATCTTTGGACCAATGAATAAGTCAGAATTCGGATCTCCTTCAAAAAACCAGCCCGGAGTCAAAAAGAAAAGGCCCAAAACCTGAGATCACGAATGAAGATTCGGAATCGAAAAGGCTCAATAAAAGGCCTTGAAAAGACAAGCCCGGCCCGAAACTGATCTTCACTGTCTTAATGCGGGGTAACCACCAACGTGGTTGTAATAACCGTTCCATCTCTCATAACCGCACAAGATGGTGGTTATGAGGTGGCCTATACGAGGCAAAAGGCCCATTGAACGGGAGTCGAAATTTTACACTCAGAGAGATATCGCATAGGTCAGAGTCAGAATCTCTCTAACACCACCCGAGTTCTTAACTCGCTCACATCTCGGCCTGTAATCCCGCGGCAGGACAAGCCCGATCCAGACGCTTCACCTCATACGGTCTACTCTTCCCGAGATAGGAAGAATGAAAAACACAAACTTGCCTATGTAATTTGGGGGCTGGAGGAGATCCATAGGGGGTAGGGGGCAAGGGATCCGACGCCTCGGTCTTCTCCGCTCGAATGGAATGTTCGCTGTCGGAGTGGATCGGAGATGGCGAAGGAGAACTGTCGGATTCGTCCGAGTCGGAGCCATACGTCGCTCTTAGAGACTCCATATCTTCAAACCAGCAGAGATGCCCCGGTTTACGCGCGAAGAGAGAGAGCGAGCGAGAGCGCACCGAATAATCTCAGTCTGAGGAGATTGTTGCAAAACCGCGAGTCTTTTAAAAAATCGGAGCTTTCACAGAGATCGGAAGATCCACCGTCGAAACAGGCTGTCAAAAGATGGGCTTCCCTGCGGCCTAAGAAAAAGAAATGGAAGATCTTTGTATTTCGGACCATTAACAATTTTAGCCCATTTAAAGATATATCCAAACGAAGTAAAGAAGAAATAGGCTGAAAATCATAGTTGGTATTTGTTGTAGAATTCGCCGTTTAAATCAACTTACTCCATAAGTGATGCATTGTGCATCACATATAGAATATAAAATTTGTAAAATTTTGAATTCATTTAATATCAAGTCAGACGGTAAAAAATTGACGAAAAATGAAGGGCTTAAAATATCCTCCCCAATAGAACTTAAAAATTTAGCTTCAGAGAGGACGACCATATTGCAAAAGTTTTCTTTCAACAGTCAAGACGGACATCTCGAGCCTTCCGGAGTCGTAACGAAAATTAGTTTTTAGTTTTTAAGAGGACCACATTGCAAACTTCCACTTAAGATGACCTCTCCGCCTCAACGGCTCAACCCTTCCGGGGTTCTAGCGAACATCAACTAACTGTTCGACGAAATGAGAGCCACTTCAAATCCAAGTCTCAGCTGTAGCTTCTGCGGATTCGCATCGCCACAATCCGTTCCCGGCGCCATCCCAAAGCCTAGGTTCCGATTGGGCGCCTCTACGCAACCCGCGCGTTCTGTCTCCGTCTCCACCCCCACCACCTCTGCCACCGCTGAGGAGTCCGCCACCCCCACCGTGACCAGCCGCCGGAGACTGATTCTACTTCGCCATGGTGAGAGTGCTTTTGCTGGTCGCTTCACTAAAGGTGCTCTCTTGTTTCTAACGTCTTTAATTGCGTCTTTTTCCTTCACTTTTACCCATTTAGAAGTTAAAGAGAGCATCATGCTCATCATTTTCCCCGTATTTATAGACAGGATAATGGATGGACGAGTAATTCAAGTGTTTATTTTATTAAACATTAGAAGCGAAAAAATGAGAAAAGAGGGTGTTAGTCATATTACAGTAGGGAGTGTGTATTGTTCATGCTTTATACAGCCAAAGATACTTTTTGAACTAGTAGGCAAAATGCTGTAAATTGATATGTTAGCGGCTTAACATAGCAAATTCTGCCTACGTGATTTTAGTAGTCTTGCATGATGGTTTAGTCATACTAGAAGTGTCTCCTTTTAACAAAAAAATGTACTTGTCATAATTTTCTCGTGGTGTTTAGGTAGGGGTATTTCATTTGAGGTTTTTGATTGCTTTAAAAAGTCAATGGTATCAGGGAGAGCTCAGTATTCCCATAAATAATGGGTAGAGTAGAGTTTGCCAGTGCATCTTCTATCCAACAGAAATTAGCGTGCATTGATTTAAATTTAGATAATAAATTAAGCATATAAATTTCTAATGTAATAATTTTGTTTCATTTCTTCTCTTCTCCAATTTTATTTATTGAATTTGAATATGGTCCATACATTTTTCACTCTTCTCCTTTTGAAGCAGACAATTAAGGTGTATTTCGGTTATAGTCCTGGCCATATGGATAAACAATCAAGTTTGTCCAAAAGAGAATATTTCTGTGAAAAATTACCGAGGCTATATATCTAGATGAAAGAAGAAAAATAGTAACTGTCCAATAAAATCGGTAACTTCAAGACCTATAAGAAGTTAAGGGTTATACTGGGAGCTAAAGAAAAAAAAAAAAAAAAACCAGGATTGAACAATGTTTGCAATAACGAAAATTTGGATAAGCTGCAGGCCAAACAAAAGACAACTAAAGGAAAATTCAAAGATGCAACTGGAACAACTACAAGCCAAGTAGACAAAAATTAACTTAACTAAGAAGATATATACAAGGAAATTTATATAAGTAATCCAAAGTATGTATGATGCTTCTCCATGCTGTTTTCATGTTGAAATATTTTTTTAACTTGTATACCAACTATATGTTGTGCTGAAATCCTTGATGTGAGGTAATGAATTTATTTTGCCCTTTTCCAAAATCAAATCCACCGATGCTCTACCTAATTTAAAGAATCCATTTACATGGGTTCACTGATTTTCCTAGATGAACTTTGGTCGAGTCTTTTATATGTTCAATAGATGAAATGCTTGATACGTCCAATGATGTACTAATTCTCTTCCCCCACCCTCCCTCTCTCATGAAATTTGATGTATAGATCATGACCGACCGTTGAGCCTAGTAGGGCGAAATGATGCAATTAGCATATCACACAAGCTTGAGCAGATGGGTTGGATTCCAGAGTTGATTCTTTCCAGGTCACATAGCTTTATCATTTTCTTATTTTTCATTAATTGTTCTAGTTTCTAAACCTGAAGTCCAATAAACGGTGAAGTTTAAATAATTGGTAACATATCTTCATGTTGGTGTACTATAATTGCCAAACTTTCAGTTGAACACACAGTCTCATATCAACTAAGCCATATAAAATGAGAATTCACTTGTGTAAGCAAGAGGAGTCTAAGTACCATATAAAATTGAAAGGTAATTCTGCCATACTCCAGAATTTGTCGGATTTTGAGCAAGCACCCAAACGTTCAGAAGTTGTCAATTAACACCCTTAAGTTCTGTTTTTCAACCTTTTGCATTCCTTAAGAGCAGTAAACAGTGACTAAAACTTGGGGTGAAATGATTAATGTAATATTTTTTTAATCACAGATACTTGTGTGTGTTCTCAGCCTCTACATTTTTTCACAGTTCAATCAGAGTTACATTATGCTTCTTGCTATTGAACAAGATTGAATTTTTCATCATAACAATTCTCAGTTTTGAATATCAAGTAAAATATCAAACAGCTTGTTAGTTTGTTGTCAGGTGACTTGTGTTATCAGATATCCTAAATCTTCTGAAACAAATCGATGCTATTTAGAAAACCACTAGTTAGTTCCTGACAGTTTACTTTCGGGTTTTTCTTATTTTCTTAAATGTTTCCAAAAGAAATAAGAAATGAAAAGTTGTAAAGAAAAATAAAGGAAAAATGAGTTCGACATTTTCTTATACAAAAATAATTTTTGGGTTTGTTATTTAATCCAACCAAACCAGTTAGTGTTGGATTATTGGATCTACATGTTTGGATTACCCAAAATTAAAGGTGAACCTAAATGACTATAGGACTAGTTAGGTCCAAAATTGTTCATACCAGCTGGCATTTGGTATCTAATGAGAAAACAAAATGTCTTCTGAAGCAACCTTGTATATTATTACAACAACTCCAGAAGAGACTGATTACTAATCAGTAGCTGTCATTCTTTCAATAATTACAGTAATGCCACTAGAACAAAGGAGACTCTTGAGATATTGCGGGAAAAGATAAAGGGGCTGAATCAAGCAAAGGTGCACTTCATTCCAAGTTTTTATTCTATTGCAGCCATGGATGGCCAAACAGCTGCGCACTTGCAGAAAGCCATTTGCGAGTTCTCTACGGATGAGATCTCGACCATAATGTACTCTCTCTCTCTCTATCTCTCTGCCCTGTTATGTTGTCCGGCTAGAATGCTCTTAGTGTCACCCATAAAATTGTAGTTTCCTAATGATTGAAAAGGAAAGAGTGCACCGTGTAACCTGATAGAAACCAGATTCTATCGACAGTACTTGGTATAATAAGGAACTAACATGCCACCAAATTGTAGTTTAAGCTTGATTAGTGCGTTGACAATTCTTAGTGACACTCATAAAATGTTAAAGTATATAAAAGAATCAGAAGTTGCTGTCTGTAACATGTTCCATTGGAATGCATTTAGCACTTTCTAGTGTATATTCCTTTGAGTTTACTGATAGTAGATGACCCCAGGCTATCGAAATTGCCCTTTTACAATGCAAAGTATTGAATTATCCCAAATCTATTCACAGATCATTAACATAAAGTTTTTTATATTATGGTGCTTCTTTCAACACAATTATTGTTCTTATCTCCACTATTGTTATTACTACTGCCACAGTCCACCATTGCTGCAGTTAAGATTCTTTTTGTTATTTTCTCCATCTGTAAAATTTGCAATGTGTCATGCTATATTTCCTTCAAAAGATACCCTGAGTGCCTTTCTTAACAGATAAGGCGTGAAAAAGGGGAAAAAGGGTAGTTTCACTTCCCTTTTTGTGTGTGTGTTTTTTTTTGTTGGGGGGGTATGGGTATTGGGGGGGGGGGGGATGGTATTTCTCTCATTTGTATAGCCGTACAACTTGATATAATCTTTTGAGACCTTCAAAGCACATGCAAGAATGCTTTCTTTGTTATCAGGTGCATGGGGCATAACAAAGGATGGGAAGAAGCAGCCTCTATGTTTTCTGGAGACCCTGTTGAACTAAAAACATGCAATGCTGCATTGCTGGAAGCTTCTGGTCGATCGTGGATCGAGGTACCTTTTCTGAACCCCATTCCATGGGACTCTAATTCTTATTTCCTGCTGGCTTCTTGGTTGAGTATCTTTGTGCTTTGTTGGCTGTAGCCTAAAGTGAGGAGGCCATGAGAAAGAAATATTTTTGTTTTTTGGACTTTAAAAGAAAATCTTAAAAAAGAAAAGTTTTACATATGGTTCCTTTATTGATATTCTTTATTTTACTATTTCTACTTATGTATCTATCTATTTATTTAAAATTTTGTTCTTGCAATTTCCAGGCCTTCTCTGTTGCAGGACTTGGAGGATGGAAACTACATGGGATTTTGAAGCCTTGATAAGCCTTGGATCAGGTTCAATTTTGTGTAGCCTAGCTTTTTGTATTTATTTTGGTTTGTATTATTCTTCTTTTCTAATTCTCTCCATCTCTCTCTCTTCTCTCTCACTTTTTTTTTGGGGAGGGTTTTATGTACTTGACTTTGGGGTAATGAAAGTAAATAAGTGTAATTCTGAGGCTGTTGCTTGTGTATTATATTTGTCATACTAGAGGATCTCAGATTGATTTGGTGCTCATGATTTAATTCTTAAATCCAAATTTACCTACCACTATGTATTGACTGCAGTATGTACACCATATTTTGTTGGTACTAGTATCCGACTTCATCACATCGTCTCTTTTCTCTCTTGTTAATTTTTTGAAGTTCTGATGAAAAAAAAAACACAATATTAGAGCTGTTCTGGTGGGGACCAGATGTTTTTTGAGCTCTGGTACATCATATTGCACAGCTACTCGATTTTTCCTTCTCTTGACATTTAGATACTTTTCTATCTTAAAGGGTGTGTTTGGAACTTTTAAATTTCTGGGATAATCTGAAAGAAGAGATTTCCAAAAATTATCAAACACAAATGAAATAGAGTGGAAGATGAATGATTTTCTTCCAACTCTTAGGTTAAGGACCCTGATAACAGTTCCGCACTTCAATCCCCGCACTATTTCGACACCATAACTACCATAATTGTTTGTGGAGACTGCAAAAGCTTCAGAATTGAATTTTTTTTTCTCTAAGTATTAATACCTATGCACGTAAGTATTTATACTTATGTACGAACGTATTTATACCTATGAGGTGAATAATTTTTATGTAAATAATGGTCCTCCAACTAAATATCCTAAATGTCCCCGCACTGTTCCCGCACCATAACTACCATAACTGATTGGGGGATAGCAATAACTCCAGCGCTGAATATTTTTAAAAATATTAATACCTATGCACGAAAGTATTTATATCTATGCATGAAAATATTTATAATTATGCACGAAAGTATTTATATTTATGCATGGAAGTATTTATACCTATGAGGTGAATAATTTTTACGTAAATAATTGTCTCCCAAACCAAATCTCTCAAACGTCCCTGCACCATAAATATATGTGATAGATTACTCAAAATAAATGGGGGGACCATACACGTTTCTAAAAATATTAATGTTGTCATAACTATCTGGGAGGACCGCAAAGCTTGATTTTTTTTTCTTAATATTTTTTTACGAGCAGAACTAGGGTGTTCATAAGCTCACCAAGTCCCTTTGTGAGCTTAATTAAAAAACCTATTGAATTGGCTTCAAACGATGCATCCAAACCGTTGAAACCGATCTACTTCCCGAGTGATGTGTTTACATGTCAAATTTATAAATTTTCGAACTAATTTAGTATAAAGTCAAACGGTCAAAAAAAGATTGTTATAAGTTAATTTTAATGTGTTCATTTTTTCATCATTTTTTGACCGCTTGACTTTATATTAATTAATTTGAAAATTTATAAATTTGACATGTAAACTCATCACTCGTGAAGTACATCGGTTTCAACGGTTTGGATGCGTCGCTTATAACTAATCTGATGGATTTTTGAGTTAAGCTCACAAAGAGGCTTGGTGAGCTTAAGAACACCCTAGTTCTACTCTTTTTTTACATATGGCGCTGGATGACGCCTGAAAGTATTAATATCAAATATGCAAGTATTTATACTTATACACTGAAGTATTTATATGTATATACATTGTACAAAGTTTAATCTTCATGCGTTCAATCATATCAAGTTACACATCAAGTATTAATATCTTATTTGTCAAGTATTAATATCTTATTTGCAAGTATTTATAACTATGCACTGAATTATTTATTTCTTTGAGGGTAACTGTTTTTGTTAGAGGAAGGTTGACATGGGGACGATTGGAAAATGTTGATGCGGAAACCATTGGGGACAAGTGCGGATCTGAAAAAGGGGATCATATAATTAGTGGGGACGCAGGGACCATAGTACAACTTTTCTCTATTGTTACTGCAGGGACAGAAGGAGACTGAGAAGTGGAGATTCATGTAATTATTCATCTTTTAATCGTTAGTTTTTTAAATAGATTGAGTCATTCTTAATGATCTTCCTCCTTATTCCTGAAGAAAGTGGGAATTCCAAACACGGCTTGAACTGAGAACCTATTCACGGGCAACTAGAAATGTTCAGATTGAATCTGTTAGCTTCAATAGCGGGCTAAAGTACATATTGGCATGGCCCAAATAACTAACTAGAATTTTTTTTTTCTTTCCTCAAGATGGTATCAGTAGAATTAACCCGAACCATTTCTAAAACTTTATGTTTGTAGTTACTGGCTTACTGTAATCTGTGTGCAAACAACACATATATTTCCTATCTTGGCTTTGAAATTTTGCAATTTATGTATTGAAAGCTGTCCATGGCTGCCTAAAAAATCCCCAAGCATCTTTCATGGCCTAGTAAAGAAATGCAAGCAAGGATAAGAAACCGTAATTATAAATAAAAAAAGATATAATAAACGAGGAAGACCGATGTTTCCTTCCAGCTTAGAATTTCCTGTATAATTCATAATTTATGCCTTGCCCCCTCAAATATTTGGAAAGGGCTTCCTTTTTGACTATTTTGGTTGTCTTTTTTAGATAAAATTTTGCTTTTAATTCTAATAGCATCCTAGTAAAATAAAAGGGATAGTACGATTAGGTGGGGGTTTTGGTGTGGTGGGGTTGGGGTTGGGGGTTGCTTCTCTCTGGCAACATCTTCAGTTCAACAACGGTTCCCATCCTTTCCAATAACGTTGAACCTTTCGTTTAGGTCAATTTTGTTACACTATAAATTACACAAAGTATTGATTAGCGTAGAGGACTTTATGTGGAGTTTGGTTCTCTTGTTATCTTCGTAGTGTTGCAAAATGTGGATATTCTTGAGGCCACATAATCCATAAGTTCAACGACACGCCGAAAAGAACTGAACCAAATTGATTAAACTTATCAACCGATTAAGAACTGAATCGAACAAATCGAAGTAAATTTTAATTTGTTCGGTTCAAACCGAAGTAAACCTATTGGTACTATTATTAACAAAATATATATTTTCATACACAAGTTGTTCAATTCCATACAAAATATGTAGATGTTTTAATAAATCTAAACCAAAATGAAAGAAAGAAAATAATGATCGAACCAAACAAAATATATATCATATTTAAACCATTATAATTTGGTCAATTTGGTTTAGTTAGTTATGAAAAGTTTAAACCGAACTAATTCATTTAAATCGAAAAACTGATTTATTTTAACCGAAATTTTTCGATTTCAGTTGAACACTGAACAAACCGAACTTTTTGAACACCTCTATTCACAAAAGAATTATAAGAGACATTATAAGCATAATTACTTGAAATCTAGGAGCATGACTCCTACATTTCTACTTAAAAAAAAAAAATAAGCACAATTACGTTCCCATGCAGATCATCGTACCATTTTCGCCACATGGAAACTAGATTCATCCTTTAACGGATGACAGGAACGTCTGTGTGGTTTTTGTAATATATATATTTTATTGAGGTTTCTTTTTTTGAGTAGTCCCTATCAAGTATTTCAAAAAAAAAAAAAAAAAATTTCCTTTCCTTGAACTTGATTTTCAAAAGAATCATGTTGGGAGGTGGGGACCAATTTGAAAATTGCGTGCACTTTGCCATGTATTTCTCTTTGGTTGCCTCCTCATCACCTAATTAATGAGAAATCTTATTCCTGATACGTCGAAATATAATATATTTAGACGGTGCAATTACTTGTCTAATATGTAACTGATGACATGACACTCAACAGCAAGATTGTTAGAAGGAAAGAAAGTCATACATGAATAGATGTGGAATATAACTACCTTAAAGGTTGTCCTTGTGTTAAAATCTTATAATTATTTTTAAAAGAGGGATTACTTGAAAACATAGTTAAAATTGAAATCCAGCGTTATATTACATGATTTATATGATGCATATATTATTTCTATAAAAATGACATGGTTTATTGTGTGTTTAATCGTATATCAAGTGACTTAAAAAGTATCAATGGTTTAAAATTAATAGTCTTTGATGCATCATCAAACGATACTCAAATTGTCTGAAATTTTACCTAAGGTTATTTATATGTCCAATATCATATCTATATAAAATTGTCTTTTGATTTTCAATCTTAGTTGAATTGATTTAAAAATCTGATAGGGCCATGTATAAAGGCCTCATAAAGTCCTTTCTAGAAGCCCACTTGAGCAAAAGTCCAAAAAAGATACATCCAGCCTTTCTTCCAAAAACCCAAAATCCGACCTATTAACTTAATTCACAAAAAGCTTAAACCGGAAACCGACTGAGAACAAGCCCGGCTTGCTGACCGGGACTTAAAAATAGTTCGAAACCAGGAAACCGACATAGGGGCCCTATAAATACACAGAGAAGCCCCTAATATCAAGGACCCCCGAAAAAAAAAGAGAAAAACTTGGTACGAAAAGAATAGAGTAAACGTACCCGTAAAATCTAGACCAATCCCAAGGAAGAAAAGAGAGAATTAGCGAACCAACACGCAAGAACAAAGGCGTTTCCGCTTAGTACTTGCTAATGACCACTACGTTCTAATTAAGCTTGACTAGGACGTATCAAAATCTATTGTCAAGATTGTCAAGATTAATCATGGTCAAGTAATCTCTTTCCTTTTTAGAAAGGTACTTATGAACTCTGAAAATTAAATACTCTTTTATCCGATTTTTATCCATGCTGAAAAAAACAGAGGTGTCATACTTTATCCTATTTGTCTCATATGTTAGGAGAACATACAAACTGTTTCAAAGAAGAGAATGGATCACATGCTAATTATTTATTTAAACAACTTAACAAATATTCAAATAAAATTAATAATTTTTTATGTAGAATTTCATCACAAATTTTATTTCATGAAAATAACTGTTTATTATTAGTGACTTTCAAGAAATTGTAATTTTAGGATATTATTCTTATCCAATTTTCAAGGAATTAATATGATAAATTATTTAGACATATTCTCAAACTATTTAGGGTCCAATAACAGTTAATTTTAAAATTCGCATATGCAACCGCACGTATGAACAAAACCACATGATTAAAGCTAGGATGTGATATGCTCACCAAGAGAATTTGGTGAGCACAACTCCAAAATTCTATCGGATTGATTCAAACGACGAATCCAAACCGTTGAAATTCATCTACTTCATGAGTGATGCATATAGATGCAAACTTTTTAAAGTTTCGAATTCATTTCGTACAAGGTCAAGCGGTCAAAAAATGATGAAAAATAAAAAATAAAAAAAATTATAAAAAACTTATAAAAGATTCATTTTTTTTACCGCTTGACCTTGTACGAAATGAATTCGAAACTATAAAAAAGTTTCATGTACATGCATCACTCATTAAGTAGATGGATTTTGTAGACTTTATTTCATCAATTCAGAGTTTATTTAGACTTAATGGATTGACATGCATGTAGACTTGATGTTTCTCTACATTTAAATATGATAAAAAATAGTAAAGTTATAAAAACTTACATTCAACTAACTCATAACTTAGTCTTAATAAAGTCCACACAAACCGCCTAAAATAAACAAGTTCATGCATCAAATGAGAATTTAAATCACCTATTACTACTATGCCTAAAATTTCATCCGAGAAACCGACCAGTTGCAGAAGATGGCCTACCAGATGGCTTTGCTTGGCTTCCAGATGCCCTTGTACGCCTACCATTTGACCTCCTTAGTTGGCTTCCAAATGGCTCTCCTTGCACCCCAACCGCCTCTCCTCCTATGACAACTGCCTCTCTCATTGCTTCTGCAAACATAGTAGATGCAACTAAATCGCTTGTAGCTGTGCTTCAGTGTCATCTTTGTGACCCAGTTGCCTCTACGATAACTGGCTTATTTTCTGTCATATTTGCTGTGTTTCTGATCTCTGCATTGCATTTGTTACTTAGTAAGTTGGTCTAAATTGAAAAAAAATATAATTTTTGATGAATGTTACATACCTCTTCGATTCTTGTCAGTAGTGGAACGGCGAGCCTGATGCCCTCTTTGCCTACCTTGCATTTCATCCATGGTCATTACATGATGGGTGTGTTTTCTCCCAACCCGAATCCAGACCTTACTAGGAAGAATTCTATGTTCATTACAAGCAGGCCATTCTTCTATATTGCTAAAAGTAACAAACACCCCACTCCAAGTACTTTCAAGATGGTTCATAGTATATCAGTCTACAACAAATTGGTCATTGCTCAAGTTTCGTTGACGACAAACCGCTAAGACATGAGCGCGTGGAAATAGATGTTAATTGGATACCTTTGCATGTACATTCCATTTTGTTGCCTGGCCCGTGTGTCCCAATGTACTGGAACTCCCTATAAATGATGTTCATACTTCCATTGTCATGATACCAAATCGATATCCTCCATCACAGGTTTGGAAAATTTTCTCATAATTGGACGGCTCCATCACATCATTAGGACGTACTTTGCTCACCTTCTTTAAAAAAACATTACACCTTGGATTTAGCTGTACAAAAACAAAGATGTGTTACTTCATTTTCCTCATAATCTTATAAAATAATTAAACAAAATATTATAAATTAGACATACCACAGCAAACTCTTCGAACATCTCTTTCAACATTCTTGGCTTCTTCTTCCTGGCTCCTTGTCTGAACCTCTATCCGAACCACTTATCATTTCCACAATTCTAGACCAAGTTATCAGCAACATGTTGCATACAAAATCTATGCACAAAAAGGTCTGGAGACCATCCGTATTCTGCTATCAGTGCACATTTGATCCCCTTATGCTGGTCCGATATAACACAGAACGGATTTATCAGCTCCAAGCACTTCATTCCTCAACCATTGCAAGAAAAAACCTCAATTCTCACTATCCTTCTTCTGCACAATTGCAAATGCAATAGACAGAAATTGGTTCTCAACATCATAGCCGCAAGCTATTAAAAGACTGCCCTCATACTGTCCAGACAAGAAGCGTGCATCTATGCTGATCACTGGTCTCAAGTACTAGAACACTACAATGCATAGACCAAAAGCCCAGGCCACAACCCTGAATTGAACAACACTTTCAATAAGCACTCCGAGTTTATCTCGTATCGGACAAGTCAGAAATTGGTACTTAGAGCCGGGATTCTTGTCGCAGATTTCCATAAGTAGTGGTTTCAGCAAGCTGTATTAACCATTTTAACTCTCAAATTGTCAGGCTATTACAATCTCACGACTCCTACACAGTCGGTTGTATTTCAGGGTTACACTGTCATACCTAACCCTCACACAGTTTGCCACCCCTTGGATGCTCATACAGGGGTCATCCTTAATGTTGGTCTCAATGACATCGACAATGATTGATGTCGTGAGACATTCATGGTCGGTCCTTGTATACTCAGACCTACATGTGTGAGACTTGTCTTGCTTCGTTATAACCCATGCATATTTATAACCCGTTGTTTTTTTATGCACCAAAATAGTACTACTACTTTCAAATATTTATAAATTCTAATTTTCACTTACGTTCAAATCACAAGCGCATGATCCTAATATTTATAAATCCTAATTTCCATTAATCATTTCACCCCAAGTTTTAGTCACTTTTTACTGCTCTCAAGGAATGTAAAAGGTTGAAAAACAGAACTTAAGTGTGTTAATTGACAACTTCTGAACGTTTGGGTGCTTGCTCAAAATCCGACAAATTCTGGAGTACGGCAGAATTACCTTTCAATTTTATATGGTACTTAGACTCCTCTTGCTTACACAAGTGAATTCTCATTTTATATGGCTTAGTTGATATGAGACTGTGTTCAACTGAAAGTTTGGCAATTATAGTACACCAGCATGAAGATATGTTACCAATTATTTACACTTCACCGTTTATTGGACTTCAGGTTTAGAAACTAGAAACCAATTCATGAAAAATAAGAAAATGATAAAGCTATGTGACCTGGAAAGAATCAACTCTGGAATCCAACCCATCTGCT
The DNA here is from genome assembly GCA_025461125.1 of Carex kokanica. Classification (NCBI taxonomy): domain Eukaryota; kingdom Viridiplantae; phylum Streptophyta; class Magnoliopsida; order Poales; family Cyperaceae; genus Carex; species Carex kokanica. The sequence goes on from JAJGRX010000745.1 coordinate 331,519, forward strand.
CAAGCTTGTGTGATATGCTAATTGCATCATTTCGCCCTACTTGACTCAACGGTCGGTCATGATCTATACATCAAATTTCATGAGAGAGGGAGGGTGGGGGAAGAGAATTAGTACATCATTGGACGTATCAAGCATTTCATCTATTGAACATATAAAAAGACTCAACCAAATTAAGTTCATCTAGTTTTGTTAAAGTATTTAGTAAATTTCTTTACATTAAGTAAAAGAAAAATAAACAAGGAAAATCAGTGAACCCATGTAAATGGATTCTTTAAATTAGGTAAAGCATCGGTGGATTTGCTTTTGGAAAAGGGCAAAATAAATTCATTACCTCACATCAAGGATTTCAGCACAACATACAGTTGGTATACAAGTTAAAAAAATATTTCAACATGAAAACAGCATGGAGAAGCATCATACATACTTTGGATTACTTATATAAATTTCCTTGTATATATCTTCTTAGTTAAGTTAATTTTTGTCTACTTGGCTTGTAGTTGTTCCATTTGTATCTTTGAATTTTCTTTTAGTTGTCTTTTGTTTGGCCTGCAGCTTATTCAAATTTTTGTTATTGCAAACATTGTTCAACCCTGAATTTTTTTTGTTTTTCTTTAGCTCCCAACTAAATTTAAATTAATTTAAAAAAATTACTTCGAAATCGTTTCCAAAATCGCTTTAAATCACCTTTTCATTCTCTTTTTCACTTCCTCTCTTTCTCTTGAGTGAATTATGAGAGGGAGGAGAAAAAAAGATGAATATTTATAAGATCTGAAACAATAAAAAAAAAAAAGATGAGATGGAGAAAAAAAAAAACCGGTCATTAAATGACTGTTTTGAACATTTTAAAAAAAACCTAACTAATATTTATTAATTTGTAATTAATTTTGAATAATAATAAAAATGTCGGCGGGTGCCGTGTACCAAATTTTCCACAAATTTTGGTTGAAGAGATGTTAGTACTTTTGGTGCTCTCTTTTGGGACAACTTTTCCCCGGTGACAACTTTTCCCCTGTGACAGGTAATTTAGTCATGCACACGTGCGCATGTATTTAAGCCACCTAATACCAAACCCCATCAATTTGATGTATCTAATAGTAATAACCCGGAAAGTGACCTTCCTTTTTCATGCTTCATACTTCATACTGTCTAACGCTTACTTTAGGGAGAGGAAAAGGTGTTCGATTAATTCAATAACCCCAGTTAGTGTAGCTTTATTATTGGTCAATTGGTTGTTTCTAGATATACACTATTTGAAATAATAGGATGCTAGAGATGTTAGACTTTTTTATGAACGATGGGTACTTCCGGTTATATCCAAAAAATAATAAATATGGAATTGCAGATACAAAATTTTATACGAGTGTTTCACCTTTTAAATTGCTAAAGAACAAGGACACTATTGCTGAGGTTTGAATGTTGTACCTCATTGGTCATCATTTATCTTTCATTTTTTTCAAAGAAAGAAGATATTCTAGGAATACTTGAGAAGAGAACTAAAATCACTTTCACTTTATTGTTTTTAGCAGAGTCTGGATATAATCAATAGATCATGTAAATGTTTAAAGACATCCATATAATAATATTCTTTTTTTAGAGCCATGTATTTGTTTGAGAACCATTTATTTGTATATTCCTCTTTTCTTCTGGTCCTATTCTTTACTTTGATTTTGAGGGTTAAAATTTGCCTGCAAGTTTTCTCAATCTACAAAGAATAAAATGAGCACCCCTCTCTAAGATAAACCTCTATAAGATAAATGTAAACTTCTTGTGAAATAAGAAATAGGTACAGCAAGATGGTTACTGGTACAGTATGGCCTAGACCACCTTGTACTACTATAACAATTATCTATGTAATACCAGTTAACTAGTGAAATCAAAGCATAGTCTAACCTCACGGGGAAAAAAATCTAGGAAAAAAGCTGTAATTGTATTACAAACATCGGTACCAGTTACTGTAAACAAAGATTCCATCATAAACCTAAGCCCTAACCCATTTCTTAATCTCTGTGTTATTTACACCAATACAAAATTCTCAAAGGTCAAAGAAGGGAGGGACCCAAAATACCCACAAAGAAATAGTTGTAACTCCAAAAATTTCCAAATTTCCAAATTCCAAAATTCAAAATGTTCATGTACTTCAACCAGACTTCTCCACCGACTCATCAATCACCGTGCTACCTACCGAAAACCCCTCCAAGAAATCACTGCTACTACCACCTTCAGACCCGCTCTGCATTTCCTTGAACATAGCCATGACTTGTATCATAGTGGGCCGCCTTGATGCACGGTCATCAAGGCACTCACATGCAATTTTCAAAAATCGATACAACTCACCCTCCCCTGATTTACCATCCAAACCCACCCCGAACAAAACCGAGTCGAATATCTCATCGCATCGGTTCTCTTTCACCAGCTGCTTGACCCAACCAACCAGGTTGTTGTCCCCAAACTCTAATGGGTCAATGGGTTTCTTACCTGATAGAAGCTCCAATAAAACCACACCATAGCTATAAACATCTCCTTTAGTAGTGCAACGGAAGCTTTGGTAGTACTCAGGTGGTACATAACCAGGAGTTCCTGCAAGTGTACTCACACTCAAGTGTGTGTCAAATGCATTCACCAGTCGTGCCATACCGAAATCTGACACACGTGCCTCAAGGTTTTCATCAAGTAGCACATTACTCGATTTCATGTCTCTGTGTATTATATGCGGTATGCAACTATGGTGTAGGAAAGCAAGGCCGCGGGCTGACCCGATAGCAACTTTTTTCCTTGCAGACCAATCTAGGATTACACCATTTGACTTAGACTTGTCATGCAGCACCATGTCTAAACTACCATACTTCATGTATTCGTATACCAGCAATCTCTCCTCACCAATTTTACAGTAGCCCAATAAAGGTACCAAGTTGCGGTGCTTTATCTTGCCGATTGTCTCCATTTCAGCTGTGAACTCGCGGTCTCCTTGGCCAGCAAAATGGATCAGTTTCTTCACAGCAACTGAGCTGCCATCTTTCAGCTGTGCCTTGTACACCTCTCCAAACCCACCTGATCCAATAAGGCTTTCAGGCCCGAATCCATTGGTTGCCTCAACCAAATGTGCAAAAGTCAGTTTTCTTAATGGTTTCTCAAAAGTTGCAACATTTATGCTCAGTGGTTCACGAATCCCACTTAGTTTCCAACTTGAGGTGCCACTGGTCGTCAAGCTGTTGATGTATGTACCGGTGGAGCCCCCATCTCTCTCTGCCTTCTTTTGGTTTCTCTTCACCTTGTACAATGCCATTATTAGAGAAAACATTATTAAAATAGAGAAGGCTATGCCAATTAGCACACTTGTGCCAATGAACCTCCTTTTCACCGTCGAATTCGGGTGGGATCCATTAGCACCTGTACTGTTGGCCCCACACGGTTGAAGAGGCACCCCACACAGTCCTGAGTTGTTTGCATACCGTGAAGCCGGGAAGGTCATGAGTTGGCCCGAGGTTGGTATTGGGCCTGACAGGTTATTATTTGACACATCAAAATCTGCAAGAAAATTCAGGGTTCCGAGCACACCTGGTATGGGGCCTGTTAGGTGGTTGTTTGACAGGTCAAGAGCTCCAATTGACTTGAGATAAGAAAAGCTCTCTGGTATTATACCTGTTAGCCCATTGTGGCCCAGGTTAAGAACTTGGAGGTACGTCATGTACCCAAGAGTTGCAGGTATTGTACCAGTTAGCCCGTTATAGGACAAATCCAAGAAAATCATGCTACCATTGGATTTGAAGGTGTAAACTGTCTTGCCCGTATAAATACGGGTCAAGGGGCAAGCATTTATAATAGGGGAATTTGCAAGTCTCTCAGGTCGGATCCCAAAAAACTCAAAAAGTACACCTGCACCCGGACATATATTACCTGCTTCATTTCGCAAAAATGCAAACTGTTTTCCAGAGACGATACCAGGAGTGATCAATCCAGCCTGTGCTGCCAATGAGGGGGGTATTGGACCTGTTAACTCGTTGCCACTCAGGTCTAACCAGATAAGGTTATCACACGACCCTAATTCGGCCGGTATATTACCAGCCAATTCATTCTTGTGCAGTTGTAAGATTGCGAGTTTGTGGAGATTGTTGAATCCTGCAGGTAGACCTCCTGTTAAACGATTTCCCGCGAGTGAGAGCCAAATGAGGTTCGTGCATTTTGCAAGTGACTTTGGGATGGTCCCACTTATTGAGTTGTAGCACAACACTAGAGTTTCAAGGGGCGCCCCGGAATTGGAACAGAGTATGTCTGGTATTTCACCAGAGAAATTGTTAGCCCACATTACCAAATCCACTAGCTTTGGTAACTGATACAGCTCTTCAGGGACTGTACCGGCCAGGTTGTTGAAGCTCAGGTCAATAGATAGAAGACTCGTACAGTTCCCCATCTCAGGTGGTACTGTACCAGTCAAGTAGTTATTTGGCAGGAATAGTCGCTCCAGGGATGGAAATGCAGAGCACAGCCCAGTTGGTATTGTACCGGTAAGCTCATTCGAGGAGAGATCAATAGCCTTCAATGATGTACAACTAGCCAAAGCAGTTAATGGGTTTGTCCCAGTAAGGTTGTTGAACGAAATTTGCAAAACCTCTAATGAAGATATTGTACTGATAACCTTTTCCACAAAATCACCAGATAATTGATTATCACTTAGGTTGATTGTCTCAAGAGAAGAACATGAACCAAAGCTTGAAGGGAGACCTCCAATGAGTTTATTACTGGAGAGGTCAAGGTACTTTATCGACCCACATAGGAGACCCAATTCAGCTGGAATTGAACCCGAGAACCCATTATATGACAGAATCAGGGTTTTCAAGTTGGTTAGATTTCCCCAGAACGTCGGCATTTTGCCGGCTAAGTGGTTGCTGGATAAATCTAGCCACTCCAGCTGGCGACAGCTGGAAAGGGACCCTGACAGCCCGGGCCCACTCAGGATGTTGTATGAGAGGTCTAATTGTGCCAAATTGCTACACCCACCCATGTCATACCTGGAGAAGTCCCCTGAGAAGTTGTTGTGAGACAAGTCCAAGTGGGTCAGTGTGGCGGGAAGGTCTGAAATAAAACCCGGGGGAATATCGCCAGAAAACAAGTTGTTGGAGAGGTCAAGGGTTGTGAAATTAGTGCAGGAACCTGATTCGGGTAGCCTACCCGTTAGGCGGTTGCTCGACAGGTTGAGGTAGCTCAGCCCGTGGCAGCCTGAGAGCGAGTAATTTAACAAATTTGGATCCGATACCTGGTTTAGCGACAAGTCCAAAACCCGCAAGGAGGGGCTGAACGGGAACACTCCCCCGTAAATCGAGTTATCGGAAAAGTTCAACGAGACCAAGTTGGTGCAACTCGACAAGAAGGAGTTTGGTATGGTTTCATTTAATGAATTCCCCGACAAATCGACCGACACAAAGGAGCACGGAGTGGTGGAGACATGGTAGGAGAGGTTGCCGTAGAATGAGTTCCCACGCAAGTCTAGTTGCCGCAGCTCTGAGAGCGGGAAGAGGAGGTTAAGCCAGAGCCGGCCTGAGAGGCCCATGTCGGACAAATTGAGGGACTGGACAAGGCCGGAGGAACGATTGCATGTGACGCCGGTCCATGAACACGGTAGTGTGGTGTCAGAGGAAGAGTTTGGGGCGAGTGGGGCCCAGCTGGTGAGGCGCCTTGATGGGTCCGAGGAGATGGAGAGTTGCTTGAACGAGAGCAAGGTGGTGGCTTCATCGAGTGTTGCAAGTAGAGATGGAACAGAGGAAGAGAGGAGTGTAAGTATGAAGAGGAAGGAGAGATATTTCATGATTTTGGCGGTTGCTAGCAGATGGAGAAAATTCAGTGCTTATGTGAAAATTTTGAATAATGATTGTAATTTTAATTTGGAGAGGATTACATTGAGGTGGTGAGAACAGATAGAAGAGATGTGTTATTGCTACAGAGAGGTAGTAGTGGATAAAAGCATAATCTTTGGATAGAAACAAAGAAAAGTAGGTCAGGAATGTGGAAATTTGGTGAAAATTTTGAGAAAAGATGTAAATTTGAATCAAGGGAGCGACCTTCTGAGGCTCGCGGTTTCATTTCACCAATCTTGGATGTATTCTTATTGAGATAGTTAAAAGCTTGAATTTTGATGGGTTGGTGATTTGTGAGAGGATAAAAAGAGAGAAGGAGAGAGAGAAAGGAGGAGGAGGTTGAAGGAATTAGGGAAGAAAGAGATGGGAGTATTAAACTTAAACCCAGCAGTGGAGATGAGAAGAGGGGAGAAGAAATCGAGAGAGTTTCAATTGTTTTTCCGGTTTTGATCATATTTTGTTTTTTCTCCCAGGTTGAAAAAGGGTCGCAAGTATACTCTTAACATTGTATAGAATGAGTCTAAAAAAAAAAAAAACATTGTATAGAATGTGAGAAACAATCCCTGCAAGATGGAAGCTTCATTTCTGTACAAAATAGAATGATTTGAGGGTTATAACAAAAAAAAATGATTTAAGGGTTGAGTGTCGGAATAATATGCCTGGTGATAATTATTATGCGAATATGCAATTTAGAGAGGATTCAGAACAAAGTGGCAAAAAATTGTATTTTATATTCTGTTGTCTGCTCTTAGTCTCAAATTGTGAGTTCAGTCAAATTCGAAGTATTTGATTCTGCCAATCACCTTTTCAGCAACCCACTTCCCAAAAAATGAATAAAACAAAACAGAAAATTTAGAAGCAAAACTCACACAAAAGCAAATAATAATTCCATATTAATGTTGCTAGTTTTATTTTTAAACTGTTTGAAACTTTTTTTTATGAGTGAGGCTATGGTGCTATGCATAGCACGGATGGCTAGTGTACTACGGCTCAATATGGTACTTTTTAAAATTCTAATGGTCGATCCGACCGTTCAATGTGATAACCATATGAATATGTACTTGCAAACTAAATTTTATATTTTTTTCGAATTTTTTTACTATTTTTTCAGATAGGTAGAAAAATCAGTGTTTTTTGAAAATTCTGGACCATCAAAATTCTACCTATCTGAAAAATAGTAAAAAAATTCGAAAAAATATAAAATTTAGTTTGCAAGTACATATTCATATGGTTATCACATTGAACGGTCGGATCGACCGTTAGAATTTTAAAAAGTACCATATTGAGCCGTAGTACACTAGCCATCCGTGCTATGCATAGCACCATAGCCTCACTCTTTTTTAATTGTCTGTAAGTACAAAACGTACAAATAAGGACAAGTATTTTGAAAATTTATTTATATTTTCTAGAGAAAAATGTTATTCGTCCCTTTTCACAAAATGATGTCTTTTTTCTTTTATTGTAATATCTTAAATTCACTTTATTTCAAGGAGCAAGACTATATACAAAAGGAGCAACAATTTTGAAATCTATATAGTTATTTTGTCCTCTTTAAACAATGAAATTCCCAGAATTTAGAAATATCAAAAAATTAAAAAATAGAGATATTTGATTTTTCATAGTCATAGATTAATTGGAGGAGGGGGTTGGAGAAGAATTATAACATTTGTCGAATCCACCGTGTAACGAGTAAAAGTAAAATCATAGAGCCACAAAAAGTGTTTGGAGGTATCCTGTACGTAAAGAAGGTTTAGAATTATGGCTTCCATGTGCAGTAGTTTTTTTTCTAATATTACCCCTAGAACCCCCAATACTTATTAAAAAAAAAAAATGCTCCTATAGTCTCGAGGAGGGTTCAGAAGTCAAAATATCAAACTTATTCTTTTGTACGTACACTTTTGCAAAAAAGACCTTATGTTGCAGGTATACTTTTGTACGTCTTCAGTATTTACAGAGCCCAAATAAAGCATGTACAGATAAGGAGCCCGATTTAAATTTGCTTATAATTTGTAAAAGATAGTAATTTGTTGGGGGTAAAATGGTGTTAAGACTACGACGATATAAGCCGAAATTTTTTTAGTTACCGAGGCTAAAAAATTAAATTAAATAAATACCACCCTCTTTTTTTTTTTTCAATTCTACCATTCACGGGGATTCAGCTCACGTACTAAAAGGATTGGTGCGCAGACTGAGTTCGCGCACCAAGTTGGTTCTGAGCTGGCACATCAAATTGATTATTTTATTATTATTTTTTGTGCGCAAACTGGTTTAGTGCACCAATTTTTTTTTTTTTTAGTTGGCGCACCAAAATTTTGCGTGGTTGATTCAGAACAGAACTACAATCCGCCAACCCAGTTCGCGCACCAAGAGTTTGGCGCCAACCCAGTCTGCGCACCACGCTATCTTGGTGCGCGAACTCGATCCGCATGGGTGGTAGGATTGAAATTACGCTGGAGAGGGTGGTAATCATTTAATTTTGTTTTTTTACTGTGGTAACTAAATTTTTTTTGGCGATATAAGCTTCAGAGCCGATGCTGTATTTTTTGGTTGTTCATAAAAAATTATTTGAAGCATGCGCGCATAAGTAAAAATAATAAGAGTTGGATTACAGTGAGTTGCGAAGTAGGATTTTTGTTTTACTTTATACTTATATTTCTGTTTTCAAAGTTCAAATTGTCGATTCAAACTGCTCAACATGATCTCCATATTGAAATGTGATTGGAGACCAAATTTTACATTTTTTTTGAATTCTTTTACTATTTTTTTAGATGGATAGAAAATCACTGTTTTTGAATGGATTATGGACCACAAAAAAAAGTGATTAAAAAAATTCTAACTAAATAGTAATAAATTTAAAAAAATGTAAAATTTGGTCTCCTAGCACATTTCAATATGTAAATCATGTTGAGCTGTTCGGACCGACTTTTTGAACTTTCAAAAATAAAAAATATGAGCGTGAAGTAAAACAAGACTCTTACTTTACAATTATTATTTTTTTATTGTTGATTGCTGTCAACGATTTTGTTCAACCAAAAATGAAACAAGTTCATTGGTAAGGGATGTCAAAAGATCAATAACAAAATAAAATTGTTTGATCTTGAATGAACGGCCGTGATCTATTTAACTAATACTCTTGCATAGGTTTTTTTTTTTTGGTGCCTATTTATAAAGAATTGTGATAATATCTCAATTTGAGAAACACAAATTAAGCACAATATGTCAACGCATGTGCTTGGATTTATTGCCTAAGGTCATGTTTGGTTGTGGCCTAAAGGATGGAATAAGGGGTTTATGCCTCTTTATTCCACCAAACGCGACTTAATTGAGCCGGCTTAACATGGCATAAGCCAATCTTTAGGCCGGCCTAAACTAAACCACCTCGCATGGTGGTTTAATTTTAGTCCACGTCGTGGCCTAACTCGAATGATTATAATAATATCTTATTAGTATATAATTAGTATATTATTATTAATAATTAGTATTAGTATATAATTATATAATTAATATCTAATATTGTTAATATATTAAATAATTATTATAATAATATTATATAATTAGTATCTTTTTATAAATAATTATTATTAATATATAATTATATAATTAATATGTTATATTGTTAATATATTAAATAATTATTATAATAATATTATATATATTATAGTTACTATTAATATATTAATATTATATAATTAGTAACTTATTACTAATAATAATTATATAATTAATATCTTATATTTTATTATATTAAATAATAATTATAATAATAATTATAATATATTATAGTTATTATGAATATATTAATATTATATAATTAGTATCTTTTAATCAATAATTATTATTAATATATAATTATATAATTAATATCTTATATTTTATTATATTAAATAATTATTATAATAATATTATAATATATTATATTTATTATTAATATATCAATATTATATAATTAGTATCTTTTTATCAATAATTATTATTAAAATATAATTATATAATTATATAATTAATATGTTATATTTTTAATATATTAAATAATTATTATAATAATATTATATATATTATAGTTACTATTAATATATTAATATTATATAATTAGTATCTTATTACTAATAATAATTATTAATATATAATTATATAATTAATATCTTATATTTTTATTATATTAAATAATTATAATAATATTATAATATATTATATTTATTATTAATATATTAATATTATATAATTAGTATCTTTTAATCAATAATTATTATTAATATATAATTATATAATTAATATATTATATTTTTAATATTTTAAATAAATATTATAATAATATTATAATATATTATATTTATTATTAATATATTAATATTATATAATTAGTATCTTTTTATCAATAATTATTATTAATATATAATTATATAATTAATATGTTATATTTTTAATATATTAAATAATTATTATAATATTATAGTTATTATTAATATATTAATATATTAATATATATAATTAGTATCTTATTATTAATATATAATTATATAATTATTATCTTATATTGTTAATATAGTAAATAATTATTATTAATATATAACTATATAATTAATATCTTATATTGTTAATATATTAAATGATTATTATAATAATATTATAATACATTATAGTTATTATTAATATATTAATATTATATATTAGTATCATATGATTAATAATTAACTAACTTAGGCTTCCAAAACTTTAGTCCTCCACCAACTCTACCAAACAAGGAATAACTTAAGCCATGGTTTAACTTAGACCTCAACCAAACACGAAAAATTTAGGCTAGCCTAACATGGAATAACAACTTAGGCCACCTTAACTTTAGTCCACAACCAAACACCACCTAAATGCATACACACTCGCTACTTTAGACACACATTTCCCGATTTTTTTTGTGCCTCTCGAGGTTGATTTATTATTTGTGTTCAGATAATATTTTTTAATGTATGAGTTTATATTCCGAGCATAATTAGAAGCTCTTTTGGAAATACTTTATTATTTGAAAGTATGTGTTCACATATATGCCAATACCGCAATACTTTATAAGTGGAAGAGTCCGAAATAATTTTATAACACACTCTTTAAATATTTATATGACATCATTGTGACCTGAGTGTGATGACATTGTACTATCAAATTAACTACAAATGTAGTATTTCTCTGTCTACAGGACCTTTTTAGTAGATTATTGGGCGCGCTATTGCAAATGAAAAGCAAATTAACATGAATGATCTCTGTTCATTTGCAAATGAAGTAAATATTGGGATCTATTTGCAAGAAGCAAAGCCTTATTAAAGGGATTCACATGCCTAGAGCCCTAGAGAAGTAGAGATAACCTCTTGGTTTATTAAATTTAACCTTGGCATGGTTGGTGTGTTACGTTTATCTCGTTGATTTTTAATGCCATGTGGGGCTAAAATAAGAGTTCCCTCAAAAGTTGTACCCTAAAATTTGGGCAAGATACCCTCCCCTAGATTACACTCCAATGAATTAATTAATGCTCCTTTTGACCCGGTAACCCAACAACCCGGTAACAAAATTAAAAAAGTTGCTCCGTATTGTATGTAAATCCTTTTCTTCTTCTTCTTATATATATATATACAAAGAGGAGAGTTCAAATGCCTTTATTTTTGTGTCTTCATCATGTCTCTGTTTTTAAAAACTTTAATAACTCAAAATTTAGAACTTAAAGGTCAAAATAAAACTATTGGATTGATCTATATCATTTTATCTATGCACGTATAAAAAATTCTAAAATTTCAACTTTGTTTTGGTTGTCATCAAGAGCTTGTAAAAACGTACTAATGTGGACAATTTTTAAACGTTGATTTTTCAACTTATTGATTCACATAAAAACAAAATCGAAATTTGATATTTTTTATGAGCACATAGAGAAATAATATAGATCAGATCTAACGGTTTTATTTTGACATTTATGATTAAAATTTTGAGTTATTAACATTTTAAAAATTAAGACATGGTGGAGGCACAAAAAATAGAGACATTTGAATCCTCCTCATATACAAAAGCATATATAGAGGTATATTCTCGTCACTTAAGGTGTTTTCTCATGTGAGAATGTGCTACTCTTCTTAAAAATAAATTAGGGATCTATTTTTCTTCATCAAACCATTCAAATGTGTTTAACGGTTCAGATTTTGAAAAGAACAAAAGAACAACAGATTTAAATCTTCAAATCTAAACTGTTAAAAAAAACATTTAAACAGTTGAGATGAAAAAAAAAAAAACATGTTTCTGCTTTTAGAATAAGAGAAGCAGATTTGATTTTGCGTTTCCTCAAAACCAGAACAGTATATTATTAAAAAAAAAATTACTAATTGTCTTTGCATCAATGTCTTTTTTTTTTTTTACTTCTTTATCCACTATAAGTAATTTTAATAGAAGATTGTGACAGATCTATAAAAAAAAAAAAAAAAAAAAATCAAGAAAGTAGTGTTTGTTTTTCTTAAGTTTGACATGTAAGACGTATTAACACCTACCTGCAATCAAAATTAATTTACTACAAATAAGATTCTACAACGGATGGATTGTTCTTGTAACAAATATTTTAATCTTACTTTGTTCTAATTTTTTTTTTAAAGCAAAGCAAATGTTTAGAAGAGAACATGTTTATATAAAGAGTTCATGTCCTAGGTTCTCTGTAGTTCGTCATAATTGTTTCAGAAGCATTTTCATTATTCAACTTCTAAAGAAAATTCAGCTTTTGTTTTTAATACTAATTGTAAAGAGGGTCTTTTCTTAAAATGGAAAAAGTGTTGGTGCTCTTTTAATTTTGTCCAGAAGTGGCGAACCTCGACTGCGCCGCACGGCTCTTTATTTTTTATTTTCTTTTTGTCTCTTTGTTGTTGCTACAATACCCTCATAACAATACAAAATTATATTTCTATTCTTTTGTGGCGAATTGACACACAAGTAACAAATTCGTAATCAATTTAGCGAAGTTCAAATTTTATATCCAAACATAATGAATACATAATTAAAAAAAAAGTTGGGTAAATTTACTTTTGTAGCAATGCAAGAATATTCAGAAATTAGACGATTACTAATGTTATTATTTTGGGTTATTTTTTTTATTCTAAGTAGCATCATTTCTCGTTAGTTGTTACATTTTTTTTTTTTTGATAAAAGGCCAATGCCCGTTTCATTTCAGAAACCAAAGTTAAGTTACATATTAATTCCTAATAGCGATGTCTCACATACCAAGAAATCCCTAAGCAGCATAAACCAGTGTCCTGAGTGGCACGCTGGGCATCACAAATGCAAGCAAAATTGTGTAATCTAAATCTAAGCCACACACATGGGCTGTAAAATGTAAGCCACCACCAAGGGCTGAGATGAGTTAAGCAAAAACATAAAACAGTAGCGATTAATAGCTGAGTTCTAAACATTAGTGAGAGCAGTACTCCCAGCTTGAGACTCCAGTGGGTCTTCCGGGTACCAAACTCTAATGGGAATTTCATCGGTATTCCTTGGTAGCCAGCGAGCTGTCTCATCCTGGATCTGTGGCCCCACATGACCTAGCCAATATTTAACAAGAGAAAGTATTAGAAAATGATTTGCCTAGGTTGCTTTAATTAATACATTGTGTTTTAATTACTTAACTAATGAAAATAAAACACAATGTATTAATTAAAGCAAGAAAAATTTAGGTACAAATACAAGAATTATAAGTAATAGTCCTTAAATTTGAAAATAATTTGGGCAATAAATATGAATAATTTGCAACTAGCTGTTTTATAGTTTTCTTACCATGCTGTTTAGGCATTTGATTTAGATACTTTGCGACATGAACCGTGCAATAAAGTCACTTTAAAATTCACTAAAGGTTATTAAAGTCTTTCATTGCCTTAAAAATTGCTTAAAAAAATGTCCTATAAGACAATTCATAGTCTATCTGCAAGGTTTCATTATAAAAACAACAACATTCAAATAATTAAAAGAAAAATACATTGTCCCCAAAAATTGCTATTTTGCAAACAGTTAACTTTTACTCTTACACAAGTTTTGGTTCAGTCACAGTTTTATACAATGCATCTTTTATTTAATTATTCTACTGACTTTTTAACACACAATGATTGTTGATCCTCTCATATAAGAGGCGGATTTAGAATATATAAATGGGTTAATTGATCTCTCTGTTTTTTTTTTTTTCAAATTTTCTATAGTTGTGCGTGATTTTCTCTATAATTTGAAGTAAAATATTATGCGTAAGGTGAAATTGACCCTCATCTTTTGCATGAAAATTTTAGGTGGAATTTCATGTATACTTCTCAAAAACTTCAAAATCACACACCCTCCCCTCTAAATTCATAATATCACGTTTACCCTTTTAAACTTCAAAAACTCACAAAATTACCCATTTTATTGTCTTTTCTATTAAAACTCATTTTAATTTATGAAGTACTCATTTTAGCCTTCATTAAAAAAAAACTAATAGCATGTTTCAGAAAAATGCCAGTCTTCTAATTGGTCGGTTTTTTAGGGCAATTGGGTCATTTTTTTTACTTTTGACGCTTACACAAGTATATACCTAAATGTCATTGTATAAACGTTAAAGGTAAATAAATGACCCATTTGTCCTCAAAAACCATCCAATTAGATGACTAACTTTTTTCTATAACATGCTACATATTTTTTTTATTTTTCTAATAAAGGGTAAAATAAGTACTTCATAAATTTAAAATGAATTTTAATAGAAAAAAAAACATAAAAGTGGGCAAATTTGTGAGTTTTGAAATTTAGAAGGGTAAATATGATATTATGGGTTTGAGAGGGGCAATACGTAATTTCAAAGTTTTTGAGATGTGTATCTAAAATTCTTCCAAAATTGTATATAATTGATTTTCAAATATGTATTTGACCTCCAACTCATATAAGTATTACTCAGCTCTAATGCAACAAGTGTCGATATGTATTTTAAAATTTGTGTGGACTTCACTCAAAAAGAATTTAAAAAATAATTGTAACGAAGCCCAAATTTAATTGCCGTCTCATTACATAACCATCAAATTTTAAAAAAGCAAAGATAACAAAAATTGTGATATAATGACAAATAAAAAGTGATTTTTTGGTTGTTATATTATGGGGACCATAAATTTATTATAGAAACAAAAAAGAGGTTATGGGCTTATGGCGATGTTTTGATTAGCACATGAGATTTGAGATGAAGCAGCCTCAACGGTACGGACTTGTTCCACACGTGTGCTTTCCCCTAACGAACTTGTCAGACCGCCACGTGTCTGCCACAGATGAATTTCATATTTTGATTGTTCCATTAGATTTTGTTTATAGTTTTGCCCATCCAGTCCAAATTCTAAAGCCATTTTTTTCCATCACATTTTGTGGGGGAATTTCATGTATCCCCTTCAAAAGTTTTATATTACAGATTTTCCCCTGTAAAGTTTGTAATAGCATATTTATCCTTCAAAATTGTAAAAACTCACAAATTTACCCATGCTAATTCTGTAATATATCAAATTGATCCAAAAACAATAAAATAATAATATTTAACATTCTAAAATTCAATTTCTAATTAATATTAATAAATATTGACAACTATATCCTTCTCTTCTCATCTTCCCTTCTCTTTTCTTCTCACTTTTTCTGAGACAGTCCGCCAAATGCTCCAGACTCTCACGCGAGCCATTGTTTTTTCTCTCTTCGCTTTGCTCATCTCTCCATCGTCGCCCCTCTATTAGAGGCCCCTCTCTGTCTCACCCCTTTCTTAAAGACTCACCTTGCCCAGTTCCTCTCTCTCCTATCTCGTCTCCTCCTCCTTTCTCCGTCTTGCCTAGGTTTCATATCTTTGGTCTACTCGGCAAAAGGTTGCAGACTGGTATAGTCGGTACAAGAGGTTTCTCAGGAGCTGATACCAAATCAACCGGTTACTCAGGGAGTTCGTTGTTGCTATGTCAATGGCTCTTTCAGAGAATCAAGCGAAGGTGGTGCAACATACATTACTCATGCCCTCTGTTTAAACAATTGTAATCCGATTGAACAACAAGTAGGATACAAAAGCACTAAACAATTATTGCTCGTGCTTCCACTTTAGTTTGTCAAAAGATAAATGCATTAATTGTAGAGTTGATTCAGAACCATTTACTTTTCTTAGTTAATGTTTAGGATACTGGTAGCTAAAGCTCTCATGTACCTTTTCATTTAATCTAATTTAAGTCTACGAGTTTTATCTAAGAAAAAAGAAAGATATGCCTCATTTTTCACTGATATAAGTCTGTTTTTTTAGTCTGAAATAGAGATACAGTAAAAGCTTGCTTCTCTTATAAGAGTAAAATGGAAATTATGAATTTGGAAGATTGATGAATTTGAAATTAATGAATAAATTGATGAATTGAGTATATACGTGAGTTTCTATAATTTTGAAAGGTAAATATGATATTATAAACTTTTGATAAAAAAATACTTAATATTGAAACTTTGGAGGGGATACGTGAAATTCCCCCCATTTTGTGAGGGAATGAGAGTAGGTCCGATGCCCATCGGACCTACCTTGGTTCGATGGGTGTGATGACCATCCAATCTGCATCAAGATCCGTGTGCTCTGCATCAAAATCCGTGCAAGTTTTACCAATTTCCGTACACATAGATCTTGATGCTAATCGTACGGTGATAGAGCTAATTGAACCTAATTGTAGGTCCGATGCCCATCGGACCTACTCCTATCTCTTTTGTGAGACGCTTCAATTCCGAGCCTTTATTGTTCCCACATGTGCGAAAAGCTAATACATCGCATGCTTTCTCCAGTCTTCTAATACTGGAGCCGTCCATTTATGTGGATATAGGACTGTTTTATTTATATGAACTTTCAAAATAGAGTATACTCATTTAAATAAGAGTGAGGCTATGGTGCTATGCATAGCACGGATGGCTAGTGTACTACGGCTCAATATGGTATTTTTTAAAATCCTAACGGTCGATCCGACCGTTCAATGTGATAACCATATGAATATGTACTTGCAAACTAAATTTTATATTTTTTCGAATTTTTTTACTATTTTTTCAGATAGGTAGAATTTTGATGGTCCAGAATTTTCAAAAAACACTAATTTTTCTACCTATCTAAAAAAATAGTAAAAAAATTCGAAAAAATATAAAATTTAGTTTGCAAGTACATATTCATATGGATATCACATTGAACGGTCAGATCGACCGTTAGGATTTTAAAAAGTACCATATTAAGCCGTAGTACACTAGCCATTGATAGCACCATAGCCTCACTCTTTAAATAATATAAATACTCATAACTGCCTATTGAAGTATTTTACGGCGCACCATTTCAGACTCAAATTTTATGTACAGTTACAGGGAAAAAATTGAGGACCATATTATTTCAATAGCAGCCGTTCAATTTCATTGAGATTAGCATATGAAAAAGTGTTTTTGTTGAGATTCGCACACGAAATAATCTGAACGGCTGCTACAGGAATAACAGCCGATTTGCTTCCACATTTACAGTAAGACTATTTTATTTTATTCTTCTATTTTAGTAGCATCCGTGTTATTCTCTCAAAAAAATAAGTAGCATGCATGTTTTTTTTTTTTTTTTTTTTTTTTATAAATGTAAGTTTCTTTTAACTAGCATGTGCATGTAATTTTTTTCTAACAGACAGCCGAAATTTTTATTAATAACCTCAAACAAAAGAAAAATATCAAATGTAACTCCAACCCCAAAATTTTTTCAAAACTAACCCAACCGCCCCATGACTGGGCGGTTCACCCTACCCACCAAACCGCCCAATCACTGGGCGGTCCACACGGCCAAGCAAACCGCCCCATGGTGGGGCGGTTCACTATGCAGCCTATAAATGCCCATTCTGCCTCTCATTCTCACACTCTCTCGCCCTCGCCCCGAATTCATCGCTCTTCTCCGCAGGTAATTTTTTTTTTTATTAGTTTTTATTATTATTATTTTATTATTTATTTTACTATGCATTACTGTAGATACTGTAGATTACTGTAGATTACTGTAGACTACTGTAGATTACTGTAGATTACTGTTCATTATTTTTATTTTATTTTTTTTAATTAATTTTATTAAATAATTTTTTTATTGTTGTTATTTACTAATAATTTAACTGTGTACTATTATTTTGTAACTGATAAAAGTTTGTTTATTAATGTAGATAAAATGTTGGTTACACTATATGTGGGCGGAAAGTTCGAGGTGGGTGTGGAGGGAGTACGTTACTCGAAAGATCCGACCCACGGCTTTGAGGTAAATGAAAACACCTCATTTATGGAACTTAAGCAAATGGTATTCGAAAGGATTGGTGTAACCCCCAACCGGTATGACATAGATTTGGTTACTCGGGTTGACGCAGGGCGGGATAGACCTTACTATGTAAAGTATCCAATAACAAATGAGGATGGTTGGAGATGTGTTTACAATACTTTTCAATCTACGGGTACCCCGATAATGGAGTTGTATTCCAGAAAGTTTCTGCATCGGACCAGGGTTGGACCTTCTACAGACCATACAGGTTATGATAGCCCAGTGCAGCAGCACTCGGGTTTTGACCACTCGGGTAACCAAAACTTGGGTCATGTATCACCGTCTGAACCGCACGCACCACCCGTTCATACTGATTACACTGCTGATTACACCACTGATTATAGCACCGACCTACCACCACCACCACCTCCACCTCCTATTCAACCCGTAGTAGAAGCCAGATTTCCTTCTGTACCACCGTCCGTACCTATACTTGTACCTGTTATTGTTCCCCGGAGAGATGCTATGCTGGAGGCTGAAGGGGTTGATGCCATACCGGAACGTGAAATTAACTCGGGTGATAGTTGGGACGGGGATTGGGATTCTGATCACTTGTCAGACGGTGATGGAGATTATTTACCCAGGCAGGGCATATTTCCGATTAGAGGTCGGACAGACAGGCACCCGGTAGCCACATTCAACGATACCACTGCTTTTGAGGAAGCAGACATAAGCTATTTTGGGAAGCGTGTCGTTTACACCTCAGAGCTTGCTCCGGATCAGGTTTATACCACCCTAGATGAACTTGTGAAGAAAATATATGAAGTTCATATCCGCAGCAACTGGGAGTGCAGAATACAAAAAAGAGAGTCAAAAAGGTTAGTTGTTGTTTGCAAAGACTCACCGCAATGTGAGTTCCGACTGTATGCAACCCCTGTGGGTAGGGGGGCGTCATGGATAATTAAGAAATGTGAACCCCCACATACATGCAAGTCTGCGTCGTCAAGGACAGACCATTCACAACTTACGGCATCACTTATTGCCGATGTAATTGAGCGAGATGTTAAGGAGGACCCGTCGATCAGCCTTAAGGAGGTCGGTAGAGCGGTGAGACGCGCTTACGACCATGTGACCCCAAAATACAACAGGTTGTGGAGAGGGCGTGAACTTGCGATATGCCGACTGTTCGGTAGTTGGAAGGATTCATACAACTTGCTTGCACCACTGCTCCAAGCCATAGCAAGTACAAATCCCGGCACAAAGTATGAATGTTGGAATGTTACCGATCCCGATGAGCCCGACGAGATACTGTTCAAGGCCATAGCATGGGCGTTTGGTCCGTGCATTCAAGTTGTGCCATATATTAGACCAGTTATCAGTATAGATGCATGCTTCCTTTCTGGCCGTTACGATGGGAGGTTGTTGATAGCATGTGCATATGATGCCGAAAACCAGTTGTTGCCTTTGGCATTTGCAATTGTCGAGAAGGAGGATGGTGAAAATTGGGGCTTTTTTATGAGTTTTTTGCGGAGGGAGGTGGTTGGGAACAGGTTCTTTTGTGTCATATCAGACTAGCACAAAGGAATCAAATATGTCTTTGATCGAACAGATTTCGGGTGGTCGACAGCGGAGGGCGACTATGTGCACAGGCTGTGTATGCAACACGTTGCAGACAACCTCTACAAGCATGTCGGATTTGACCAATGGGTTGCAGATACATTTAAAATTGGATGCAGAAGGAAGAAGCCGAGGAGGCTGGAAGAGATGTTCAAAGAGTTTGCCAAGGTATGTATATTTTAGATGAAATTTTAATAAACTAATTACTTATATTTTTCTAATCTGAAAATTTATTTCTGTGTAGTATTGTCCGAATGCAAATTTGTACTTACTCAAGGTGGGAAAAAATAATCCGAGAGATCTGCAAGAAGCACCCGCATATGAGAAAATATTTCAAGTAAAAGATGGAGGTTGGAGATGGGGAATAATGACAACAAATGGGTCCGAGTCCTTGAATGCTGTTTTCAAGCAGAGCCGAATGTTGCCCGTGGCAGCCATTGTGGAGGACACTTTCTACAAGCTTAATGCATGGTTCGTTGACCGCCGTGATAAAGCAACATAATTACTCGCCAGGAACCAAACGTTTTCAACAAGGGTGGAGGGCAAATTACGCAAACATAGGGAGAAAGGTTCAGTTATGACTGTTGTCCCGTATGGGGGTCGCTTGGAATTCGAAGTTCACTCTCTGAATGAGTACGCTCCAACCAGCCGTAGAGCAGATGGGACTATGGAGTTCATTAAAAGGCCTTACAAGTATGTTGTCACTATCGGAGATGACAATACTGTAACATGCACATGCCAAGGAATCCAACTAGCTCACCTACCTTGTTCTCATGTTATGGCGGTGTGCCGAGTGAGAAACTTCCGTGAGGATGATTTTGTCGCCGACATGTACCGTACCACTTACCTTGCGAGTACTTGGGGTGCATCATTCCATTCTTATCCCAACCAGCATGCGTGGCCGGCCTATGTTGGAGATAAAATCGTCCTCCCAGAAAGTGGATCAGGTTAGGGAGAATACTTTGTGTATGGATTGAACTTCTTTTTAATATGGTTATTTAACTTCTTTTTATATCAGAAAAGGGAGAAGGCCCCACAAGCGTGCTGTAATGACAATGGATCAGATGCAGGGTAGGCGAATGGGACATCAGGCTCGCCGTTCAACTTGTGACAGGCAGCGAGCAGGTACATTTCATTTTATATTTTATAATTCATTTTACATTTCAAGATTTCAATAACATACCATTTTTGGTGAACTGGAATGCAGATGCCATCAACGAAGCCAACGAAAGAGAAAATGCTAGAGTTGTTACGGAGGCAACCGGTAGCGGTAGTAGTCATGCAGAGGCATCCGGTAGCGGTAGTAGTGTCGCACAACAGACTGGAAGCAGATCGAGAACTCGTCGACTTCTAAATTTGTTCGGTCGTCGTCGCTAAATTTGTGAACTGGTTTAATTAGTAGTTTTGTAACTATTTTTGTATGCTTCATTTTTGTTATTTTCATAGCGCAATTAAATATACACAAATTGACAACATAAAAATATTTACCACGTTAGCCAAATCGACAATCAATACAACAGCCGTATAATCGACAATTATTATAAAAGAATCGACGGTTCTAACGTCAGACGACGCATCCAAACTCAACCAAATTTTATTTAAAATTACAATAAAAAAAAATAAATCATTTTCATATAAAAATTACAATAGAAAAAATATATCTTCATATATGTTGTAAATATATCTTAATAAAAATATATATACAAAACAAATATATATTTAATATATCTATAAAAATATATATATATCTTATAAATATATCTTAATGAAAATATATTTACAAAAACAAACATGTCTTAATATATCTTAAAAAAAAATATATATCTTATAAATATATCTTACTAAAATAAATATCCTAACATATCTATAAAAAAAAAAAAAAAAAAAATGCCTAACCGCCCGATTGGGGGGCGGTTTTCTTAGCCGTGTGGACCGCCCAATTAGTGGGCGGTTTGGTGGGTAGGGTGAACCGCCCAGTGATGGGGCGGTTAGGTTAGTTTTGAATTTTTTTTCAGATGGGGGTTATATTTGACATTTTTCATTTGTTTAAGGTTATTAATAAAAATTTCGGAACAGACAGGGACATTTCTTTTAAAATAGTAGGATCATCTTTTCAAAATGAATGGGAGTTGTTGGCCGTATAAGACAAAGAGTTAACAATAATCCTATATCTAATATTTCTCCAAATAGGGTGGGGATCGAATAGTTTTTATGTTCTAGAAGGACTAATATGATATTTTTTTGGAAAGAAAATGTGCTAATTTATAATTTATACAGATATGAATTTTGGAAAGAAATATCGGAGGAGGAGATATGAATTTTTAAAACTTTAGAACTTGCAAGAATAAATATGACAGTTTTGTGTTAATTATACAAAGATCAATACAGTATTTGCATTATTAAGAGAAAAATAAAAACATTCTGTCATTCTTTTTTTTTTGTGGGGATTGAAAAAAAAAAACATTATGTCATTCATTTGACGAGAAAAAAGGAAACTTGTTAGGAAATAATGAAATATAAAAAAAAATTATGCAATTTCAAGTATTTTTGACGGACGGCAGAGTTTGGACTCTCCGATCCGCTTTAAGATTTGTTTGATTCACTTTAATTTTCGTGTACACTTGCGTTAATTTCGTGCACACAGATTTCGTGATTGTTTGAGTGCACATGAGATTTCTTATTTCATTGGAGGCATGCAAGGAATTATTAAGCACACATAATCACGATCGACGGTATATAACCAATGAAGCACTGGACATGGTGTCGACATCTCTATGTCATGTAATTCTACATCTCAATAATTGATTTCAAAACAAATTAAAATTGGAAGCAGAATCAAATAACTGGAAGAGACGAAGGATTTCTGTTTCCACGTCTCCGTCGTCGATAGACGATAGGAGACAAATTCCCGGTAATTCGTGCTTATGCACCCCCCACCCCCTGAAAGGCCTTCAAAACTATAATATTAAAATAATAATATGATTAACATTTTGCATTTTTGTACCTCATGTTTGCTAATTTATACATTGGCGCTGATAATTAAACTGAGACTTGTTATAGTGATTTTCTTATGATGTTTTTCATCGTCATAGTTATTGATTGATTTTTATATCTGAAATATAAACCGTAAATTTGATATAGGGCAAAATAATCAAACACAATAGCATTTAATTCAGAGAATAGTTTTTCTTCGAACGTTTTGTCTAATTTATAAAATCAAAGAAAACAACTAATGTACTTTTTAGATCCACAATATATAGTAAATATTGAATTTAATGCTTATTAGTTTCCATACTGATTAAAAAAGGAGAACATTATGATAAAACCCCAATAAATTCTGTAATGTTGACAAATATCTTTTCATAGTTTTGTTCTTGAATGGTGATGAACGATAATAAGATAATAAGCTGTAGTTGTTATTGTTTTCACCAACCAGAGCTATATGTCTAGAAATCTTTAAATTCCATGGATGCATCGATCATTGTATTGGTTAGATTATATTCGTATGTATATCTAGTAAATTTAATATATATTTTTTTCACATTTTTACTCTTTTATAGGGGGTGTAGGCATGCATAATGAATAGGGGCTAATTGACTCTTATTTTTATTTTTTTTTTGTATTTATGTATAATTTTCAATATAATTTAGAGTAAAATATTATAAGTATATAATTGACTACCATTTCCAGCATGAAATTTTTATATGATAAACCACCATAGTTTAAAAGTCTGAGTTCACCATGCTCTTTTATACGTATTTTAATATTAAAATAAAAATTGAAGGGCCTATTTGCAAATGTTGTATTTCTGGCCTGGTTTTCAGTATTCATGGAAAGAAAGTCAAATCATCACATCGCTCTTCAACAACCTTCTTTTGATAAAAATTTCCATTGCTTGCTTAAGTAGTCATGCACAACAGTACTTCCTTAAATCCGTACTGAATTAACTATTTGAATTTGCAAACTTGCGTGCTACTACAAAATTGGGAGATAGAGATGGTATATATGTTTCTTGTCTGCATGCTCTTTCAATTAATATTGTTTCTATAATAAATTAGAGAATATGTAGGAAGGAAGAGAACCTCACATCAATAGATACTTAATTGTCTTGATTCTTGAACAGTTAATTAAACTCATTTAAAATAAATATTTATCTAATTAAATCAAAATAAAAGCTTTTATTCATTATTTATTTTATAATTGGTAGAAAATACATGAAGATACTTACAAAATAATGTAACTAAAATTCCATCTAATTTATATATAACATGAGCTATGTGTGCATTAATTGGAGAAACAAAACGGCTTCAATATATAATTTTAACCAAGCATGCATTCCCATCCATGCTCCATTATCTAGAGGTAGTTGTTTGACGAATTGACGTGCACTCCAACCTGAAGGCAACCTCTAAATGATCGAATTTATATATAAACCAATCAACAAACCATTCCACACGGGGTATCATGATGCATGCATAACTTATTATTTCACACGTGCGGATCCAACTTGCTCATGCGTCAAATTAGGAAGCAAATCGTTGTGATTCTAATCCCAACCATTCAAACAATAAAATCCATGATTTTTTTTGAGAAATCAATATTTGTGCACGAATTTCGAAACATATGAACGATTGGGATTGAAATCGCAGGGACCCTGCGATCCCAGAGGAGCGCAGCAGATTTATTTCCGTCAAATTAATAAGTGCCCTGTTGCAAATTAACCTCTACACCTCCACACGAGCGGCTTCAGAATTTATGTCAAGATAGAGCAGGAATCAGATTCAAATAGTTTATCAAATTAGATCAGATCTATTAACTAATCAGATAGTAGTAAAAAATTAAAAAGATGCATCTTACATAATAAAAAATAGTCTCTTTACATAATATAAAATAACAAAATAATATTATTTTTTACATATTAAAAACAATTAGAGAGGCAAAATTAATTTTGAGAGAGAACAAATTAAGTCGAGCTTATTAAATCAAAATTACTTTTTAAAATCCATAAAAGTAGTTGCCTCCAATATACACTGAATGTCTGAATCTACTCCTGCACTTCATGACAATTAAGAAGCATTACATCCAATGAAATATTACACGGGTGAGGCACTCCACAAACTAAGGACGCAATAAATGAAATGTTTTGACTGGTACAACAACAACAAAATAGTATGAGAATAATGATATTTGAGTTATGTAGGGTGAGAATAATATAAGAAAAATGTTAATTCAAATCACATGCGGAGAGTGTTACTGTTATGTTGTTTGAAATAGTGAAATTTGTTGTATGGATTAAGTAATAAAATATAGTTCTAACCCAGCTTTGTTACAAAATGTTGGGTTAACATGCTATTCAATACAAAAAACAGAGCTTAGTTGATGTTAAAGAGAGCTAGATGTAACTAAGAATTTAATAATTTTTCACATAACTACTAAAAAAATACCTTATCATATAATAATACGTTAAATTAA
Organism: Carex kokanica; assembly: GCA_025461125.1. Classification (NCBI taxonomy): domain Eukaryota; kingdom Viridiplantae; phylum Streptophyta; class Magnoliopsida; order Poales; family Cyperaceae; genus Carex; species Carex kokanica. The sequence goes on from JAJGRX010000745.1 coordinate 356,722, forward strand.
TTTTTTTTCATATAACTATTAAAAAATACTTACTTTATTGTTGAGTATGGCCAAAATGCCTCCATTGTTTTAATGTCCCAATGCATCTCATTCTTATATTTGTTTTCAAAGTCTAAGCCGTGGTTGTGAACAACTCAACATGGTCTTCATATTAAAATATGCTTGAAAACTAAATTTTATTTTATTTTTGGAACTATTTTACTATTTTTTTAAATAGGTAAAAAATCATAAAAAATCACTGTTTTGAATGGTCCAGAATATTATGAAAAAAATAATTTTGTACATGTTTAAAAAGATAATAAAAAAAAGTAAAAAAAAATATAAATTTGGTCATCAATCACATTTAATATAAAGATCTAGTCGAGTTGTTCAGATTAATTGTTTTGAATTTAAAAATAGATATAAAAATGTTAAACATAATTAGAGCAAAAAAAACAATCAAATATTTTAACTCTATTTTTTTCTTTAGTACTATTCAAATTTATAGCGAAGGACCACAGATTCGTCAGCAAACACCCTCCGCCTTAAAAAAAAAATTCAACTGGTCATGCCCCTGCTATTTAAAACAATGCCATCGTTCATGTGTACAAGCTCAATCTGGGTCATGTACAGTACTGTTAATCCGTCGGCTCTTCCTATTTTGTGCCACTTAACGAATTGCTCCGTTTTCGTCAGAACTGTTGCACAATTTAATGTGGTACAAAGGCGAAACTAAAAAATTAAAATAGGGAGACTAGATGAACATATGTCCTGTAATTTCATTTTATGAAGAGGATCAATAGTATTATTTTTTCTAAATATAAAAAATTGAAAAACAAAATTTTCAATTTTCAATTCATAGAGATGGTTATTTAGCTCCCTTTTACTTATACATAGTTCCACCACTGTGTAGTGATCTATACCAATATCATAGGGTCATCAAGATACCGTCAATTTGTCATTTACAATGGGATTGGTTTTTGCCAAAGGATTTTATTTCAAACTCGGGTCTAAATCATCTGTAATTATATTTATAACTTAATAAATTTAAATGGTCTCGTAAATCTAAATTGCCCACGTGAATTTTGACGTAGATCAGATGATTTAGATCTGAATTTAGATAAAAAAAATTGTCCAAAATCATGTAAACTAAAACCCCATTATTTACAATGTTATCTTACATGGTTCAAATAAGGTACTTGAAACCAAAAATTGTTTAGTCACTCCTATATTTTAATTTTTTTTAAATATGTCTATTGAGATTTAATTGAATTTGTTTTCTAAAAATATTTTAATAGTTCAACCTTTCTCTTAATATTAAATATATGTTTATAATTTAGTGGTTAAAATTTTAATTCGTGATTGGAAATTTTTTGAGTTTAACTCTTATCATGCATTACGCATTTTAAATTTCGACCTTAAGTTATTCGTTCCTGCATTTGATTTTCACCATGCACCCGTAACGGATTAATGCGTTCGTTTCCTCACGCGGGGTCACATAAATGAATCTCAAAGAATCGCGACCAAGTGAGTGCGGATCCTTTTCTTTTTTAGAAATTAAGCAGAATATTTCTTTTTCTTTTTTTAAACAGAATGAGATTAAGCCCTCCACTTGAAATTTCTCAGACGGAATCTTTCTTGAAATACTGCAGTATGACCGGGCAAAATTGCTCAAATTCGTAACTCGCACATTTACGACTTGAGTCAGTTTCAACTCGAGTTGACTGACTCATTTAATAAATGAATTGAGTTTGAACTTACTCCAACTCGCTCATTTATAACTCGAGTTACATAGAATTAGTTACAATAAATCTCAGAAATTGTTTTTATTAAGCTATTGTATGAAAAATTGCTGGTGCTTATGTACTAAGTTGTTGTATGAAAAATTGTTGGTGCCTATGTACTGTTGCTGTATGAAAAATTGCTGGATACTGATAAATTATTTTACAAGTAGTATATAATTAACTGGTTAAACGAGTTGTGAGCCAACTCGAGTTGATAACGAGCTGAGTTCGAGTTGGCTCTACAACTCGTTATTACTATCCCAACTCGAGTTGACTCGCTCATTTATTTAATGAGCTGAGTTCGAGTTGGAGATAACTCGCTCAAACTCGGCTCATTTACAGCCCTAACTGCAGTGTCAAATTCGAAAATTGTTGGCCAATGGCTATCTATTAAAATGTCTATTTAAAAAAACATTTGATCCAAATCGTTCAACAAATGTTCATTTATTCAAAATCAAATTTTATGTTTTTGAAATTTTTAATTATTTTTTAGATAGATACAACTAGGGTTGTACAAAATCACTCAAACTCGTAACTCGCTCATAACTCGCTCGCTAACTGCTCGCTTTAACTCGCTCATTTACAGCTCGAGTCAGTTCCAACTCGAGTTGGCTGACTCGTTTAATAAATTAGCTGAGTTTGAGCATACTCCAACTCGCTCATTAACAACTCGAATTACACAATATTCGTCACAATAAATCCCATGCCCCTAAATGACTCATAAGTTGTTGTTTGGATTGTTTGTTTTGTTAGTTATCTTGCTAATTATGTTTGAATTGTTTGTGTTTAAATAAACTCTTTCTAAGCCACTTGAATTGTTTGTGTTTAGATGAACTCTTAAGATTTGAATTTATCACTTATTACTTGTGACTCCTTCAAAAATACTTTTGACAAACTACATGTAACTAAAACCCAAGTTCTTAGTAAAAAAACAAATTGAGCAAATTGAAAGTGGAATGTGGTCGATCAAAACTGCTTAAATCAAAGAGTCAAAATTGTTATCTAACTATTTAATTTTCAGATCTATACGCTAAAATTAATATGACAGATATTTGACAGTGGCATAAGTTTGGACTTTGGAGCCAAGATAACATTAAAATTTACTTGACAGTAGAGACAAGTTGACTGTTAAATATTTTAAAGTGTTTCAACGTAGTTACCAATAAACATTCCTAATATATATCCGATGCATGTATGTATAATTCTATTGTAAGTAACATCAAAAAAATGATTTAGCCGGAAAATATTTACGATTGGTTGTTTTCTAATGGTATTTTTTTTAGAAGTAATAATTGCACATCTGATAATTCACAGTCTTTATCTGTACTCGAGGTATATTTATACTTCTCTAAAAAAATATTTATACTTGATGGTAAAATATAATTATACCTTATTCTTACAAGTATTAATTTTTCTGAAAGCTATAATTTACTTTTCAACAAAGTCTTAATTGAAATTTTCTTGCTATCATTCCTAAAAATAAATGATATCTTTGTATACAAACATCGTATAGGATACATGTATAAATACATTTTATGATTAAGTATAAACAAGGCGTGCAAAAAAATTTCTCCATTTTTTTTATCATAAATAATGTTTTCGGGTGGTGCAAATACTTGAATATTTAGTAAGTTGAAGTTGCAAATTGTAAATAAGGTAAAATGGTGGGGGGAATTTGCAAAAGAGCATATAAAATAAAGGCAAACTACAGCATAGTTGTTTGTTTCCCCGGAACCCTGAGCTTGTTCTTACAGAGTAGACCAATCTCTCGGGAGACGGTAAATAGTACCTTAATTTACAAGTATTTTGTGCTAATACGAGTCCTCCAAGACATCAAAGAATCATATATTTTTTGTGTGTGTGTGTAGTTATAGACATTCTTTTTTCAATACAACAGGTGCACCAAGAATTCATATCACCCAAGGTATTTTATCATTTGAGTTTGAATCTCATTCGTTTGTTATATATTAACACAAATTTTAAAGGGTCTCGTTCATTTGTTATATACTGGCACAAATTTTACTGTCATAAATCGTATTAGTATTCGTGTTTTCGGGCTGAGGCTGCCCATGGCCTATTAACAACCAAAATAAAATTAAAAAAAAGAAATGGAAGCTTTTGCTTGTTGGAGATACTTTGGTTTGCACAAATGTTGGTGTGCTTGATGACAACTCTATCAAAGTAAATGCATCCAAGGCATGAATGTTTGAGCTTTCTACATGGGGGTTCCAACTTCCAAGGGGTAAGAACCCAAAATTTCCCTCTTTAAATAATTTCAGTAAATCCAAACTGCTTCTAGTAAAACGTGTGTTGGAAAGCAAAGATCTAGGAAAATAATTATTATACCTTTTATTTAATGTGATGACAGTGTGAAGTACTAAAAACTTGGCTCAGGCTTTCATATTGTAACCCTTATAGGGATAAGAAGGATGAGAAAAAAGAGGAGTAGCTTTGCACCTTTTCTACTTTGCTACTCTTCTTCACTGGTAAAATAACGAATGACATAAATAAATAAAATCTTCCAAGAGGAGGGTTAAAATGCACCCTCCCTTTTGTGCTCCTAATGTGCACCATCCACTCGTATCTTCATTTTCAAAGTTCAAATAGTCGATTCGAACCTTCAAACGTGTTCTCCATGTTAAAATGTGCTTCGAGACCAAATTTTACATTTTTTTGAAATTTTTTACTATTTTTTCAGAATTTTTTATTAAACTAAACAATAATAAAAAATTCAGCAAAGTGATGATTTTCAAAAATTCTGAAAAAATAGTAAAAAAAATTCAAAAAATGTAAAATTTGGTCTCCAAGCACATTTTAATATGGAGAACACATTGGAAGGTTTGAATCGACTATTTGAACTTTGAAAATAAAAATATAAGGGGAGGTGCACGTTAGAAGCACAAAAGGGAGGGTGCATTTTAACCCTCCTCATCTTCCAATCCTATTTGCATATATTTGTCCTTATAAACGAATAAAAATTTACTTACTGTTACATACCCTAGGAAATGTAATTGTATACTTGTATCCAGATTGTCAAATATGTAGTTCCTAGAAAGTATCACCACATTTAGAACACGGTAATATTATTTATTTATTTTCATTAAAGTTGTTTGGATTCTAGTAGCACTTAAATTTACTTGTATATTAAGTGGATTTGTTAGGGCTTGTTAATTTGTTTTCATGAAAATGCTGCACCTTCTAAATAAAATTAGCAATGATGTTTGTAGGACTCTCCATTTGTAAAGAATTTTATATTTTCAATTGCACATTTAACTCCATATGATATATTTGCATTAGTTGTAAATTATTCTCTCAGCACGTCTATTTTTACTTTTTTAGCATTAAAAAAAATAAAAGACATAATTTTCTTCCTTGTGATTAAGTTATCTAATTGCTCATGGTGCTTAATTTGACAACAATATAATCATTCGACAGCGACAATCAAAGATTATGTAAAAAGATAATTAAATAATTCGTCAATACCACCTCAATAAATCACAAATTAAAAAATGAGAATAACCAATAAAAAAAAAAATCTAAGTTGTGATATTGAGCCACCTTAGCTTAGTAAAGATCTCCGCTTAATCTGTGGTGGATATTACACAAAAACACAAAAAGTAATTTCCATTTCTATTTTTTTGAATAAAAATAAACAATAATGTTTTGAGTTAAATTTCTATTTCTTCATTTTTCTATTTACCCCTATACTCTTTATTATATTTAATATATCCCCAGCTATTTTTATTTTTTCTCTATTTACCCATAAAGTTAATTATTGTTGACATTTAATTATTATTAAATATCTTTTTCCATTATACCATTGTGGAAATTTTATGGAAATTAATCATGAACAAAAAAAAGATATCAGAACTCTCAAATTATTTTTTAGACCATTTATTTGACACATGTCTCTTAGTCTCTATCATGGTGAGCACCTCATTTTTGTCGAAAGACCGGAACAAATGACACTAAGCGTGAACAAACTGCCCTCGTACCACTAAAAAGAAGGGAACAAAAAAAATATAAGAACATGGATCGTTTTTATCATTAATTGTACATCATTATAATTTACTTCTTTAGCATATTTTTCAGCAAACATTTATTTTCTATTTTCATCATTTATATGTCAAAAAAATTTCTTGGGCTTTCAAAGACAATATATTACAAGAATTTGTGAGTATTCACGAGGATAAAAATGTTTAACAGTGTCGTATCCTCGCAGATACTCTTGTCAGTACTAGTAATATCTTCGAAAATAACAATTTTGATTGACTTATTTTCAGCAACAATAGTCATTTTTTATTCTCACACATATTCACATATTCTTGTAGACAATTTCTAGTATTGTTATTGTATTTGAAATATACATATTGACGTAACAATGAAAACCCACTAAATAAAGATCCTGTAGAAAGATTTTTAGTTCCATGATTATTTTTGTTAGCCTGTAGAGAGATGACTCCAAATAGAAGAGAGAATTCAAGAAAGATGTGTCATGGCGAGATTGAACTGTATGGCGCTGAGAGCAATACCACAAAAAGCGGATCATGATAGTAATTGTAATATTTTTTTAGCCATTTATTTAAAGAAGGATTAATAATAACAACCGAAAAAAAATTAATTACCACCTCAATATTTTAAAATTCTTACCTTATCATCGATTTATGCAAAATTCATATGTTACCACGTGTGGATCATAGTAACATGTGAATTTTGTATAAATCAATGATAAGGTCAGAATTTAAAAATATTGAGGCAGTAACTAAATTTTTTTTGGTTGCTATCATTAATTCTTCTTTAAATAAATAGCTAAAAAAACATTATTATTTATCGTAGTGGTGTGTATCACGGCGTAGGTCTCAAATTGGGAATCAGAGTAGGTCCGATGCCCATCGGACCTACCTTGGTTCGATGGGTGTGATGACCATTCGATCTGCATTAAGATTCGTGTGCTCTGTATCAAAATCCGTGCAAGTCTGTATCAATTTCCGTGCGCATAGATCTTGATGCTAATCGTACGGTCCTAGAGGTCATTGAACCTAAATGTAGGTCCGATGCCCATCGGACCTACTCCTATCTCCTCAAATTGATGGTGAAATAGAGGTAACTCTTGCACAACACCACAGTACGCACATGGTCAGTTTTCAATTTTGCAGAAATCAATAGTAAGGTCAAAATTTTGAAATATTGAGGTGGTAACTAAAAATATTTCGGTAAATAGCAATTGTAATAATATCTATTTATTTTTAAAAAGTTGATAAAAAAAACAATCGGATTCCGTGGAGGTCAGAATTTGGGAACAACTATAAATCTATAATATTTGTAGCCAAAATGATGGCTTTGTAGGAATTCTTATCCTCTCCAGCGCTGGTATATTTAGAGGAGCAGAGCACAGTTTTTTTTTTTTTTTTTTGTATTTTGGTTTATCCTACAATAGCTGCAAAGATTAATTTATGGTAAGAAATGAATGGACAGGCAACTTCTTGGAAATCTTACAATACATGAAATGAAATGGGTGAACATCTCTGTTGAAGCCCACTGGGCCTATATTATGACTTTCATATTTCCAAAACAATGTCCATTTACACAATGAATGAAGTTGCAAGCATCAGAAATTACTGAATAAAAAAAATGTTGTATTGAGTTTCATACAGCAATAAGCCGACATTAATCTAATGTTGATAATGTATGCAACTGATTTGCAGACGATGCAATCATGCAAACAAGCAATTATCCAGATCATCCAGATCAACATGCTCTCAGATTGAATAATGCCATTTCTTAAGAAATTGAATGATATCATTTGAATTTGGGATTTAAAATTGTTATGCAAAAGAAAGGAAACAGAAGTGAACAGTATCCTAATTCGTCTACCTTCAATTCATTGATTTAAAAAAAATATGCTCCGAAAAGTCTATGGTTGTTTTTAATATAAATTGGGGTTAAGTCTTCCAGCTTATATATCCACTATAAATTTTCTAACCGAATTTCGAACTTGTGACCGTACTCTCTCATTTGTTCGCTTAATCGCTTTCAATACTTCATTACTTCAGTTTCAATGTGACCTGCTTGTATTGTTGTAAGATGCTTTTCAAGATATAAGTGAATAAGTTGATTTGCTATGAAGACTAAATCTGGCAAGACTTCTAATTTTCTAAGAGCTGCATTATCATCTCTTCACAGACACATTTTGCTAAATGATTATCTAAGAAGAAGTGGTTTACATGAATTGCTCTATTCATGGAGAAAAAAGAAAAAGATTCTCCGTTATTCTTAGTAAATGAAACTTTGAAACAAATTAAGAAATGGTCCTCCTAAAAATGAGGTTTCAAAATCTGAACCAACATCTGGCCTCTGTTACTTCTGAAACTTCAACTGTCTCCCGCACACGATCAACAGCATTTTTATATCCATCACAAGGATGAGGCGCCACTGCTATCGGCTTGATACAACGACATAATTGATGAAAGAATTTAATCACGTAATCATCCGAAGCCCCAGTACCTTTGGGTATAATTCCGCGTTTTTGTAACAATTTGACATCATTTTCCGATCCCAAAATACTTGCCATACTTTCTACAAATGCCGTGAAGCAAAACCCACGCTTCTTGTACCGTGCCTCGAAAGTAACAAGACTCTCAAAAACCGGAAACTGGTAGTTCTTGATATCTATTGTTGGTACCTTTACAACACAACTTTTCCTACATGATGAATTTTTTATCTCAACATCAAGAGAGCTCCCTGATTTCTTTCTAAATTTCATCCTGGTACGGTGAGAATCTTCTGCATGAAGCATACAAAGATCAGACAATGTCTGACTGTCAAACCGATTGTCTATCTTGTATTTATCCTTCGGCACTCGAGACCAGTGGAAAACATCTAAGAGGTGAAGGAAATTCTCTGGCGGGTCTGATTTTTCTTTGTTCATCCTCGGACGCACACATTTGAAGCCGGATAGTGCAAGGTCTTTGATCGAACAACCGATAAAATCTCTAAGAGCGGGACAAACATGCAGCAGCTCTTGAAGAACAGAAAATGGTACCTGATTCTCCATCTGTAGAAGATCACATATCAGAGATTCCTGGTGCATTTTTAAATCTGACACTAGGTTCTTTATATTGTTAATCAACCGGTACATGAGAATACCTTCTCCTAGTCTTTGAATTTTGCTTGTGAACAATTCTACCATATCAAGTAAAGGCTGATTTTTCCAGCTAAAGCATTTGAGAGCGAAGATTATGAAGCACCCATCGAGCAACATCATTTGAAGAAACGCTTTGGTATCCATCGGGTATGAATCTTCTTCACATTGTTCCTCGTAGCAGCCGCGCAATTCCTTTTCCCTCCTTACCATATTTCTAAAGAACATCGCCGTCTCGAATTGGAAGGCATCGGTCATCACGTCGAGAACTTGCCACTTATAATTGTTGCCAAAAAACAGTTTCTCCTTGTGGTGGTATGGCCCGATAGTCACGACCTTTGCTCTGTGTTGTCGGATCTCCATTATGGCCGGGAACAGAAAAATTGTCGTATGACCCGAAGGTTCGTCACAGATAGGAGCATCTGCTGTACTGTTCTCTTCTGTTGTGGATTCATTATCCATCAGTTGAGATAAAGTGTTGATTTCTTTTTCTTCTGTGATTCTTCCGTCATCAATGCCGCCATCGACCCGTCGTCTACTAATATCTTGTAAAGATCTCAGAAAAAATAGCAAGATTTATGAAAAACATAGGAAGATTTTCTTCAAGAAAATATAAAAATAAAGTTGTTAAGAAGCTAACCAAGAAGCATAAGGACACTTGTAAATGCCGCCATTAGAAGAGATTTCAATTGATGAAGAAGAGACTTTTCTCTTCTATATTTGAAGAAGGATTAGTGAAGGAGATATATATGCCGTCATTAGATTATAATAAGCCCCTGGAAATAGACACAATTAATTAGCCGTGTAAGTAAGAATATTAGCTCGCTTGGAGCAATAACTATTTTTAGCAATCAAAATAGGCCTAATTATATTTAGTGCGAGATATTCTAGCAAGAGATTTGGAAATCTTAATGCACTAGGCTAGTTGAATTTAGCATGCATGTTGATTTAGTTGCCATAATACATTGGGTTTTACATTTTTTTTTTTAATCTTTTCTATTACTTATCTTTTATTTATGTAAGTTCATATGTTGTGCAGAAAGCACCGCAACTTGGTTTGAAATTCAGAAATAATTTGATGCTAATTCGGATATAAGACGAATATAAATCAGAAGTAATTAAATTATTTTAGTTTAAATATCTTTATTTTTTATGTCTTCATTATGTTTCTATTTTAGAACTAAAATAACATCTATTTTTATGTGTTAACAATTTTTTTCAGGTTACGTTCAAAACATTTGCTTCAAAACATTTACAGGTTTCAGCAGGTAGGGAGTCCCTTATCAGCTCGGAACAGGGCTTAAGCACTGACTTTGCGTGCCACTCGGATGGATCCTGGACACAAGCGTGGAATGGAGGCATTGGTTTTGTGTTGCATAATAGTAAAAGACAGCAGGGGTGTCAGCATGTTGTGCAATTCAGGCGGAGGCAATTGCATTAAAGGAGGCTGTTAACTTTGTGATTTCCAGGAATATACTGGCATGCAATTTTTACACTGACAACCAGTATTTGGCAAGGGCGTGTCCCAAATGAAACCCCCAATGGAGGCAGATTGGCAGGCTTTTGATGAGATATATCAAGTTTGGAAAATTATGAGGCAGAATCGGAGATTTAAATGTTATCATGTTAGCAGATTAGAAAATGAACATGCGGACATATTGGCAAAAAAGGGTAGGCAACAGGGACCTGAGTTATGGAATTCACATCCCCTTAGGTTACCTGACTGAGTACAATTGAAACGGACGGTCTAGGATCCATCTTTCAACTTGGCACGAATCTCAAAGCATAAATAATATAGGCCCTGCGCCATCCCGAATAGGCACCACTGAGAGTAAATCTGGACCGTCCGTTTCAATTGTGTTGACTCAGATACGTGGAAAGATACGGATCCGAGTTACGTGGGGTTTACTTATCCTTTTTTTTTTGCTAGAATTCAGGTAATAGGAGACAATCTAAAACAAATCTATGTTGAAATTGTCTGCAAGTTTTATAATGGCCTAAGGGCATTCAATACAAAAAAAACAAAAAAAAACAAAAAGGGGTTTTCCAAATTTTTTTTAATGTTTCTTGTTTTTAATCTTTTATTTATGTAAGTTCATGTTGTGTAGAAAGCACGGCAACTTGGCTCCAAATTCAGAAATAATTCGATGTTAATTCGGATATAATACGAATATAACTCATAACTAATTTAATTTTAATAGTTTTAAATTGTGTTTTTTTTTTTTTTACATAAAGAAAGGGATTGATGCTGAGATACCTGAGAGGCTAAGAGAAATATTGGTATATTACTGTTGAAAATAGTTATTTCAGAAGCGAATTAACCATTGGAAATTTTTGCTTGAACCGTTAGTCCGTTACCGAAAAATAAATACTAAGTAAAATTGATCGAAATATTTATAGAGAAACCGGACCTCCAGAAATATAAAACTATATCACGATCATCAGAAAAAAAAATTGTGTGGAGTTTAACACTTTCTTAGAAGAATATGAATTACCTTCACTTGACTTCAATCGAGGTCAAAAAATTTTGTGTTTGGAATTGCCAATTTGTTGATTTAAAATATTTCAATCAAGTCGTACACATTATGAATTTGATATTATTTCGATGAGAGGGTTCAAATGCCACATTGCTTCATGTTCTAATTGTACTCCAACATCTTTATCTTTAATTTCAAAGTTGAAACAAAAGATATAAATCGCTCAACATAATATCCACTTTAAAATGTGCTTAGAGATTAAATTTTATATTTTTTGAATTTTTTTACTATTTTTAAGATAAGTACAAAATCACTGTTTTTCAAGAAATTGTAGACCATTTAAAAACAATGATTTTGTACCTATCTTAAAAAATAATAAAAAATTTCCAACAAATATAAAATTTGGTCTCTAATCATATTTTAACGTGGATATCACATTGAGCGGTTTGGATCATCTATTTGAACTTTGAAATTGAAAATAAATATGTTAGAATACGATTGAGACATGAAGCAATGGGGCATGAGCCCTCATCTTGTATTATTATATTTATATATGAACGTTATTGTATTATGTAATCATCATTTTTTAAGGTATGTTTGTTTTTTAAGTTAATAAATTACATATTGAACATCAATTGTTGAATTTACGATCTTAAATGTCGCATGTGCATTATTAAAAAAATGGCAACAACTATTTTTTACTATTTTAAAAAATAGTAAAGAAATTCCAACAAATATAAAATTTGGTCTCCAATTATATTTTAACGTGAATATCACGTTGAGCAGTTCGGATCATCTATTTGAACTTTGAAATTGAACACAAAGATGTTGGGTATGATTGGGGCATGAAGTAATGGGGCATTTGAGTCCTCCGCATGACTCAAAATGTCTCATTGCTTCATTCCCCAATCGTACCCCAACATCTTTATTTTTAATTTCAAGGGGGAATTTCATATATCCCCCTCAAAAACTTCAATATTACGTATTTCCCCCTCTAAACTTTGAAATTATATATTTCCCCTTCTAAACTTTTCAAACTCACAAATTTATCCATTTAATCAATAAAATATATTTAATATATTTAAAAATACTTAAATAATATTATTTCGGATTTTAAATTTTTTTCAGACCATTATACTCCTTCCTCCTTCCAATCTCGTTCTTTCTCTTCAATTCATGAGCGTCTCACACCGTCCCCACCTATGGATTGAAGCAGCTGCGTGACATCTTTTGCCGATTCGACATGGATGGTGCGGCAGCCTGACGCAGCTGGAGCTCGCCGCATTGCTCCGATCCATAGGTGGGGACGGTATGAGACGCACATAAATTGAAGAGAAAGAACGAGATTGGAAGGAGGAAGGGGTATAATGGTCTGAAAAAAAATTAGAATCCGAAATAATATTATTTAAGTATTTTTAAATATATTAAATATATTTTATTGATTAAATGGATAAATTTGTGAGTTTGAAAAGTTTAGAAGGGGAAATATGTAATTTCAAATTTTAGAGGGGGAAATACGTAATATTGAAGTTTTTGAGGGGGATACATGAAATTGCCCCTAATTTCAAAGTCGAAACAAAATATCTGAACCGCTCAACATGATATACATGTTAAAATGTGCTTAGAGATTAAATTTTATATTTTTTGAAATATTTTTTTACTATTTTTAAGATAGATACAAAATCACTTATTTTTAAGAAATTGTGGACTATCTAAAAACAATGATTTTATACCTATCTTAAAAATTAGTAAAAATTTTCCAATTTTTTTTTTTGTCTCCAATTATATTTTAATGTGGATATCACGTTGAGCGGTTCGGATCGTCTGTTTCGACTTTGAAATTGAAAATAAAGATAATAGGGATACAATTGGAGCATGAAGCAATGAAACATTTGAGCCCTCATAATACAATATCAAAAGCGATCATTACATCATCAATGTTTGATTAACTTAAAAACACCCCGACATTTTCTCACTAATTTTCTAATTAAGGTAGAAATCACCGACCCCTGTTGATGGAAGATGTCCTCCCTGCATAATTTGATACAAAATATGAAGAGTGAGGCTATGGTACTATGCATAGCACGGATTGGTCCGTGCTACGGCTCAATATTTGAGTTTTCAAAATTCTAATGGTCAATCCGAACCGTTCAGCATTATTATAAAATGAATATGTACTTGCAAACCAAATTTTACATTTTTTCAAATTTTTTTACTATTTTTTTAGATAGGTAGAAAATCACTGTTTTTGGATGGTCCAGAATTTTCAGGTCAAGTGATTTTCTACCTATCTAAAAAAATTCGAAAAAAATATAAAAATTTGGTTTGCAAGTACATATTCATTTTATAATCATGTTGAATGGTTCGGATTGACCGTTAGGATTTTGAAAACTCAAATATTGAGCCGTAGCACAGATCCAACCGTGCTATGCACAGTACCATAGCCTCACTCAAATATGAACCATGTTAGTTTTCCATAAGCTCGATGTTTCATTCTCTGTTTTTTTTTTTTCATTCGTCCATGTAAATAGAAATGCGTTTGTTCGTCTTCTATCGGTATTGATTAACTGTCGCTCAGGAACAATGGGTAAATTTTTCCGGCGGTCACTAAATTTTGTTTTTTGTCACGAATTGGTCACTCAAGTTTGATTTGTCGTAATCAAGTCACTAGATTTTTCATTTGTTCTAATCAAGTCACTCTATAACTTTTCCGTCCAAAATGCTAATAGAATATTATTATTATGTTAGTATTTTTGACAGAATATGCTCATTCTGTTAGTATTTTGGACATAATGAGCATATTCTGTTAGCATTTTGGACGGAACGAGCATATTCTGTTAGTATTTTAGATGAAAAAATTATAAAGTGATTTGATTGGAACAAATAAAAAGTTAAGTAACTTAATTATAATAAATCAAACTTAAATGACCAATTCATAATAAAGAATAAAATTCAGTAACCTCCAGCGAAATTTACACCAGAAAAAATAATCGGCCTAGTACATAAAGATCATTGGTTTTCATATACTGGAAAAAAACACACTCCAAGTGTCAACGAATATACTAATTGTGAAATACAAACTAAGTACAAAAACATGTTTGTTGAAGTTTCTTATCGGCATATGGGGAGAATCTGAGCACACGGTATATCCGTCAGATGAGAATTTTAACATGCACACCAACTCATCTTTTATCGTATATGATGGTTTGCGGATTCAAAGAGAGTCAGGAAATGGAATTTTTTTTAGATCTAATACTATTTGATGTTTGTGCCTACTTCTGATATAGCAGAAAAATAAAACACAATTCAGATGTAATGTAAAGATCTCATTCTCAGAGGCAAATGACAATGGATCTTAAATTCTTCAAGGCAAATGACATTGAATCTTAATTTCTTTTATTTTTCTGATTTTTGAGTTGTTTCCCGAGGAAGAAGAAAGTCTTCAACTGAAAATGAACATGGCGCACATACACCCAAAGAATGAAACATGGAACCCTTCTAAGTTCTATCAAATGTTAGAGCAAGAAATGTGCAGAGGTGATTTGTTCGTGGAGTCCCTTGTCAGATGAAATGAGAGATTGAGCTGCTTTTTTTTTTTCCTTTCTTTTTCTCCGTTCAATGATTCAATCAGATTCAAACTTTTTGCTCCTTTCTGTTGGAAAAATATTAACTAACCAACTAGATTTAAATCTGAATTTTAATCACTAAATAAATAATAATTATATAAAAAATAATAATCAAGAATATAATTAAAACTTTATTACCCGGAGCTGCAAAATGCGGACCTAAGGCAACTTCCCGTCCTAAGCGCAGGAATAATCGGTTAAGCTTGCCCCAAGTTACGCCGGTATTCCTCTACCTACGGGTGCAACCGTGGTAGAGGTTGATGTAGCTTCTTTCAACAATGATAGCAGAATAATATGTTTTCTATAAAGAAAATATTTGTTTGTGGGAGAATAGAAATTGAATTTATGAATTATGGAGCTAAGAGAAAGAGCAAGAGAGTATGTGAATTATTGAATTGTTATTGGATTGATTTGCTCTTCAAATATCATGTACTATTTATAAGCAAATATCATAGACACCAATAAATTTGTGCATTCATGATTATTAAAATAATATTCATCATTATATATATTACCGTTTGTAACTCAATTGAAAAATGCAATTAATTAAATCTCAAACGGACAAATGCAATTAATTGCATATCAAGCTCAAATGGTCATATACAATTAATATATTTGATTAAATAATGAGCTTCTATGTACAAATTAGATCAAAATAACTCATTCCCAAATAGCTCCATAATTCATAAAGTTAAAAACATTAATATTAAAATAAGTATTAATTTATATAAAATTTTGTGTTTTCAAAATATATTTCTAACACTTTCCTCTCCACTTGTGTGGAAATCGGCACATCCATTTTCTTTTCTTTTTTTAATTTCTGATATATATTTTTCCATTATCTGTTGTTTTCTTTTTTCTTT
This sequence comes from Carex kokanica, assembly GCA_025461125.1. Classification (NCBI taxonomy): domain Eukaryota; kingdom Viridiplantae; phylum Streptophyta; class Magnoliopsida; order Poales; family Cyperaceae; genus Carex; species Carex kokanica. Next base: position 372,592 of record JAJGRX010000745.1, read on the forward strand.
TCCGTTTCTTTAATTTTTCTCTATTTGTTTAGAGTCAACAAGTAGGCTTAACATTCGTTTTGCACTAATTATTTTTTTACAATTTTGTTACTATTCTTTAGTACAAAAAAGGTTGGTCCTAAACAAATTTATCATCATCTCTCTCATCTCTATGTTCAAATAAGAAAGCTTAGATTTTTTTTTTTGGTGTATTTTCTTTGATTTTTGGCTAGAGGTGTCAATGGGTGCAGTACGGGTCGGGTGAAGACATTTTCATACCTATACCCATTAAAATTGACTTTACCCATACCCTACCTATACTTAAAAATTGACCTTACTCTACCCTACCCTTACCCGTTAATATTATCGGGTAACGGAACAGTAGCAGATGAATAACGGATAATACTAATATAATAATTAGTTTTATTATATTTTACAAATTAAGTATAAAAAACTCATTCATTTCACTCATATGTAATTACATTTATAATAAAAATTAAAAATAAATGTGCAATCAATTCCAACTAAATTATTTTTTATAAAGGAAGAAAATTCAAAAACACGAATACATGTTTAGGTGAGTTAGAAATTGAATTGAATATATATTTAGATTTTATAATTACCCTATAAGGTAATGGATACGAAATAGTCATTACCCATACCCTTACCTATTTGGTTAACGAAAAAAATTCTTATTCATACCCATACCCAATAAGCTAACGAAAAAAAACCTTACCCATATCGCCTTATCGAATACGATACGGGTCGAATAAACGGCTAAAAAGGTACCATTGACATCCCTATTTTTGGCATCTATACTGTGCATACTCCTTATTGAAATTCTGAATCCACACCTACCAACATGTTCTTTGTAAAGGACTTGAAAAAAATCTGTGGTATGAATTATTATTTTTTCTTTTTTCAAAATACTACAAATATAAAAATCGAGTACAGTCGTGGACAATCATATTAAGTGTTAACACCGGTGGATCTATTAAAGATGTACTCCACAAATTTCAAATAGAAGAAAAGAGAAAAGAAGAGAATGAAAGGAATAAGAGAAGGAGCTATCTTTCAAATTAGAGGTAGAGATTAAAGAGAAATCCTATTTAATTTTGTGTCTTGATTCTCTTTGTTTCCATTTAAAATTTTATTAAAATTTTAATATGTAGAGCAAATAAACCTTCAACAATTCGGAACTCGCATCCTCTGAGATATCTCAAAGTTTGAGTGTTTTTCTAGAAAATCTCAACTGTTCAAATACGTTCTGCACGAATCTTAAAGCTCAAACAATACCACTCTCTCCGCTATCCCCGAATAGGCACCGTACACGTCGGTCACACAAAAGTTAAGATATCTCAGAGGATACGCACTCAACAATTCGGACACCCCTTGTCGAGCAGGTCCGGATCCCCTAAAGTAACCCAATCTTTGGGTTTTGGATTGAGACCGTCCGATTCAAATTCGTCGCTTGAGATTGTCTCGTAATTCGTGTTCATCATTGGGATGTGTGCGCTCACTTCGCGGATTCGAATCGGACGGTCCCGATTCAAAACCCAAAAATTGGGTTACTTCACTGGATCCGAACTCTTGTCGAGCACACCCTAAAGTAAGATCTTAGCAGGACGGACCCACGGTACAGTAGCTGGGTTTAAGGTTTTGGGGGCCGTTTCCGGTCTGCTGCTCAGCGTAGGAGATTTGGAGGGAGATGGCGGCGGTGGCTGCGGAAAGAGGCGGCGCCGTCTCGTGGAGAGTGTTGGCACGGCCTTTGATGGAAACGGTGCTCAACAACCATGCGAGACACCATCGCGTAGCCCAGCCTCTCCTTCTCCACGGTCCCCGTGGTGTTGGCAAGACCTCTCTCCTTCTCCATCGTTAGTCTCTCTCTCTCTCTCTCTCTCGTTATCCGACGCATTCACCCCCACAGCCGCAGAGGCGCACACAGAGTTACTATTGTAGGCGAAGTTGCTTGCTGGTTAGGTTTTTTATTGCATTTCTAAAGCGCAGTAGAGCCCTGCTTGCTGTAATGTGTTTGTTTATGTAATTAATCTTAGCATGCTTTCGATTTTGTACCTCAACAGTCGGAGTAAGACTATTGAAGCAAGGAAATCACCAATGAGGCTTTTTATCAAACGGTTGGCAGGTGCTACTGTGTCAGCTATTGTAGTGTAAGCAAGCAGGATTACAATCCTGGCTGATCTGTACCTGCATCAGAGCCAACTGGGGGTGTGGGATAGCATTCGTTTGTTACCAGAAGGGCTTGCTTCTATACTAGTGAATGCTAGAGCCTCATAAACCCCAATAGAGAACAAAAATTATCTCTGTTCTCAAATGCTAAAAAGCCATTATTAATCTCTCTCTCTCTCTCTCTAGGTCTTCTTCCTGAATGGAACAAGGGACCCCACATAACTGCCTATGTGGACTTCTCTCCTGACCCCACAACTCCGCTTCCATGGGCAGCCTCTACTTCACAAACCAGTATGGCCCCTCTGCCACCTTCTCTCTCTAGCCTTTCTGATCGCCTGGACCAGTCGCTTGAAAGCCTAACTAATCACGCAATCCTTCTCGGCAAGGTTGGATCCCGTGACATTTTCACTGCCCTAAACAAGTGGCATGGCCTCCACAAAACCCTGCACCAGATTGCAGGGCTCAGCACAAGTTCTTCTACTTGTAGTAGTGCGGGTCAACTGTTTTTTCTCTGGTCAAAGGCTGTGCTCTCCCGCATGCACAAATTGGCATTGCAGGAAACAGACTCTCTTCTGACAAGTACTTCAAAGAAATATTCAATGGAGGAGGTTGCATATATAAAGGAGGCTGTTGCAGCATTAATGCTTGCAAAGGAGATACTTGAGATGCAAAAGAATTGGAGACGTGAATCAGTGCGGCACTTGAATCGTACTGGCAATTTTTCAAGGTCTCTGTCTAATATGGCAACCAGTTGGCCTTGTTTGTTGATAGAAATATTGTCAGAAGCTTCTGAGGTGGACTTCTTTCAGGTACAGGGTTTAGAACAATAACATGACTTTGTTTGGTTTGGTTTGGTTTGGTTTGGTTTGGTTTTTCTCACCATTTCTCATATTTCTATGGAGTTGCTTAATTGTTGACTGTGTACCTGCTGAGTCCTTTCTTTTCTTTTTGTTTCTTTGCTCCTTGTGGTATTTGATATCTCAAATTTTCTAGTAAAGCATAAATAACTTTGAAAAAGGAAGAAGGAAAAAAAGTGAAAGACTACTATCAAAATATCTCCACTGTTTCCATGTATACTGTATCCTTGACTTGTCTTATGTTGTTATGTTGTATTTCAGTGTATAAGCATAAGCCCTGGAATTAGTGTTGTACTGTAAAAATGAACTAATTTTGAAAAAAAAAAAACTGTGGAGTCTGAAACATATTTCATACCTCCTATGTAACAGCCAAAGTTGGTTTTGAACAACATAGACATATTGCGCAAGGCAAATTGTGCAGATGACTCAACCATACTGGCCTCGGCGTATCACGATAGTCTGATATGGAAAATTATTGCACTTGGTGCTAATGAGAGATGCCTCCCTGTGCTTCTGGTGTCTTCAGACAGGTATGATGATGCAAATTTTTTAATATATTGAAATATTCAAATCCTAATGAGAGGCATGCTTCAGAGAGTTTTGCTTTTTCTGAGTGCCAGTATAGATCATTCCTTTTGGCTTCAAGCCTTTAATTAATTTAGAAACATGTTTCAAGAATTTCTTGTCTATTTGTAGCTATTATTCCTATCAGGCATTTCTGGACTTTGGATTTCCTGATATTTTTATTTCTCGTGAGGTAATTTCTCAAACTAAAATCAAAGAATTATAACAACATAACTCTTGGTATTTGCTAGATATATAATTCCTGTTTCTTTCTATTTTATTTTTTCCCCTAAATTGATGGTACAAAGACCTTTGGATGGACATCACAAGAGGCTAGATTGCACATGGTCTTTGATTATTTCAGTCAAACAGAGGTACTAACAGATTTTTCTTTTATTTAGCTGCCTTACTATAATCTGATACGTACCTGTATACCACCAATAGTATATTGCACCGGTTGGGTGCATAACATACTTTAATTACTGGAATATAATAAGTTTATCCATTGAATTTTGGCATCTGATTTGGACTTACCAGGAGGTGAACAAGATGTACCATGATGATATTTGTTCCATTAATTTTCGAATGAAATGTAATTTTGTAATAATTAGTCTACATTTTAATTGAAGTTGTAGTGGAAAGTTATAGATGAAGTACTGGGCCCAAACCCTAGACAGCTCTCTGAGATATATGCACTCAAGCAAAGAGCCAACAAAGAGACGTAAGTACCCTTTTAACCTCTACATTGAAATGACATATGCACTATGTTACCTTAATACTGCAATTAAACTCCCGTATCCGTATCTTAGACGTATTGATACATATATGCATACAATTCATGTACAATATGTATCAGATATGCCAGCTGCAAATCTAATAAATGTTAATTTAACTGGCTAGAGTCAAAGATATGCCCAGATTCGTGTATTTTCACGTGAATGGCTGCACGAGGCAGCGTTGTGCAGACCCCAACAATTGGAAATTGCTTTTTAACGGCAGAGCCCTTGTATTTATAAATAGGCAACTGGCTCAGAGAAGAAACAATTGTTGTGGGATTAAAACAATTCCAATTCAAACGTGAGCCGACCGGACTCCAGTTTTGTAGTCTTCAAATATGTAAATAAAATAATAATAACTTGTTGTCTTTCAGCTTCTTGATGAGCTCCAAGCAAGCCCTTGCTGCACCACTTATTTTCAAAAGTGAAAAATCAAATTTTTTATGCTCTTTTTATTCATTCAATGAATTAATATATTTGTAGTATTGTACATCATTTTAATCGAAAAAATTATACATCCATCTAATAATCTCTTTACTTAATTGAGACATCGATACATAAGTTTCTTTTTTTAGAACAAAAATAGTTTTCTTATGAAGGAAATAATAAAAAAAATGATATGTTTATAGGCATATCGCACCCTTAGTTTCTGAAAAATGCTGTGTTGCCATATCCATATTGAATCAGATATGATACATGTATCATGCATCATGTCCATGCAGCATAGCATATGTGCCTTTATTAATGCTGAAAAATCATAGTCAATAAGCAAATATAAATCTCTTCATTCCTTGAGAGTTGGAATAATTTGATGAATTATCCTTGAAGTTCTTTCTTTTTCTTTTCGAAATGGCATATGATTGCCAAGTTTTTTTAAATTCTATGGGAAGTTATGTAATAACGGTCTTTTACTTATTCTTTCTTTTCTTATTTGATTGTAACAGTAACTTTGAAGACATAGTTGATGCCTATCTTGCATACTTGCAAGTAAGCAGTTTTTTCATCCATTATTATGAGCGAACATGATCCTTTTTCTTTCTTTTAGTTAATTAGTTTTATTCGCAAGAACTTGGTTGCCACTACAAATTTAATACTTTTAGTGTAATTGCCTTATCATACTCTTATTTTTATTATTATAACTGACTTTTATCAGCATTATTCAGACTGAAATGTACCAGCAAAAGGATGCAAAAAGCTGTCAATGATAACTTTAACATCTTTGCATGTGGCAGTTTATAGTGTACAGTACCAGACTAAAACGGTACCATAATCATAAATTAATCCTTGGATAGTTCATAATTCATACTTTATATTAGGCAACGGTGGTTAACCCTGCCATGGAGTTGGCACTTGATATCTTGAAGAAGTTTGCATCTGACGCACATCAGGGAAAAATCCCAGAAAACCGCATGTTCTTTGGTGCTCCATGGAGACAGCCTCCTCATGCTGAAAACCGTCAATCATCTTGGGCAAAGATTCAATTAATTGATTTTATTCAATCCTTTGCAAACACTGAGTTTGGGGTAATATTTCTATACATGGTAGTTTAGAACGACTACTTTACCGTCAAGCTTCAAAGATATCTAAATATCCTATGGACGTGTGCAAAGTTTCCGAATCTAAAACTTATAATTTGTACATTTGATTTTGAAAGTCAAATTTTGAAGTACCAGTGCATCCATAGATTGTGCATTCTCTATCTTTTTTTCGTTTATTAGATCTGACTGCCAAGAAGGGAGATGAGTTTAACAACTGGCAGTCTGGGACAATACTAGACATTATTGGCATCCATGTGTTATTTTTTTGGGGGGTAAAGTTAAAGTCTTCACAATTAAAACAATCCAGTAAACATATTTCCTGTCAAACCTCCTCTTTGCTCCAGTAAAATAATCTGTGTTCCTTAGAATGTGATATAGGATTTCTGTTGAGAAGAATAAAATTTTGAATTCTAAAATTGTAGGATGGTCTTGTTTACACTGTTTCTTATCTCTGTCACTACCTGAATTCACACCCTAACTATGCTGTAGGTTAATTATTTAGCTGATGACAGCCTAGAAATACTAGATGATCCTGCGACCGTTGCCATGTTAGAGGTAAACTATTTAGTTTTCTTCTTTTTTTTAGGGTTGGACGAACTTTTAAACTTGGACAAACTGGGTAAACTAACTCTTAACTTTGCAATTAGACCCACCAATGAGATATGAAAATTTCATCCCATAAGAACGGAATTTGAACTTCAGTTAGGATTCAATTTAGTAATGTTAGCTTTATTTGACCTTTTGGATTTTTTTTTTCCTTGATTAAATTGCAAGTCATTACCAAACAAATACTTGAATGAATAATGGTGAGTAGTTATTAAATCATATCTAAACTGGTATCAATGCTGAATCCCAACTGAAATAAAGTTTCCATTATTGTTCATCAGATCAGTTGATGCGCTAATCTTTTTCCGTATCCTGTATTTACATCATAGGTTGGTTTACTGTATGCACAGCGGGACCCATCCTTTATTCGACCTGTTACTCGTGGTATTCAGAGGTGTCTTGTGAGATGGTCGGTTCACACAATTTAATCTAGATTATTTACTTTCTGCTGCTTAATTTATTATTGAGGCTATTACAGACCTCGATGATTTGTGACTTTATTTGCTTTTTTTCAATTTTTCTTCTATTATATGCTTTCTAATTTCCCTATGGATTTAGTTATATTCATGCCCAACCAAAGTGTCTAATGGAAGCATTTGTACTGGCTCTTGTTCAGGATCCTAATTAAGAAACTGAACATCACTAGAAGGATCTAACTACTATCTTCTTTAATTAATAACCATTCTTTTGCACATTTTATTTTATAGGCTAGTTCAGCAAAAGATACAACTAACCTTGGAGGAATCAATTGCGTTTACGTGGCAAAGAATATTCCGTGGTAGAAGTTATCGCCACTTAATGAAAGAAGTTGGCTACAAGTAATATTATTTTGAGGTAAGCATGCAACATTATTTCAACAAAGTGTGCCACTTATGCAGCTGTTGTGGAATTGAGCAGTTAAGCCTCTTTGAGTCCAGTGCTGCATTGATCTAAACAATAACTGTGTAACCTCAATTAGCACTTTATTTGATGGCCTGATTACTGTATCTATCCCACAGTTGAGCAATTCAGAACAAAACTAACAAGAAAAAGAACCGGGTTGTATAATAATGGTTCCTGTTTTCATTGTCAGCGTGGTTCGTGCCCTGTGATTTAAATTTAGTTATTATATTCAATTATCTTATTTATTTTTATTGCTATTTTATGTTAGTATTTTTGTACAGATGAAGTTTCCATTGAATTATGGTACGGATAAGCTGCCCATCACTTAATAAAGGTACAGCTGGCATCTACATTTTATTAATCTTTTGTTCCTGCTTTGGCAATATAATAGTTGAATTTTGAATTTCATCCTGGAAGAGAGTTTTTAAGTGTTTGTTTCTTCCATACACGCAAGGAAGATAACAGATTCCTGTATTGAAATTTATACTGGTGAGCTGTTTGTACAGGAATGACAATGTAACTTGTAAAGCAGTGACATCTTTGTATCAGTCTTATTTTAATATCGTTTAATTGTTATTTTTTGAATTGTGTTAACTTCAAACTAACGGAGATTGCAAACTTTTGATCAAACAACTTGGCATTATACATCCCAATTTTTCTTTATTTTGTAATCGTGTTATCTCACAATCATAAAAAGATGCACATATAATATGATGGGCAACTTGGTATGACTCTGATCAAAAGATATGGTATGAAAAAGGAAAAAACAAAATCCTGAAATTAAATAGAAAAAGAAAATATGCCTTCGTCAAAGTTGTTAAAACTGCTGGAGCAAAAGCAAAACCCAATCTGTAGGCCTGTTCGGCAGGACCTTTGCCCATGGGATTTCTTGGTCAAAATGACTTTATGAATATTTTTTACCATGAACTGTTCGGCAGCTGGTTATAATACCTATTTTTAAAACTTGTTGGGAACTTTTCCAATCTTTACTTGTTGGGAACTTTTCCTATCTTTTCCTTGTTGCTTTGTAGGAAAAAACAACTGACTCCAAGCTCTGTTTTATTTCCCAAAAGCTGGAGTTCACAACTTTTCCTTTTTTTTTTTTTTTCTTCTCCCAAAGTTCCGTTTAATATTTACATAATTATGAGGCATTAATTTGTTGCATGTTTAAAAGAGAAGCCATTAATTACTTGTATGTTTAAGAGAAGACATTAATTACAGCCACTTACCATGCATTAAAATAACTCTAAAGGCATTAATAGTTTAACTGTATAATTAACTGTATAGGACAAACAGTACTTAAAATCATATTTTTGAAATACTTAACTGCAGAGGCATTAATTTCACAATTAGGACAAACAGTACTTAAAAATTAACTGTATTATGCTCCAATTACAATGGTTGAAATCATATTTAATCGTGAAATTTATTCAATTTTATATACAAACTATAATTTTCAAATCCAAATTTATTTTGAAGCTATTTTTTTTTCCATAAACAAGCACAATTTAAGTTATGCATGACGGAGATTAAAGAGCTCTTTGTAATTTCACGGTCGTTGATTTATGTTCACTCATTTAATTTTTTTGAGAAACTATATATACAATTATATTGATCATAATCAGCAATTAGTATCAATACACTAAATATAGTTTAATTTGAGTATTACATTTTCTATAAAAAGAAAAAAAAATCTAACAAGTTTCTCATGCATTTGCCGAACACCTATATTCTAAAATTTCCTATAGATTAAATGACTTTGATTTAACAAATTGAAATTTCCATTACCATATTAAAAAATTTCATTCCCACAAAATTTCCTACACTTTTTAATTTTATAAATTTATTCAAACTTACAATAAATTATTTGTTTTTTAGGGGCGAAATGAACAGGAATTAACCCAATTAATATTTTCCCAAGCCTGACCTTCGCCAATATTTGTTCATCGTCATTAGGTTGCCATGCTTTCTGGTTTTCAGTTCGGTGGTTGGTAATGTAAATCTGCATGATTTCGGAACATTTATGAGAATAAATTGCAAAGACATGATTGCTTCATGTTCATTTTGTTGTTTGCTTATTATATTGTTCGCGTTAGTTATTATTTTGCAATTAGCAGTTACTGTAAGCGGAATCTCATATTTGTTGACGGGATATCTACCAAGAAAAGAATGATAGAAAATTGGAGGAAACTAAATGAAATAATTGGAATTAAAACTATAAAACAATTTTGTCATCTATTACCATTACAAAAAAGATTTCACTCATCTTTTTTGTTGCAGGAAATGTTTTTGATTTATGGACATTTTGCCATCAATTTTAGGATTGAAGTGTGTGAACAATTTGATTGCATCTGAAACGAACCTTCTTTTTTATTGTAAATTATTGCTCTTGCCAGCAAAACCTTTTGTTATTGTCAGATATTGCTTGTAATTTTGAAAGGTAAATTACTCCAATTAAAAAGATGCCTTGATTGTTCAGGATTTTTTATTCAGATTGCTTCTTGTCCTGCCAAATGAAACAGTTAAGAGTAACTTTTCAATGTTTATCCTGCTCAGAAGATATCAACGCGGATATCCTCAATATGATAGAGGTAAAGACTCAATATAGACTTTTAAAATAAAAATTTGCAAAACAATCTAATGGCAAGTTAAAATAATTTGTTTTTCTTTCTTTGTAATTGAAAAGAGAAATGCGATAAGTAATTAGGTAGAAGTTATTTATGAGATTGTCTTAGATTCACTATTGAAAGTTCATTGATATCTCTAGCTTGGCACTGTTTAGAAAACAATTGTAATTCTATTATAATGTTTCATTATGTCGAGCTTTTGGTTGACACAATCAGGACTAAACTCTAGATTACACAAAATTTGAGAACGTGGGGGCTTTTTCTCCATTTTTAGTGTGCTACGTTGCGTACGGTATTTAAGAATACGAGATGCTGACTTATAATAAAAATGTATACTTGGTGAACAGTGAACATTTTTCCCGTTAAAAGAAAAAAAAATGGAGGAGAATATTTTCACTTTTCACTCCAATAATTGCCACATGAGGTTTCAAATGTTGGTTCAACCAAAATTTTGGACCGGTGAACTGGCAATAGTAATTATCACTTGAATTTTCTCTTGGGGCCAAGTCCAACCAACAAGTACTGTTGCCTTAGCTATAGCAGTAAAGAAACACCGCACTATCCAAAATGAAGCAACTGCAAACGGGAAAAAATAATGCTCTAATTTTCGCCTAAGTTGAAAACAATTATACAAAAAGCCCCTAACTTGAGGCCAGGCAGCATGAATTGGCAGCAATGACACTTTTTGCATCCAAATTCCAATATACCAAAGGCCCAGACACTGTGAACCCGACCCCCTCCCCTCCTTTTTAACCCAATTCATCAATTTTGAGACCATTCCCTCTTTGCCAAATATCATGTCCCAAGAAAGGCTAATTAGCCCCAATTTAAGACTCAAAATACACATCTTTTACCTAGTCAGGTTTTGGTCTAGGGTTACAAGTCAACACATAAGGTGAATTTCCACAGCCAATGGTGCTAATTGGGTGCACTGAGAGGGGATTACACCTGTCAAAGACAAGGCGACCTCCTCTCCCCATACGAAAGTGAGGACGGAACACCGACGATGGGTCTTGGCTATCTCCTGTTGGTGGATCTGGTGTTGTCCGTTTGATGCCCAGGACCGCCAGTTTGTCGGCATCAATTGGCTTCGTGAATAGCAACACCGGCTCATCTGGATCCTTTATTTTCAATATTTTATTAAATAGAAAGTTACATTCAATAATTTAAGCACAGTTTTCCATTTTGGTCAGGTCTACAGGTGATCTACAAGTGGAACAAGTGCAAACCTAAATATTCGTATTGAACTGCTCTACTGTTGGTACCATATCTCCAGTACATATGAGAACATACCGTACCATAATCAAAATTCGTGCCATGATCTTAGCAAAAGCATTAATTACCCTTTCTTTGTCATTAATCCAGCCATTTTGAACTGGCCTACTGTTGGTACCAACACGCTTGTTGAACTGCTCCCTTTTGATACGGAAAGGAGGAATGACCGCTGGCCTGGCATCCGGGGCCCGCAGGGTAAGTGTCGGTGGCACCTGTACTGGTACAGCATTGCGAGGGTAGGTACGACAGGCTGCTGTGTCATCAGAATCCGCATAGTCATCTTCACTTGAAGCGTAGCGGCTTGATACATTAAAGCCTGATAAAGCCATGCCATCTTCAACAAGCTGTGCCTCATGCTGAAAATAGAAACAAGTATAAATACAAGTTTTCAACCACTGTGTACATTGACATTTCATCAAGGATCTAAATATATTGCTTGTATGTACCGAGCATGAATGATTAACAAAGTATCAGTACATGCTGAAATGCATGGGACTCAGAAAAGAGTAACCACAAATCTACTACAGATATTTCTTCCAGTGACATGTGCTGGCACAATCTAAAAAATAAATCGTAGGGGAATGAACAAAGACAATGTTAGAAACAGACCTTATATGTCATTTGAATGCGTTGAAGATGGACCTCACAATCCATTGCCTCCCGCTTTTTCTCTTCTCTCTGTGGAAAGATGAAAAATCCCCTTTTCTAAATACCCACAGCACAATTTTACAATTTTTTCAATTTTTTAAAAATTTTAGAACTCATAAAATTATTATGATGAAGATAAACCTTGATGAGAGCCTCTATCACTGCCTTCGCTTGGTCCAAATTACGCCGCACCTGTTTCACATCTCAAGAATTAGTGAAAGCTTCTACATGAGATGACACCAGTACTTGGCATAACAACTGAATAACATGCACTTCAACCTTTTGGAACATAAATTTCTCTTTGGTACAATTACAAGGTGACCTCTAGAAAATGTCAAAAAATTAGAACTCACTAAAAAGCGAGTATTATGGTGAAATTTTCAATTAAGTTTTCAAAATTAATGGTACTTGTGTGTGTGTGTGTGAGTGAGTGAGAGAGAGAGAGAGTATACCAAGCGAAGCCGTTCGAAGGACAACACATTGTTTTCTCTTCTTTGCATCTAAAAGAAGGAAATACAATTCAGACAAAAGTTATTTTGGTATTTATACATTCTTTGTTTCTTGTAAAGAAGGTCAAAAGAAGAATATAGAAACAAACCCTTCTAGTGTGTAATCGATGAGCCTTTTCCCTTGGCCTAAAGACATTGTATGGATTCGTATCATTCACCGGAGGTGGTGGCTAACAATTTCAAAATTTTAAAACAAACCAAAATCAAGTGAAATACAACTAGACAAATTCATTAAAAGATATTGTTAAAGGGAGTATTATGATCAATCTATAAAATCATATATGAGAGAAGGGATGCCAACCTGTAATCGCCGAAGAATAGGCTTTTGCCACCTCTCTCTCTGAAAAAGAAAGAAGTAATATTAACAACTGAGAACGAATGAGGTGTTATCTTATATAAGAGTTTTGACCTTTGCAATGGTACATACATGCCATTATACCATTGAGTTCCAAAATCATTGATGCATTTTGGACACTAATGACAAATTCATAGAACTACTTCTGAGCAGTAATTTCAAATCCCAAAACCAATTTACTCAATTCTGAGAATATATTCTGAGCAGTAAATGATATCCAACTGTACAATCCTTGAATTTCAACAACAAATTGTCAACTAGAGGCACAAATTTAAATTTGCAACGCAGCAACCACTTTTATACTTCAATTTTAGTTCTCAATAAAAATAGTTCCACAATCATTTTTTACCCTCTCAATTGATGCCATTCATTTCCAGTATTACTACACAGTCAATTTTTTAATTCTGGAGTATATGTCTTGCATACCTTTGATTTCCAGTAATTATATACAGACTGAATAATAGAATGCCTCATTGATAGATTTTGGAAAGCCTGAAAAGCACACAGTGATCTTTTGTAAGAACATAGTCAAAGTCATTAACAAAAGAAGAAATTTAGATTCTGAAACATTACCAACTTCAAGATGCGTTCCAGTTCTTCCGGATGTTTTTTTTTTTTCTTTTTATGTTTGTTCGAAAGGTTAATTTTGGCAGGCTCCTTTCAATGAAAGAGGCTTAGAGTGTGGCTCACTTGGGTAATATTTGGCTTGGTGACCAGAAACACCATCATTTATATAAGTCTCAAAATATAAATATTTTGAAAGTAATAGCAAATTTCAGAATTAATTGTGATCCCCTCCAAGAACTCGGAAGTAATACTTTGCTTGACCAAGCATAAACTAGCATAGCAAATAAAGGTTACGGTATTCACCTCCATGGCAGAATCAGGCTTTATAACAACTGGAATAGGAGCTGAGAAAGTGGGTATTATCAAACCCGCTCTCTCTCTTGCCTTGTGGTCCATTATCTCCAACTTGAAAAGCATCATCTCCAACCTACAGGCATATATAAAAAAAACTTCCTTTAATTTCTACCAAAAACAAACTTTTAATTGGCTGTACCAACAACAAAAATCTATTTGTATGGCATAACATGTCATATTTATTTGTTTAGTATCTTGTTGTCATATTATACCAAAGTAGTTTGGTTACATATGCGGCATAAGCATATCAAAAGTCAACAAAGACATACTTTTCGGATGATATAGATTTTCTTTCAGTGTTGAATTCCTCGAGCCAGTCTTCATCTTCATTGTCCAAATCATACTCGACAAATTCACCAATCTCAGCCCTGGCTGCATTAATCAAATTTGGCAAAATTATTTACACATTAAAGTAAAAATGAGCTTAGCAACTTAAAGCAACAAAAATACAAGATACTAAACCTAAAGCAATTGAAAGGACCCACTAAATAACAGAATAACACGAAAAAAAGCAAAAACCGTGGCGCTTTACGCAGAAGCATTCCATATAATGTTTGCATCCTCTGTTTTACTGCGGCTGCTGGCACATAGTTAGCCAATGGTTATTTGACAAATCTGCTTTTCAATAAGACTAAAGCAGCTAACCTCACCTGATTGTGCGGACCCAAATCGATACAGGCTTTTGAGTTCTAACTTGGACCCGAACTATTATGAGTTTGATATTTCACAAAATCAGTATTTATATTATATAATTGGCAATATTTGTAAGAATTTGCTGGCCCAGACCAAGATTGCATACAAATACAATTGCCCTCAAAGAATGAAGTCCATATTCCAAAGATACTGTCTTACTAAAAGAAATATTTAATTAATTGCACTGAAAAACTGTATGATTTACGAAGTTGGCAATTTTCGTTTCCTAGGCAATCTTCCACGTAACTATTTTTGAGAGAACATGGAGCACATTTATTGCTAAACTCCAAAGAAGTACAGGTCCAATAACAGCAATAATTAGCACTCCTCAAACATTAATGCTTTCTCAGATGAAAGGTCATTTCAACTCGCATTCCACTCACAGAATAAGAGAAAGATTTCATGGCCCCCTATATCATACCAAAATATGATAAATTCTGCATTATGTTATTTTCATTCTATGCTTAAACACATTCCCAATGTATTTTCCATAAGAAGGGTAGGATCTTTTTGCAATTTAAGGATCATGGAGAATCATTTCCCCTACTTTTTTAGGTAACAGAGAAGAATGCAACAAACCTCCTCTTGCACGTATATAAGAGGTGGGCTGACTGAATGTGCGTGAGTAGTCTCTTTCATATGTGTCAACTGCATCATATTGTGGGGTCGGTATCTCTTGTGCATTGACCTTCTTCTGTAGTGCCTTTGGTGCCTAATAAATGCACATACTAACATTAATCAAGACACAAATGGACAAATCTGATCCTTAGAATAATTAGTAAGTAGCCAAGTACTACAATCAAGGCACTTCTGGAATATCTACCACATTTCCAGAGAACAGCTTGCAACCAACATCCAAAAAATTTAATTATTATAACACAAAATTCTTAAAAATACTATTTTTAAAAAAGATGCATGTTAAGAGTATTCATGTACAAACAATGTAAACAAAAGACAAATAACTTTTAAACCTTGACTTCATTACTTATGGAAATTTCGTATCAAATTGAAATTTTTAACAGGTCCATGCACCGCCACAATTCTTTCCTAGTATGAACAGCACGGAATTACTATCATAGATAAAAGATAATAAACCTTTAATGAACCCAATAGAACGGTTTGTATCTGAAATGCAATTACATCTATCACTTTTTAACAAGTATGATGTCCTCAAAATATTTATTTTTGCTCTCTATTTTTAATTATTGAGCTTAAAGTTCACAAAAACAGAAGAAGAAAAAGGAAACAAAATAAGACAATTGCTATACCTGGTTTTAATTGAATATACCTGGGTTCAAAATTAAGAACTCGCTAAAGTTCATGGCAATAAGTAGTCAGCTTTTAATGAGATATACCTACTTATATGACAATTGGTAATTTCACGAATACGTCCCGTTACATCAGGTGTCATGTGTAAATAAAAAGAAATATTGCGAGTTCATGTTGTAATATGGCAAGATACAAGGTGTCCTTCGAAAAAATTAATCACATAATATTAAAGCATAATAAAACCAAACCATGATAATGCCAGTGTTTTACACCCAAATATGAGAAAAAGGTACTTCATAAAGCAGCTCAAGAGCACTAGGGGATTTTACCTCGGGTTCAGGCTCGAATACCAAGCGGGGACGAGTCGGCAGGTCGTCATCCTCGAAATCCTTGAAGGATCTGAGAACAGGTATCTTTTTGTTTATGTCGAGGGGTCGTGGCCTCACTATTGGCCTAGTACTCATATCAACTCTTCCTATTTCCAGCCACTTTGACCATTAATTCCTCCCCTCACCTCCAATTTCTCACAATGTCTCCCCACAATCACCCCCAAATACAATAGCTAGTATGTCTTTATATTTCTAGCTTCACTAATAGGTTTCCAATGTATATAGTATACAGTATGCACAATTCTCCAATTCAGCACATTATTCAAGTAACCATTCAACTAACTGAAGCACTACAGAAAACACCATTCTATCAGAAGATAAGTCAACTAAAACACTTCAACCTTACACGAGCCCTAGTATTAATGAACCAAGAGCTGGAGACCGCAAAAAGGGATAGAAGTCCTAGCTTACAACTCAAAACACCATACACACAATAGACAAACTGTTGTAAAAGTCGAATTACGCATGAACAATGCGAATAGGGTTTTCTCGGACTGATGCTGGGGCCCAGGGGACCGAGAACTTAAATGGTCTCGCTATCTAGGGTTCCGTGACTGTAAAGATTCCCGTCAAATAGTAAGGACGAAGGAGAGGAAAGAGGGAGAAACTTTTCTAGGGTTAGGGTTTCTCGGGGAACTTGCGGGATTTCTAGGGTTTGAAAGAGAAATAAAGCGAGGGAAGGAAGAAGATGGTCGAGGGAGGCTCGCAGGTCGCAAGAGTTGAAGGATTGATTGGTGGACACTTTTGCATGGTATCGGTACATGATCAGTCTGTAGACCGTAATAATTTGGAGTACTTGAAAGTTGATCCATTGAATCCATGATTTCGGAGGAGAGGGGGTGTCCGATGCCCATCGGACCAAATCCGGTTCGATGGGCAGTTGGAGCCGTCTGATTCAAAATCAGATTTACATTTTGATTAACAAAGCCATATTGGTTAATGATACGGATCCATCCTTTCAAAGCCGCCATTTTAATAAAGAGAAGGATTCAAATGTCTTTATTTTTTTGTGTTTCCATCGTGTCTTTATTTTTAAAAAATTTAATAACTCAAAATTTATAACTTAAAAGTCAAACTAAAAACCGTTAGATGTGATCGATGTTATTTTCTCTATGTGCTCATAAAAAATTATCACATTTCAATTTTATTTTTATGTGAATCAATAAGTTGAAAAATCAACATCTAAAATTATCCACATTAGTACGTTTTTTGCAAGCTCTTGATGACAACCAAAACTAAATTGAAATGTTATAATTTTTTACATGTGCATAGATAAAATGATGTAGATCATATCTAACAGTTTTATTTTGACTTTTAAGTTTTAAATTTGAGTTCTTAAAGTTTTTAAAAATAGAAACATAATAGAGACACAAAAAATAAAGACATTTGAACCCTCCTCTTTAATAAATATGTTTATGTTAGTCTCTCCTTCCCAAATTAAATATCTCTCTCAGTCGCTCTTGATCCGACTTTTCACCTCTCCCTCGCTCTCGACGCGTCGCTTGCTACCTCTCGTGCGCACAACTCCACTACGGTTCTCTCTCTCGTGCAAAATACTGCGTCACTCTCTCTCTCTCTCTCTCAACTTTTCTCCAAGGTATTACCATTTCAGGACTCATAAAGTTACTAATTTTATTTTTGCTTAATGTCTGATGAAGAGATTTTTTTTAATGCTCATTATTTGAGCTAGATTTATACCAGATTCAAAATTCCCAAATTATAACACAAATCAGACTTATTGATTTATATTTAAAGAATAATTGATTGAATCAATTAAATCAATTAATAAAGAAGAATTCTTTAATCAAGTTAAACAATATAGCATTTTCTTATCTAAAATAAAAGATTCGATCAAACTAATCTATTTTCTGAAAAAATAGATTTTACTAAATAAAAGTATCATATGCTTATTTTTATTGTATTATTACTTTATTAGTCATGTTTGATTACTGTTTGGAATGGTGTACGTTGACTTGTACCTTATGTGGCACTATTCTGGTAACATGCTATAAAAGCAGCAAGCGTTAAACTTGGGATTTGTGAGTGCATTGTTTTGTACTGCCAGTATAACAGTTGTGACCGATACCAAAAAATAATGCAGCAATTATGATAGTCTTGACAGGCCTTGATTAGACCAACCAATAAACACTCTTTCTATTTCAGTACATCTTATTTTATTAATTTTATAGATAAAAAAAATCTCTATCTTAAGACTACGCTACTGGAGAAGGACAAATTTTGACAGGGTCTTCTTTTGGGTCTAATGAAATCTAACGGTGAAAACCCTTAAACTCAACTTTTGAGTTAATGCAGAGGATATGGATTCCATATTTATATAGCACGTTAATTATCTTTTTAGAGCTTTTTCCATTTTGAAACACAAAGTCAACGTTCTATTGAAAAAGAGAGTGTTATTCTACATGCACAAATTGAATTTTTGAGAACTGCACTCCTTAAATTCCCATTTTACCCTTAATTAAAAAAGCGGGCCCAATTTCGTCCTTCCACCTTATTTTTCTAACACAATTAATAAACCAACAAATATATAAACTTACTTATGTTCAGATGGCCACAATTTCATGGGAATTAAGTGGGGTTGGACTTAATTTTCTATTTTTTTTTCCCAATTGCGTTCGGATAGTCCATTTCTTCCCAATGGGTTCCCACTTGTTTCTCGAACCATTCCCATCTTAGTTCATTTTTTTTCAGAAAAAAATTGTTAGCTCAAAAGTGAATATTTTTTTTCCCATTTCCATTCTTCTCTCTCCTCACACTTTTCTCTACTCACGTGGGCCTATCTGCCACTTTATCTCTCTCTCTCACACAGCAACAACTCTTTATGAGTCGGTTCATTTGTTATGAAATTGTGCGGGATGAGATTTGATGAGAATAGGAACCCACTTTTGAAAAAGTGAAAACCCGTGAGTACATAAACGTACGGGATTGATTATGGAAATATGCTGAAATGAGTGTTCGGTTATACAGTAGAATTAGTTGTGAAAAATTGTATTTTACTTTCTAAATGCTTGATATTATACAATTATTTTTATTTATAAAATTATTAATAATGCAGCTAAATAAAAAAATTAAATATAAACACACTGTTGCTTATAAATTATAAATATTACTTATTAATTATTATTTTATAAAATATATATTTATAAACATTTATAAAATTAAACAGTGGCAACTAACTTTAAAAATGTATGCCGATGAATTTTGTGTAAACATCATATATTCAAGATGACAATCAACGCCGACATTTTTATTTTACCCCAAAAAAAAAATATTTTAATATAAATAACCAAGTTTGAAAAAAAATTAAATTTATACCCAAACCGCAAATATTATTTACGGTTTGAATTCCGAATTCAAACCGTAAATAATATTTGCGGTTTGAATAAAGAATTCAAACCGCAAATAATATTTGCGGTTTGAAATTTTTTTTTTTTTTTTTTTTTTAAATCGTTTTTTTTTTGGCTATAAAAGAGAGTTAGCATCAGAAGCTAGAAAGAGAGAGAAAGAGAGAGAAAGAGAGAAAGAGAGAAAGAAGAAGAAAAGAGAGGAAGAGAGGAAGAGAGGAAGAGAGAAAGAAGAAGAAGGAGAAGGAAGAGGAAGAGGAGGAAGAAGGAGAAGTCTGCTGAATCAGGTAACTTTTCACATACGTTCATTACTGTTCACATACGTATTTACTGTTCACATACGTATGTACTGTTCATTACTGTTCACGTACGTATGTACTGTACATTACTGTTCACGTACGTATGTACTGTACATTACTGTTCACGTACGTATGTACTGTACATTACTGTTCACGTACGTATTTACTGTTCATTACTGTTCACGTACGTATTTACTGTACATTACTGTTCACCTACGTATTTACTGTACATGACTGTTCACCTACGTATTTACTGTACATTACTGTTCACATACGTATTTACTGTTCATTAATGTATTTACTGTACATTACTGTTCATATACGTACTGTTCATTACTGTTCATATACATATTTACTGTTCATTACTGTATTTACTGTTCATTACTGTTCATATATGAATGTACTGTTCATTTACGTATCTACTGTTCATGTACCATTCATATACGTATTTGCTGATCATGTACGTATCTACTATTCAAGTTCATATATGACTATTTACAACTGTTCACGATTGAAATCAGTAAACTGACAAAATATTTACCATTTTACAAATGTAGTTTACTGGCCATGCCTATTGGAATTTCAATACATTTTGGAGGGAAATTCATTTTTGACCAGAATGGGGCACGTTACTCCAAACCTCCAGTAAATACGTATTGGGTTGATGAAAATTTATCATTCGAGCAGTTGCAATCGCTTATTTATGGAGCGAGCGGCTACAATAGAAATCGCTGGAAATTGGAAATAATAGCCCGAGTAGTCCACGCAGGAAAGTATGTCTTACTCGCATTAGGAGATGACGGGGCATTGAGAGGCCTGATCGCGCAGGTTTTGATGTCTGGCGAATCATTATTGGAAGTTTTTGCATGCAGAATTCGCGGAGAGTCAAGGGCCGGAAGTTCAGGCCAAAATTCGGTTGCAGAAATGGATCAAGCAAATAATGAACCATACACTCCTTTTATCACAATGCCTATACTAGATCCGGAACCAGAAATATACAGTAATGCACCCCAATCTCCACCTTTTGTCCCACCACGAGTACAATCTCCACCTTTTATCCCACCTATATCCGTGTATGAAGGTCATTCATCCTTACCTGGGCCTGAACCAAATCCTCACCCCAGACCGCCACCAGTACAGGAAGATCCAAACGAGTCAGAATTTGAATTTATGAACGAGGTACAGGAGGAGAATGTGCAAACTGGGGATGAATGGGGGAAGGAGAATGGGACATTAATGATGAAGGAGATGAAGAAGATGAAGAAGAATACACAGAGCCCACTGTGAGGCAAAATAGGGAGAATATGCCGTTAAGTGGCCGTTCTGAGACTCACCCGTTTGTAAACTTCAATGACACATCTGCTTTTCGAGAAGCAGATGTTTCTTACTATGGTCGTCGGGTTGAATACAAGAGTGAGCTCGCAAAAGGACAATACTTCGTAAGTAAAAATCAACTGACGAAAAAGATCAGAGAGTACCATGTTGACAAGAACAAGGAGATATACACGAAGAGAAGTGACACATCCCGGCTGGAAATTAGATGCAGCACTCCGGGTTGTCGTTTCAAACTGAAGGCAATGGCAACAAATGCTGGAGATACATGGATGATAACTGAGCAAGACACGCCTCACACATGCACGTCTGAGTACACCAGGACCGACCATGCACAACTCACGGCATCAATCATCGCAGATATCATCGAGAGCAGCATTAAGAAAGACCCCACTATGAGCATCCAGAGTGTGGCACACTGTGTGAGGATTAGGTTTGGCAGTATAATCCCGAAGTACAACAAACTTTGGAGAGGTCGTGAGAACCAAATAGGTCCATCACGAATCCCCGTGTGTATCTGTAATATCGAAATTACATAGCAACTCATTTTTTCCGCATGAAACAGAATATCAAATAAATGTAATTTATATGAATAGTATGTATGAGTACCTCTCAATCTCGAGCTGAGTGGAATCCATACCCAGACCTCTCGCAAACATAGCTCGCAGCTTCTTCTTGTCCAGACAGTACTTGGAGGCCCCCCCATTGCCACGTATATCTGGCTCCGCTCCTAACAACTCCGCGAGCATGTAATTAATTGTGATGTCACCTGGATCTGTGGGGTCAGATATGCCACCAACAGGCACGCCCTGGATAGGCAGACCCCATAGAGCACTGACGTCCTGGAGAGTCACTGTCATCTCTCCAAATGGTAAGTGGAACGTGTGCGTCTCGGGGCGCCATCGCTCCACTAGTCCTGAAATGAGGGACGCGTTAATGGCCTTACTCTCTGACTCTAGAATTTCGACCAAATGTTGCACCCCCAAATTTTGCAAATATGGCTCCATCTGCGAGTAGTACTGGAAGTCATAATGCCGGCTCCTGGCAGTTGTAATTGCCTCACTCTGCGTTGGAAAAAGTAAACAACATGAAAATCTCAAAATACGAAAACTCAACAAAATTTAAACTTAAAGAAAAAGAATTCAAGTACCTCTCTAGATGCTTCTGAGACTTGGTGCTCATTGTGAGGCATCCATAATAAAGGACTGAAATGGTCCTTGCTGTCTGCGGGAATGGGCTCATCAACCGGGTCGGCTGCGGGTGGTCTCCTATGCCGTCCCCTAGTCATCCTACGTTAATAGTTAATAGTATAATTATTAGAATGATTTTTCTAAGAATAATTTATGCATATCAGCATCTATACTTTCTATAATCATTTCTCAAGTATATTTTTTTTGCGTGATTCTTACTGTTTATGTCATACTATAATTTTATTATCAAAGAGCTAAATTTATTTTTTCAAAATATTAATCTAAACAATTGGACAGTAAAAAAAATTGTAGTTCAACACATTTAAGTTATACTGTTATTTACGGTTTAGGTATAAATTTAATTTTTTCAAAAACTTGGTTAATTATATTAAAATATATATTTTTTTGGGTAAAAATAAAATCTCGAGCTTTAATATTAAAATGTGCTTGAAGATCAAATTTTACATTTTCTTGAATTATTTTACTATTATTAAGTATTTTACAAAATTGTTGTTTTCAGACCATTGTGTGATGTTATCTTGAACAAATTTTTACAAAATTTTTGACCAATATGTGTGATGTTATCTTGATATTCATTTCAATGAAGTTATTATGTATTGATGTATGTATTAAGTTCTAATTTTTTTGAAATTTAATCTCTTTTATTCAACTTAACCGAATAAACCAAAATTTAATTTGATTTAAATAGTTTGGTTATTATTTGATTGGTCATTTTAATTTGGTAAATTCAGTTGAATTTGTAAAATAGAAAAAAAAATTTATTTTATCATTTTATTTTGATTTCAATTGAACCGACCTTTTGAACAGTCCTATGCTAGTATTCTACTCCCTTGTATACAATTGGGATTTTTTTCATTTGTCAAATGGACGTGGTATTGCATGAGCTGTATGGGTGACCTGATAGTGACAAGGGAACTTTCCTCGAAAAAACTTGTAATCTCAAGGAAAATATTGTTTTTATTCTCTACCATCTTTTGAGTTAATGCATCTCAGCCGTCTGATTTTAAACGGAGTCAATCTAACTTGCGTCAATATTACAAAAAGTATGTACAAATTTCACTAAAATTTTTGCCTTACATCCAACCTTTTTTTTTTAACATTTTATCTTACAAATAGAACCGGTAAAACACATGAAAAAATGGTGAGTTTTTATGCACATTTATATTAACATTCATTTGAGGATCAAATTTGAACTTAAAAACTTCTCACTTTCCCTTTTATTTAGAAAATGATATTTCCATTCATTTACTTCTCACTTTACAAATTTATGACTATTATTCTGGATATATATTGAGGTAAGATGCACATTAGAATATCAATGAGTGCTAGAATTATCCAATTCAATATTTGATCAAATAAAAAACAATTAAGCTCTTCTTCTCAAAAAAAAAACAATTAAGCTCAAAGAGCAACAATCCTTTTAAAAGTGTTATCCTCACCTTTGTTAAGAACTTCCGATTAATTATTGTATGATAACATCTTTGAATAGTTTACATTTGACCTATTGCTGTTCGAGTTTACAGCCCATATACAACTCATGTATAGGCATACCAGTTGGTACCAAGCACTGTACCAGTGCTCAAAATAAATACCCAAAACAGCCAAAACAGCCCCGAAATCAAAATTAAATGGAAACCAAAGATCCAGGTCGAATTATGCCCCGAAATCAAAACTGCCCCGAATTATACCTAACCCTTCACTCTAATCCTAACCTAATCAGATTTTAATCAAAATTTGAAAACTTGCCCGAAATTTCAAATCGAGGACGCGATGGAGGCAGCAAAGACCACGAGCGAGAAGAGAGACGAGGCGGTGAAGGCTTCCGGTGAAGGAGAAAGGGGTGGCAGCGGAGGGGAGAGGGAGTGGCGGCGGGGAGAGGGGGTGGCGGCGGGAGAGGGTGGCGGCGAGGAAGAGGGCGTCACCGCCGGTCTTAGGGCGGAGGGGCGGAGGCGTGGAGGGGCGGAGGCGCGGCGCTTCTTCTTTTTTTGGTCTGGCGGAGACAGAGAAGGGCGGAGACAGAGAAAGGCGGGGCGACTAATTAAACCCGTTTTCAAACCGCAAATAATATTTGCGGTTTGAATTCGGAATTCAAACCGCAAATATTATTTACGGTTTGAATTCTTTATTCAAACCGCAAATATTATTTACGGTTTGAATTCGGAATTCAAACCGTAAATAATATTTGCGGTTTGGGTATAAATTTAATTTTTTTTAAAACTTGGTTATTTATATTAAAATATATTTTTTTTGGGGTAAAAATAAAAATGTCGGCAATCAACGTATGCGGTATATTATGTTGTTTTAAAATATGTGATTAAAAAAAAAATTGTCCGGATCGGACCATAAGCTTAATCCCACAATAGTAAATAACACAAAAAGAAGTATCCTTATGTACCTGTTCGGCAACCATTCCTTAGAGCTCCTTAGGCTTCCTTCAACTTTTAATCCATCCAAAACTGACCGAACACCACCTTATTTGGTTGGATTAAATACCCCTCTTTAGACGAAAATATTAATCCATCCCTCCCCTTCCTTAACGTTTTCCCTCCTTTAGAGCCTCCTTAGGCCAACTTTTAGGTATTATTTGGACTATTGTACCCCAGTTCGTACAGCTCCTTAAGGATCAACTTTTTTCTTTATTATTTTTTGTTCTTTCTCTCCCATATGACAGCATGAAGCCCTAGACACCATAATAAAACATCTTTATATTTCTATCCAAAATCGTCGATTCTTCCGGCGAGATTGGATCAAAATTGACATTAGCCAACGTAAGTAATGCCCTCTCTGCACCAAGAGGAGTCGTTAGAGATCTGGATTGCCTATATTTTCTCTACTTCGTAGACCTTCCTCAACCCGGTGACGTACATCAGTCCACCTGAAACGAGATTGGATCTTGCTGCGGAGGAAGAGGAAGAGCACTGCGAGGGAGCCTACAATGAGGGGGTAAGGGGTGGTGGTGGAGGGTGAGAGAATGGTGTGAACTTGAAATTTTACCAAGCTACAGGAAGAGAAAGATCAAAGCAATAGACTTTTTCCTCGTACTCATTTCGATTGGCAAAAACAACGAGCTTGAATTTGCTCTGACGAGCCTTGTATCACCAGCTTGAATTTCCTCGTACACATTGCAATTTTACCAGCTTGAACTTTGTTTAATTTTACTTTTTTTTGGTTGATTTCTAAACGGAAGAAATAGCATGTCGATAATGTTGTTGTAAGCAATCTTCTGTGCTGTTTGACTAATTTGCAAAACATATAGCTATTTAATTTTACAGTTTCTTTATTTAATAATATGTGCAGGTTTAAAATTACAACCATATGTCAATGAAAGTCAACGGTGTTTATCATGACAAGTTGGCATAACAAAGCGCGTCCGAAAGTCAAAGAAAGTCAAAGTATTCATCATGACAAGTCGGAACGTGACCAGCTGCACAAGATAATCTGTTACATGATCTTCTCGAACTATAAGGAAAGATTTAATGCATATGATCGGATGGAAGATTCACGCAAGCTTTTTGGAATGTCGAATATTGATGGGATGCTGAATCATGAAGAGTATGGAGGATCATATGAAGATCAAGATCATGAAAATTATGAAGATCATACTTTACCTTTTGTGTTATAATTTTTATTTATATCTAAATATAGGGTAAAGTAGATATGAGGTTGCGACTACCTGATTCTAGCCGTTGCATGGCTAGAAGTTTGAATTCAAAATATGAATTAATCAGGCTGGCTAATAGTGGTATCTAAGCACAAGCAAACTTGGAAAATTCCAATTCTGCAAAAATCTTGAGATTTGCTTCAGATGTAGTGAAACTTTATCAATATGGGTGTGACCTAAAATCCAAAACCACCACTATAAATGGAGGGTCGGTTCTTCCTCTAAAATTTACACAGAAGTATAACCTTTGCGCCTCCACTTTAGAAATCCTTTGAGGGTTAGCCAGTCCATTGTTGAATGTGCTTAAACCATTTATAATTCTTTCCATCAACCTCGAATATACTCCACCTAAATTGATCCAAAGTGAGATTAGAGTGAGAGTACTGATTGTCTGGACTTAGAGCCTGCGAGCGAGCTCATACCGGAGCCTATGTGCTCACCTTACTTTCTTTTGAGTTGTTGCACTCAACCTGTCGTTTGTGTGGACCGAAGGAGTGTTGTCTCGTACCGGTCACAACCTGTATTCCTTTCTTTATTGGGTAATAGAAAGGCACGCCTATCAAGGTTACATTGCCCAGGAGACATAGGTCCTTTAGAGGCTGAACTTTGTTACCAACTTCTGTGTCACACTTTCTCTAACTCTATCTATTTAATTTACTGCACTTTATTATTTATTTATTCATTTACTTACAAGTTCTTGATTTCGTCAAGAACTACACTTTAACACACACATACAATTGGATTTAATTTATACGTTAGATACTTAGTAGATAGAGTTAAATTTTAGATAAACCTATTCAACCCCTCTCTATGTGCCGTAAGAGACAACAAAGTGGTATTAGAACAGGTTGCTCATAATTGAATTGAACTGTTTAGATCCAATATGACACAACAACCTAGAATTGCTAAAGAACCCCAAATGTTTGGTACTACAGTTAAGAATTTTAGTTATTGGAAAAAGTCTATGATAAATTACTTGAACATTCTTGAACTATGGGATGTAGTTGAAAAAGGATATACTCGTCAAAACACTAAAAACTCACAGAATGAAACTGAGGCATCGAAGAGGTAAAGAGGAAAAATGACAATGCAATTAATGTTCTAATAAAGACAATAAGTGAGGACAAAGCTGTTGTTTTTGTTGATTGTATGCAATCTTCTAATACTTTGTTTGACTATATTTGTAAACATACACTAATTGAATTTAACTTTTTACACGATTTAGTGAGTTTGCAGGTTCAAAGCCTTAATTACAAGATCTATTGTGAAAGAATCAAAGATAGGTTCAGAGCTTTAATTTCAAGATTTATAATAAATAACCAAGGTTCATGAAGTGCTGAATTATAAGATTATTTTGATGAACCTGAGAAGTCGACAAGACTTTACGAAGCTATAGATTTGTGTAATAATCAAATAGTTAAGTAAAGTATATTTGAGGCTTGTTGATTTCTGGAGCATCCGCCTTGACCGAAACAAATACATGGAACCAATTTAAAATAACAAGTCAGAAAGTTCCAATTTGGTTTCGTGCAAGACGGATGACATCCGTATGGTTGCTTATCAAGTTTTGTGAGACAAATTGTACTAACCGGTCTAAACAGGCATAAACATTTAGAACGGTTAATATTAATTTGAATTATTTTTTGGAAACCCTAACTTCAATATTCGTACAGTCCAACCTAACGGGTTTCTTTCCGTTAGAGTGGATCTAGCAAATCTGAACCCTCCCACTATATAAAAAGTTATTGATAAGCCTCAATTATATATACTTTCGGTTAGGGTTTCACCTCCAAAACTGTGCCAAATTCCTTGTATTTTAGCTTAGTTTAGTATAGAATGCACCAAAGAACCAAGTTACTGCTTTTACCTTGTTTAAATTACAGAAATCGAGCAAATGGAGCAAAATACAAGTTGGTGCGGGCCGCACAAAAATTAATTCGACTGAAAAGCCCATTTTATGCGGGCCGCACAAACCTTCTTTCTTCGCAAAATCTACCCATTTTCCATTTTATACGGGCTGCACAGGAGGCTGCACCAATGCCAATTTTGCCTTATTTCGCGATATCTTCTCATATTTGCTGTCAGATTCTGGAGGATTGCTTTCCAAGACACAAGAATTGCTATATATTGGCAAAGAGGAAAGGCACCTTTAATTTTAGTTTTAATTCCACATATTTTTTTTACATCCATTTTATCTTTTCTGAATGAATCAAGACGATTGGAGCGAGAATCAAATGTTGCTCGAGCAGAACATCGTGAATGTTTCTTTATTGGTTCTTTTATTTATTGGCTTAGAAAAAGAAGGTGGATTGGGCCCGCTTGTTTTATTAGCTGTCTTCTCTGTTTTCTAATTAAGTCACATAGAGAGTAAGGATAAAACGGGAATTTAAGGAGTTCATCACTCAAAAGTCTAATTTGTGCGTGTAGAATTGCACTCCCCTTTCCAAAATATGGCGTTTGAGTGTAGTGTGAATCAGAGGGAATGTCGTATTCAATAATCACATTTTGATCCCTCAAAAAAAAAAATTATATTTGAAACTGGCAGTAATAGTCTTGATCAGAGTGACTATCCAAAGCAGTATGGCCTAGAGGGGAGTCTACTGGCTGGTAGCAATTAATTGTGAAAACCAAAGTTATGTTTTTACTGATCAAAATTCTTTTCTAAATGTTGATCAAAATTCTATTTTAGAAAAACAAACATCTATTATGAAATAAGCTGTTTTTTCAGAGAAAAAAGAGAGTCGAGCCCTCCAGTTTCATTCAAATAAATTTCTAAATAGACAATGATTTCAAAAACCTGGCATGTTGGATTTTGCTTCAAACACTTTTAAACTCAATTTTTGTTATTTTTTTTTTCAAATTTTACGGTGGTCAGGCTTTCCATCATAGTTTTCTGCAAGTTAGTGAAAGCAATGTAAGAGAACGGGCCTTGGCGTGCCGAAATTTTTATTAACAGAAATTAAAAAATTAAAATATCAATATTGAAGAACAGTTTCGCCAGATTTCGAAAAATAACAATTCCGTTGTTTTCGGTAACGTCCAGAGGCCGTTATGAAGAATAACGGCCCGATTAGCGGTTAATTACGCACCACCAACCACGGCTTAAAAAAAAACAGGCCGTTATGGACATTCACGGCCAGGGGAAAAGGGAAAAAAAAAAAATTCAGGCCGTTATTGTCCATAACGGCCAGGAAAAAAAAAAAAATTTTTTTTTTTTTTCCAGCAAATTGATTTGTGTGAAATCGCAGCAAATTGTGTGAAATTGTATCAAATTAGTTTTAATTTGATGTGAAATTGCTAGGTTTAATTAGGGTTTAATTTTATGAGTTCGGTATAATTTTGTGCAATTGCCTTAGCATAGTTTTAATATCGAAATTTTGTACCAAATTTAGTGTATTTTATTTTTACATGTTTGTTGTATACTTTAGTTGGATTTGATCAAAATACTTGTGTACATTCATGTGTGTTCAACTCCTTGTAATATTTTTAAATTGCATATGAATTAAATTAGTATAATGTGTGTTCAACTTCTTTTAGTTTTGATGTTAAAGATAAATTATTGAAATATTATGCATGGTATAGGATGTCAAGCAACTGCGGTCCGAATGACCCTGACATTCAAGATGCATATGAGGCACCACCAAATTCGAACTTGCCAACAGAAAAATTTAGCGAATTGTTATGGATGCCGCATGCACAACACAAAGTCTCGCTGTCTCTGATACTGTAAGTTAATTGTTATGTATCCCGTAGGCGGATGGACTCCACATTGGGGTTCCCCGGATTCAGCCCCAAATACATTTTTTTTACTTGGCTGAATCCGGGGAGACTTTGTGTTGTGCATGCGGCATCCATAACAATTCGCTAAATTTTTCTGCTGGCAAGTTCGAATTTGGTGGTGCCTCATATGCATCTTGAATGTCAGGGTCATTCGGACCGCAGAGTTGCTTGACATCCTATACCATGCATAATATTTCAAATAATTTATCTTTAACATCAAAACTAAAAGAAGTTGAACACACATTATACTAATTTAATTCATATGCAATTTAAAAATATTACAAGGAGTTGAACACACATGAATGTACACAAGTATTTTGATCAAATCCAACTAAAGTATACAACAAACATGTAAAAATAAAATACACTAAATTTGGTACAAAATTTCAATATTAAAACTATGCTAAGGCAATTGCACAAAATTATACCGAACTCATAAAATTAAACCCTAATTAAACCTAGCAATTTCACATCAAATTAAAACTAATTTGATACAATTTCACACAATTGCTGCGATTTCACACAAATCAATTTGCTGAAAAAAAAAAAAAAAATTTTTTTTTTTTTTTCCTGGCCGTATGGACAATAACGGCCTGAATTTTTTATTTTTTTCCCTTTTCCCTGGCCATGAATGTCCATAACGGCCTGTTTTTTTTTAAGCCGTGGTTGGTGGTGCGTAATTAACCGCTAATCGGGCCGTTATTCTTCATAACGGCCTCTGGACGTTACCAGAAAACAACGGAATTGTTATTTTTCGAAATCTGGCGAAACTGTTCTTCAATATCGATATTTTAATTTTTTAATTTCTGTTAATAAAAATTTCGGCTTGGCGTGTTATTATTATTATTATTATTATCTCCAAATGGCGTGTATTAATCCTGTTGCCTTTACAAGGAGAATTACCTTTTGGAAAATATGTGATTATATGCGTATCAGAGTAATCACCGAGTTTTTTCTATATGACAAGCTCTGACCATGGCATGTCTACTGGCATTACTATAAATATGAAGAAAGAACACAATATATACGGAGTATGAATAGAACTTTCTGTTTTATTTCCATTTCTGCGAACTTCAATAGAGAAATGAGCACCAAGTTGCAAATTCTGTTTCCATAAAAAATGAATGAAAGGAGTAAGATATTTACTAGAAGAATTAATTGCAATGACCACCCTCCGCCCCCTTCTCCTCCGGACACACAAAAGAAGCACCCATTTCAGCTTACTTCTTTGGTATCCTTCAATTTAAGACTAACAGAAAAACAGTGCGCAGACAGATCTCTTCTTATAAACTAAAAGTTTTCACATTCTTCGGCTTCTAACTGTGCTGTTTTAACTGAATCAACGTACTTCTGAGGGTGCTTTCCTTAACCTGTACATTAAATTAGTTGCAGCATAAAAAAAGGCATCACAAATGCCCCTTCTGATGAGGGTTTTTCAGGCACTGATTAATAGTTGTCTGCTGTTGATATAATTGTTTCTTAAAAAAACAGAAACATTCATATTCACAATTTCTAAACAAATTTATTTATTACTGATTCATCATATACATAAGATATACACAGAATCGGGCTAGAATCCATGGTTTTGGAATGTAATATTAGTGTCACTTAGTTTAATATAAGGAACATTAAGGATGGAAGTGGGAAAGACAAAGTCCACCAAGACATCTGGATTTTGAACAAACACATAATATAATATTTTGGGATCTCTTTGTGATATTTACCTTGGTATTAACTAAGAAATTCTGTCAAGGTGCTTTCACAATGAAAGGTGGCATATAAGTGAAGCATTCAAAAGAATTCTCATCACAAAAACTGCCCAAACCCCATTAAAGTACCGAGATGATTTCATGAACTTTCAAAAAACATAATGCATAATTCGCGAGTGGATTAAATGGGAATTAGTTAAACAAAAGAAATAAGATTACCTGTAAATTGTGAGCCACTGCCAGTAGATTACCACACTCCTCAATAGATTCTCTTTCCTTAGTGGTTACCTTTGCTAAATCCAAGGCTATTTTTTCCACCTCTTCCGCCTTATATATAAATGAAATACATAAAATAAGATAGTTGTGGTGATCTGAAAATGTTAACTATCCTTAAAATTGCAAAATGCCGCTATACCATCTTGGAATTCCCGAACACTCACTCTTATAACATTATAAAAAGGGCTAACTTTGTTATCCACTCTTTCAACCTTACTAATATAAGAAAAAAGAGACTAGCAGATAACTGTGGTTATCTTGTATTTACTTTAAATAAAAATCCAACCTAACTATATACCCTTGCTTTCACCGTCTATACAGTGTTTTCACATAACGTTACCATATGGAAGGCCTAACTATGAGAAAATAACAAGAATGACTGTCAATAGAGTAGTAGTTAGCATTATTCTGTTTCCAAGTATTGATAACATTATTAGGATTTATTGCACTGAATAGTGAATGACGAAATATAAGAATGGCTTTCTGCAAATTCACAAAAAAGACATTTTGTTGTTACCGGTGAAATATCAAATTAGTTTCCATGTCTGCTATGTTTTCCAATTTGGTGTTTCTGTATTCTCGATGGAATTTCTTTGACTTTTTTTACAACTATGATGTACACTGGTACAAATTGCCAACCAAACCTCATTACTTAGCAAGTCTTACTCACCATTGGTACAAATTTCTGCAGACAGCTCGATGAAGGCTCCAAAGCTTTTATAGCATGACTCAAAGCCTCCTTTATCTCTATAGCATCAGCCTGAAAATAAAACAAGTAAAAGTATAAGATCTAAACATATAGCAACAACAGTGTTACTAAAATCGTTGATACATAAAGTTATTAGCTAAGTTATCCTCAATCATGCACCGAGTGACCAACCAGTACAGGTTTCATTGAGACCAGTATATGACGTACAAGTTCCATAGCAGATAAGATCAGGATATGATATAGAAACAATTGCAAAACTTCAATGTTTAGTTGTACATCTAACCTTAACAATGCCTGATTACATGTTGGTTAGTTTATACCAGAATAGATGGTTATTAATATGTGACTACATGATATTGCTATCCTTGCTATGTAGCGCTTTAGAAAAAAAAATCTTACCTTCACATCACAACCAACAGGTACCCGAACAGCAGCATTTTGTAAAGCTGTGATCATGCCAGACAGAGATTCGTCTTGGTCACTTTCAACTGCATCCCAGTCATCCAAATATGCCATCTGAAGAAAATAATTAAATAAGAGAAGTTATAATTTCGTTAAAGTCTCAACATAATTTGACGTGCAAAAGTTAAAAAAATAAGACAAGATAAAAAAAAGCATATAACTAAATACAACATAGTAAATTAAATAATTGAGATAAAAAAAAACATATCCCTTCTCCTCTCAACATAACTCAATGTGCCAAGGTAAGAAAGCATTTAACTATATACAACATAGTACTCCTCTCTCCCCCTCTCCCCCCCCACCTAAACCTAAAAATATGAAACATATGTGTTTTTTAACGATGCAGCTGCAAAGGAGGCCTACAGAATTTTTTTTTTTTGCAGATTGTAGATGTGATAACTTCTACGTGACAAGACATGTGAATGGGTAGACTCCCTTGTATATGTCGATATTTGGGTTTTTGCAGGATCCAAAAAAAAAAAAATTCCTTCTTTTCTATTTTTTAGAGATAAAGAAAATAGATTAAAGGGCCAAACAACCCTTTACTTGCACTTATTCATCGGAGTAACAGTGGGAAGTTTTGGCAAATTCAAAACTCCAAAAACTCCCTCAAGTACTACAAACCAAACATTGGGGCTTGAATTTGCCTTGTAGTACAGCAGCAACGTAATAGGTTGCTCTTTGTGTATTCCAGGGTACAAACTTATCTTAACCTTAAGTTTGCATTCATATGTACACCTGAACTATCACAAAGGTATCATGATTAACCCTTCAAATCAAGAAGTATTATGCATAACCTCATAAAACCTGGGGATCATTATTGAGTGTCCTATAAAACATTCTGAACCCATACATCCCCCCATCTTCTTCAAAAGATGACCACAGTGCATTTCTTTCCCACAATTTCTAACTGTATAAACAGAGAACAAAAGAATAGTAGTCTAAAGAAATTAGGGGATAGGTTTATGGCGCGGTACCCATGGAATTATACTTAAATTACTTTTGCCCCATTTTAATATAAACTCTTTACCTGAGACTCGAGGATTGAACTCAACTTCATCTCTCTTTTCAAGCAATCCAATTGAATTCTCTTCTCATTTACTCGGTCACGTAGCTCTGAGATTCCAATTGAAGCTCCATAAAGCTCTTTCTATTTAAAAACCAACAAAAACCATATATTTCAATATTGAGGTTCTTTGCATATGAACTTGGTGTTCACAATCCGTGAATGGTCATGTGCAACTAAACAATTAGTGTGCCAATTGATACCAAATCACCAGTATATATTGA